>JAXQQM020092118.1:0-40015 GCA_034641835.2 Pinus albicaulis | reverse complement strand
TTCATAACTTTTAATATTTAATTAATTATTTATTTTTGGATTTATTATTGTTTTTATGAGAGAGGCTAACACGTGTCCATAATTTTAAATGTCAGCCTACCCCTAAGAATCTTAAATCATTGATCAAAGTCCCACACCAACTCACTTGAGCCTTGCTTAATTTCCTTCAAATATGTAATGCACTGGGACTCAAAATTCAGCTTCTATAATTCCCTTATTAGATCATGTTTGATCTCATTCAAAGTCATGTTCTGTCTAGTTAGATTCATGCTCTTTAATTTCATGTACCATGTCAATGTTTAGTATTTGAAAGTTTCTTCTAGTTGCGTGAACATTTTTGCCTCGTCCTAGACCTACTTGGTTGTCCAGATGACCTCACACTCAAATAATTGTTTCTCTAGGTTTTCATTCCCACATCATGAAAAATTGGAATTATTAAGTATCACCCACTATTTCACTTTGCATGGTACTTTCATATGAAGTACTTCCACCTACACCTACTAAAATATTAGAAAACTATGCACTACTTTGTGCACGAAACTGAACTTGATCACCCTATTTCAATTCCCCTATAGTATGACCAATTCCACTACTACTAGTATTCTCCCCTCCTTGACTATAAATAACTTATACACTAGCCATGTCAGTGTGTTGAGTGCTTACCTCCTAATGTATAGAAGTGCATCAGGTCATGCGTTCGACACCAGGCACACTCTGATTCTGTTGTCTAGGTTCCAAATACTCCATGTTGTGTGGACTCAACTAATCTCCTTCCTCCTATTTTGTGTGTGGAGTATCAAAAAACATTCCTTCATAACTCTAATCACTTGCACTACTCCTCTTCCTTCAGTGGCCTCTCTTATCCCCTCTCAATAGGATTCTCCTCTCAGTAGACATCGATGCTGTCAAGCCTCCTCCTGTGTCACTCCATTGAAATATCCTTCCACTCCTCAAAGTGCCACCCTCAAGATTCTCTCTCTTCATATTGTCTCTTTACCTTCATTTTTGTAGTCCTATACCCAGTATCAAATTCCACCACAATCTCCCAACCTTTTCTCCTTTCCCTCTTCTCAGACCATCTCCTGGTTATCCCCCACTCCCCTTGGCACATTAATGGTCTAGTTTCTCATGTTGTGTGACTCTAGAGGCATAACTCCATGATCATATAGAAACATCTTGATGGCTACTGGCATTGACCGTATAAATCTACCTCGCAGTCCCTTCATAAAATTTCTCTATGTTGTTGTAAATGATACCGTCACTTCCACTGCAAACTCGATAGTATACCCCTCTAACACATTTTCAAACCAAAGATCTACAATGTGTGAAGTTTTATTACTTATTGATTGTAGTTGGTTTACCTCTTCTGGAGTCCACCTCCTCAGTCCATCATGATATGTTAGATTATTGTCCTTTAGTCATTGCACCCACTCTGTCAAGATATTTGGGAATTCTCCAAAGAAATATTTGTGGAATTTAGTGAACACGTACTTCTGGAACCATTTCTCCATACTTTGTCTCTTATCCTCAATATCTTTCCCTGAAAACTCATGATGCTTCCACTTAAACCACTAAGTAATCTCCTCCTTGGTGAGATTCCAAGGCTTCCACATTCCTGCAATACAATCCCATCACACAACCATCCCAATATTGGAAACAAAACCATTTGTTGGCACACGGTATTTTGATAGAATCAGGATTTGCTACGTGGTTGGACAACAAAAGTCACTCAACATCAGCCCTTTCGGAAACACCCATGGAGTAGATTAAGTATCACCCGAGATGCTAATGGGTGAGTATCAAAACCAGGTTTCCGTAGTCTGATAGGATTGTCAACAACTTGAGACTACTAGACTTCCACTTGTAGCATAAGGCTTAGACACACGCCAAACAGACATTTAGCCATCATCCTAGGACTACGCACTATGCAGAGCCTATAAACTCCTTTGATGACCAGTTAGCGCACAATTCACAAGTGAAAATGCGTTTGGGAATAAAGTGACTTAAAACTCTCAACATGTTGGAAAACATTAATAGCAACAAACACTATTTGTTACAAGGACACGATGAAGTATTAATACACTATTAGACCTTGAAATAGCCTAAGAATTCAATACATTGAAACTTACTTAGATATGTAGTAGGAAATTAGACATAAGTGAAACCAAAATAAAGTAAATAGAGAGATAAATTCATATGTTAAACAAGATATTAGAGGAAACCCAACCTTCCATTATATTACTTCATAATAAAAAATTAAAGATGTCAGGTGCTACAATTCAAATGCCATGTAATCTGGCTCACCAACCATTAGTCTCTACAAATAGTACAAAAAGGAAAGCAGACATAGTACAAAACCATCCAACCTTTACTACATGTGTTTGACTTTACATTAGGGGCTACAAACAAACTACAAACTCATACATTAAGACTTATCTTACATACATACAAGGGATAATACATGCAAAGCAACACTCTTCACCTTGAACAACTTCACTCTAAGAAATCGTCTCCCCATCGCCTAATATTTTTTTCAACCTTATAACCTTTCATACATCTCAAGCATCTCCTTTTATCTATCCCAGGCACCTCCTCAAACCTTCTTGGTATGGTTTTCCACTTCTTTAGTTGTCCTCTTGGCTAACAGGTTGTTAATATATTTTTTGAGATTATCCTTAGCTAGCCCATGTTGATCTAGGTGGATATTGGTGGCCACCCACCTATTACACTTAGGGCCCCATCATTGTTTCTTTTAGTTGTTCATTTTCCTTAATTGTAGCACAATTTACTATTTTTAGCATTTTTTTGGGTCTTGAACTTCTAGAGTCATTTTGAGGCCCTAAACGACGTTTTTTTGGGAAAACCGAGAGAAACATGAAATTTAATTTGATTTTTCTCACATCAAAAGTTATATTCCTCGAATAGATATTTCTAATGAGGTATTGTGCACGTAAATAGAGATCGTATGCCAAAGTTACGTCCTCTAGAAGTTGATGTAACAATTTACCCAAACGGGGCCCATAGTTTTGGCGCTTCATCTCATAAGGTTAGGTTTTTGGATGTTTAGGGTTTTCCATTGTTTCTCAATAATAAATAGGCCCTCGAGCCTCATTGTAACATAGTTCAGAGGTTTTTAGCTGCCACATATCTTCTTGTAGATAAGCTACCAGTGCCCTAGCTACTTTATTTCCATTCTGTTTGTAAACAAATTCCAGTTCTTTGATATTAATGAAATGAAGTGTTATTTCTGTTGAATCTTTGTATTTATGGTTATATGTGTATTATGTTGCGTTCCTGCATAAATTCGGATCACGTGCCTACTTAACCGACCTTTGAAAATATCTCCCACCTATTCGCTCCACTTCACTGACCTTCCTCTTCCTGCAAAATATCTCTAACCTCCCCTGCCAAGGCATCCCTCTCCTCCTTCACCACAAATACAAAATCCTAACTTCCTAACCTTATTCTCACATGTCCTTTCTCTTTGGACGCTAACACCTTCTTCCAGTGCAGTACCTCCCTGCATCGCGCATCTTCCTCCTATGCCAGCTTCCTCTGTTATGTACCATATGTTCCTTCCACGCTCCTCTATCCTCATGCGCCGTCCTTCATATATAAGAATTACATGTAAAATAGGATATTATAAATTTATTAATGTTTAAAGAATATTACGTTTATATTTATGGTAAAAAAAAATTATATTTAAAATTGATTGGATTTTAAAAAATAGAAAAAATTAGTTATGTATAATTCCAATAATTATGTTTTATAAATTGATTAATTATATATTATGTATATATTTCGAATAATGTAAATTTTTTTTTTTCCTAAAAATAAAAGTTATATATTAGATATTTTATCTGTGTGGTGGGGGGGAGGGGCATGGGAACTAAATATTTAAGGCTTAATTTTTGCAATATATAATAATAAAAATAAGAAACTCACTTTACTAGTTTCTTGAAAATACTTATATCATTATTGAAATAAACAACAAAACATAATCCTAATAACATATTTAAGACCTTTACGATTGCATCCAAAAGGTATAAAATATTTCTTCAACATAATCAAACAACAATAGATACTTAATATAAAAAAAATTCAAATGCTAAATAGAGAGTGGATCCTCTATATTCTTAATTCTTGTTCAATTAGGATAACCTTCTTTAGAAAGATGATATTTTTTTTAGATGAATTCTCCATTAAAATGATGAAAATTTATAATATAAAAATTTTTATTTGTCTCTTCCACCTCGGTTATAATAAGAAACCAGTTTAGATATTAGATGTTGGAATATTGATTGCCCCCAATCCACCAATATCTTTAAATATCCAAACAATAGAATATGATTTATCCCTATTCCTTCTATTGTTTTCAATAAAAACAAAAAGGAATATAATTCGACATGATTATTGGTCCCGTGTATATTGAGATACTTTAGCAACAAAAACGTGAAAAATCAAGGAAGAATACATGCCTAGCTCCACAAATACCTAGCTTTCCTTGACAATATTCATCAAAGGAACCTAGTTCCTTGACATCTAGTTCTTTTCTCTTTGGGAATATTTATGTTTCTTTTCATTGCCAATCTACTTTTTGGTGCCACTCATTCAAGAAATACCTCTTGATCATGAAATATCATACCATTTATTGCCAACGAGATTGAACCATAAATGAATAGACAATGTATAACCCGATACACTACTACAAATTTGTCAATTATATAATCCAAAATACTATATGTTAAAGTTTTGCTTATCCCATTTTCCCTTCCTACAATTGCTTGAATTACCTCATTTTTTCCTTCCCACAATTACTTGAATAAACTCATTTTAAATTTTTAGAAAAATTACAAGTCAAAAACAAACATGCCAATTTCTAAAAATATCTCCGCCAGAAAAATTTTCTAAAAGAAAATTATTTTCTCGTTTTATATCTCAATCTAACAGTGTAATCCTTGAAGTATAAGTTCTTCGACCATTTAATTTTATATTTTCCCTATGCCAACTTTATTGCATTGTGTTTTAGAAGGTTAATATACTATTACCATTCCATAACCAATTTTCCTCATAGGTTCAAATTACCTACTACCACCCAACCTTGCGACCAAGCATTTCCTACCAACTATGATGTTGATTCTCTTATATAATAAATTCCCTAGTCATGTAACCCTTCTAAAAAAACCTATGATAATCTAAAGTTTCCTTTGACACATATTTGTGGGTCCTCCAACTCAAACTTTGATATTATTCCCAATTTTCCATATAACCTAAGTTACAACTAAGAGAAGAGAATTGACCATTGATTTCGATACTATGGATGCTCCTCGTAAATACTTTTTAGCCACTATGAACAAATCTCCCATGGGGAAATCCTCTAAATATTTAAATTTAAATAGTTTTCCCTAAAATATTTCATTATTTACTAATCTCCAAATGCTTTTAGTTGCAAATACTCAATCCCCATCCCAAACATCCTTAAAAGTGGCCAGTCTAATCCATTTGACCAATGGAATACCTTAGCCCTCTTGCATGCTAATCCATAAAGCATTGAAACATGTCTTTATATATTTTTTAATTCTTGCAGGTACCTATGTTATAATCAAATGACACACTGAAATGATCTTCAATACTCCCTTAACATAGACTAATATCCATCTACATGACATCCATCTAAATCCTATTCATTTATTCATCTATGAGAGGTAAGGAAAAAGAATCAATGATTTAATAATTTCTTTAATGTTAGTAATTTCTAGCTCCTTAAACAAAGATGTGAAGCGCTATTTTCTAGCCTCCACTATATCTTTAAAAGTGCTAACCTTAGAACCATTTTGAAGGGTGATGTCCCAACGCTAGTGAAAAATGGTTAATGTGTGACTACATGATAATAAAAGTTAATCACGACAATTTTGATAAGCTAAATACTAATAAATTTGAGCAATTTTGATGTATTTTAAGTGATGTAGCTAAAAATTACAAACATAAATTACTAATATGGCTCAGGGATAAATATATATGAATAATCGATAAATATGTGAATATAAATTTACAGTATATTTTACTTTTATTTTTTGTCACACAAAAAGTGAACACTTAGCCAAAATAATTAGGTGGAACCATATACGCCATGTTAATATGATTTTTATACATTAAAACCCACTTCCACTTAAGGAAATGGTCTAAGAAACCACCACTTACATGAGAATAACCTATAAATTCATTAATTTTAAGATTATTATCATAATTTTACCCATTTAGGTGAAAATAATCTAAGACATTTTTACTCACATTTTCTGTGTCCATAGGAATAATTCAATAAATAATTTATTTATTGATTATTCCTTAATATTTTAAACATTCTCATAGACATAATTTATGAAATCATTATTTATAAATTATTTCTAATCTACAGAACTATTTCACCTAGAAATAATTTAATGAACCCATTGCTTATTAATTATTTATAATTGTTTTACCCATTTTTATGAATTAACTCAATAAATCATTATTTTTTAGTTAGTTACCTAAATAAAGGTTATTTACCGTTATCTTTGAACTTTTCCTCTCACAAATAATAATAAAATACCAAATTGGCTAGATATTGATTTGGTCCAACAAATACTTTATTATCTTTGAGCTCATAAAATATATCTAGCATTTCATTATAAATAGAGAGGTTTCCCTCCTCATTTTACATGATCCATTTTCATCATCCAACCTATGGTATTAAAATTCTCAAGCATTATCCACTAGTGGATCTCCGTTTTTATTTTCCTTTCGTTTTTGCATTCAATTGCCCTTTTCAGGGAGAGGGAATCATCCAAGTTGCAATAAGGATAACACATAAACCCTCCCAAAGAGGGGGTCCTTTTTGAGCCACTCTCAGAACAGAGCTTATCACTAGGTAAGCATATAATAAGACTTCTTTGGGTAAATAGAATTTTCATGTGTTGTGTAGTGATATATATTTGTTTACTTTTTTTCAGTTCCCGAAGGCAGTCCTTGGCTACACAAACTACACTAGGAAACCAACTCAACCAACCTTTAGGTTCAAGCTAGCCCTTGAACCAAAGGGGGCTCCCTCAGTTGTTACAAGGCCTTATTTAACACTGTTCACTGTCACCGAAAAACAACCTTTGAAGCAAAATGGCCAGATTTATGGTTTTAATTGGGGGTGGTTGGCGATCAATACACAATTCCTATTCATGAACAAATTTGTCCTAGCTAGATTTACGGTTTTAATTGGGGGTGTTTGGCGATCAATACACAATTCCTATTCATGAATAAATCCCTCCTTTGCAGAGCCCTTTCTCAAAGTGTCAACTTCTAGCCTGACAGAATGACTTAACCTTTTAAGGATTATGATAGAAGAATATAAGAAGATTCCTAATAATCAAGCAGTCAACCTGATTACTTAACAACTAGGGAAATTTGGATGCATGTAGAAGATTTCTATAGCCCAAAAAGACATATTCAAGAGAAGATATAAGGAAAAACAGTAACCATTTTCAAAGAGGAGCTAGATTAGAAAGACAATATGATATACTAATCTCTTTAACAATTATAATTATGTAGAGGATTTAAGAGAGATCGAAACCCAATCTATCCTTACCCAGGTCTTATATGCAACTCTGAAACATGTGAAGAAAATAGATATAATAATACTGGAAAAACATAAGAGAAACACAAATTATGTCAAATCTAGAGCTGAAATGCTTCAATTATAATTTCTGGAGAAAATTTTTACAAAGCTGAAAGGTCTTGGCGTCAAAAGCCCACACTTTCTTATTACAACTGATCATCTATATATATATATAGTACGACTTCTAAACTGATACAAACTTTTAGGAAGAAAACCCTGAACAAGAAACTAAAAATAAAGAGTATCTCTAGAAAACTGCAGAATATTTCGAGTTGTTGGAAAATCTTCTACCTCCAATTCTGGAAATGGATCTTTGATTGTTGGATTTAGTGTTTGGAAATCTGAATATGATTCTCAGAATCTACCAATTAAACTGTTGATTTGTTTCCGCTTTGAATTGTTGAACAGTGGCACAGGTTAATGGTTAGGAAGATAAAATGCTTAATGGGATTATGGAGGGATGAATGCGATGGGATTTGATTAATCAATGGATGAAGTGGGTAATCATGAAATGTCAATTAAATGGTAAGCGGTTGAGGAAATCCTCTTTCAGAGGGGGGGGGGGGTTAAGCGGTTTTAAGTTTTACGCATGTGGATCCGAAAAGCTGAGGTAATGACACGTGTTGGCTGGTGGTTTTTCTTTACTACTAAATTCGGACCCCCCTAGTGATAAGGCTTGGATCATGAAGGGGGGTCGAAAGGCTGTGAAAGTCGTCGGATGCTGAAAGATGAGGGGAGGATTTTCAAACAATTATGGTGGGCCAAACGCATCGTAAATTGCAATCGGGATTGAATATAAGTTTGGAATATGGTTTAAACAAATCAAGTTGTGATGTGATGCGAAGTGGGGAAAGGGTGACGTGGAATGGTGGTGTCAATATTTATAAAGTATTTGGAAATATGAAATGTGAGGGAAGTGACTTTGATGTACCATTACTGCATATTTACCCAAATTTACACACAAATCATTGACCAATCCCAGTGGTTCACAACTTAACCAACTTAACTACCTGCAACTTAACTTTAACAATTTTCACAATATTGTGATTTTGAGATTTCATAACTCGTGGCAAAATCCCTTTCGCATGTCGCAACTTTAATCGCTTATTGTGCCATGTCTTAATGCTAAACTCTGCCATGTGCGAAATCTCGCAAGTTACAATTTTAAACTCCACCATTGATCTTTGACAGATCTAACGGTCCCGGTGTGTCCTTGTTGTTCGCACTACCAATCGGAATTCTCCGTATGCTCTCTTTATCCTTTAGAATCGCTTGCTCAGAATATGGAGTGGATGCTCCTCTTGAAATTCTGGGCTCATCAACTAATTGCTTTGATGGATTTACTTTCCACGGCAGTCCTTCCTCTGGAATTGTTTTATTTCCTGTGACTTGTTGGCTTGAGGAAAGCCTACAAAGTAATCGCACATCACTCTTACCCTGTAGGTTGCATGGAAGCTCAAAATTGTTACAGAAAATATATCTG
Organism: Pinus albicaulis; assembly: GCA_034641835.2. NCBI lineage: Eukaryota > Viridiplantae > Streptophyta > Pinopsida > Pinales > Pinaceae > Pinus > Pinus albicaulis. The sequence goes on along the minus strand of JAXQQM020092118.1, from coordinate 30,887 downwards.
GATTTATAAAAAGAATAAATCATTCAAAAGCATAATAATTATATCTCTAAGCATTTTTAGCTTAGTAAGAAATAAAAAAATTTCACCAAAAATTAGAAATTTTAGGTGTGCCAAAATATTTTACAACAGGAAGTACAAGTCGTTAATCCAGCTGCTAAATTCATCCCTGAGGTCACCAAACAAGTTTCAGAAGTTATTGCTACTGCAATACCACAGCTTAACCTCAACCTCATACCCCTAGCTGATGGCTTTTTCAAAGTCACTGACTTCCATTGTAAATTCGACTTCTATGAGCTACATCTGTGGCTAAAACATAGGCACATAGATAACGAGGACCCTATCAAGTTCTGGGAATCCATGTTTCCTTTGTTTTCATTTCCACAAACTCATCCTTTTCCTGATCTAATTGCCTAGTTTCAGAAACCGTATGACCCTATAACTAGGTCAATGGTGGATTAGAATGGAAACATTCTTATCACCATATCCCCTGATACCATAAACCAGATGCTACTCATTCCTTCATCTGATTCCTTATCCCATTTCTCAACTGCTACTCTCATGGACCTTTCACAAAATTTATTTCCCTCAGAGAGCTCAGATATTTGACATTTTCTTACCTGAGGATGTAAAGTTTCCCAAGAAAAATCCCCCATATGCATACTCCCTATTTCCTATAGCTTCCAAGCACTGCATATCCCTTCTTTCTTACCTATTAGGATACCCAAACGATGAAACAGTTGATGAACCCATCATGGAGTTCTTATCTATTTTCAGTCATGATAAATCACCATTATTTATGTATAATTACAACCAACTCTTGGATTAAATTATACATGAACATTTCATGAACTTCACCACACAAAGAGTGTTAAATTATTCTTCTGTGATTGTTCATATGTTTTTGTTTCAATAGGCATAAATGTTGCCTATTGACTTCAACATGTAGGATGCACAGGGAGTGAATCAATCAGTGAATCACTGGACAGAATTGGCCAGAGCTTCATAAAAAACCACTTCTTTTTCATAATTCATAGACTCATTCATTCACCTAGTAAGGCTACTCCTTACAAGTCAATCAGAACCCAGAATTGGGGAATAAATTAAAAGGATCATGCACCTCAATGAGCAAGTTAAGACAGGTGTTTGGTACTTGTATAAAAATTACACAAAGATCAGGGTATATGGCTACGAACTCTCACCATAAAATCTTCCAAGATATGTACCTATGAGATTTTTCTCATTAGAGTACATTAGGCAAATGTTAAACATGGATGAGCTACATTTTTTCTCAGGAAAGAGAAAAGCTCAGTTTAAACTCAAAGCCAACATTGGATCCTTCATCTACGATACCATAGAAGCTGGTGCTGAAGAAGATGCATTTTTACAGAAAATGGGTTTTCAACCAAGTTTTACTTGGTTGTATGACCCCCATGGCATTATTTTTGATCTGAGATTTGAACTCAAGACAAATTCTTACACTCATACCTCTAGAGAAGAAATAGAGAAATACATGAACCAAGATGAATGAGTGGAAGGTACTCTCCAGGAGGTAGATGAACAAGTCATTTCAACTTCAAATGTATAGAAACTAGTGCCTGGCAGTCAGTAGCAGAAAAGATTTAGGGAAGAGCCTCCACATGCCAAGGAAATCATGAAAGGGTTTATCTTGCAGCACAAAAAATACAAAGCTCAATTCCACCTTGATTTCAGAGGGATAAAAACCAAAGATCACAGATTTGGGAGATACTGAAATCTCCACATCCATGAGTGTTCCTAAAACTCCTCCATCATCATAACCATATGCCAGCTCTTTTGAAGAGAAAAATATTTTCTTCAGATTCCTAGAAATCAAGCACAAGAATGAAACATTGAAATCTGATGTTTATAGTCAATTTTGGAAGCAAACATCTACATCACAACATAGGCTTCTCACTGCCTTTGATAGTGAGAAAGGAAGGATACAGATGGCCTTTCTGCAAGCAACAATGCCATTTCCAAAGACTCATGTTGAGTACAACAAGATTGTCTTCTCTTTTGATGCAAATCAGATTCACCCAATTGACGAGATGGACATGTAGAGGTAGTCAAGAGAAATTATATTTTCAACAATGACCACAACAACCATGTCACTTGCCAAATTGAAAGAAGCACTATCAAATGTTTAATCTCAGCTGAATATTGAAAAATTCTCTTCATTGGCTAAGACAACATAATGAAGTCATTAGAATACCTTGTAGTGAAAGTCGAGCATGACCCAAAATACTACAAGGAATTTGAGGAAATCATTAAAAATAATAATGCAAACATCTCTGCTCTGCGCAAACAACTCAATCTGCCCTCAATGGAAGACCCATAGACTAATTAGATTGTAGAAAATGAATATATCAAGGAGGATATGGTGAAGTCGATCATTGATCAAAATTTGCAAATTATAAAGATGGAAGAACAAATTGAAGAATTACTAGTGAAAGAGAAATCAACACTCTAGGTGAATACTGATCGTAATATAGTAACTCAAGCATCTTTTCCAGGTACAAAACTTTCAACAGCTTTGACTACAACTGATGCAGCAAAATTGGCACAAGATTTGGCCATTCAGAAACAACCACATGCGAAGTTACAATAGAGGTTTCAAGTTCTTGAGTCACAGAAGATTAGGAATGATAATTTATATGTAGAGGAAATGAAAAATACTCATCAGTTACGACTTAAAATCAAAGAATTAAAAAGTGAATCTCTTATGGCAGCCACTCTGGGTGAAGCTAAGAAGAATATCTAGGAAGACATTAGCAGGTCTATGACAAACGTATGGCCATCGATACATATTATATTCGAACAGAAGGAGCTCATCACCAAATGCAGAGCAACAATTCAAGAGCACAAGGAGAATCTCAAAAAGAAGCCAAGTGAAGCCACTGACGTGATCAAGGTTCTTAATTCAAAGAAAAGAGAGGAGTTGGAAGCGATCAATATCTTGGACAAAACTGCAACCATTTTGGAGATAAAGAAAGTTTTGCAGAAAATAAATTTAATCAACCAATTGCAGACCAAATTTGAAGCTTTGAATATTGTTGTTCAAAGGTTTCATACTAATTTTAATGTTTTAAATCATAAAGGATTGCCAGCATTGGTATGATTAGATGATAATTTGATTAAATTATAATATTACTACAAAAATTTATACACAATTGCAATAGACAAGTCAAATTTTGCAGGTTTCAAAGGACAGATTACAGGGAAAGATTTTCTTGAAGCTCTACAGTTTAATTTGATCATTCAACATCAAATCAAACATTTTTTTATTCAAAGACTAACTTTTGATAGATATACTGAAGTAGATGAAATATTCAGGAAAATGATGAGTGTAGAAATCCCAAGTCAAGATCAATGGGGTACGTTTTGTGAGACCATCGACTAAAAGGATGAATTTTATAGCATGCCAGCACATCAGATTTTTGAGGGTCCAGTCAGCAACAACTTCCATCAAAAGGGGCCAATTCATCAACAACTTCCAAGGAAACAGAGACACTCCATCTATCTATCTCCTTCTATTCTTATTTATTCTATTATTGTAAAATAGTTAAGATATTTCTAAGTTTGGGAATTAGTATAAATAACTCTCATTTTGAGTTATGACGGGTTCCACCCTTGGATGATCGATTTTTTTTAAGCAGAATTTGTACAAGTATTTTTTATCATCAGCAATAGAAGAAGGATTTTGAATTTGTATCATACATCTTTGTTTTCTCTTTGAGTTGTTTCCTGTTTTCATACATTTTTTCTCTTCATATGTTTAATTGTTATCAAGATAACTAGGTGAGATTAACTGTGTTTCGATGATCTTATAATTCCTCCTAAATTTATTATCAATATAAAGAATTATTTACTTAATATCTTGTTGATGTAAGTCCCTTTCATTTACAAATTGTCAACATCTTGATAATATTAAATATATTTTGTTGAACTTTTAGACATTGTTTAAAGGTTTCAAGCATATGATTTATTGAATAATTCAATTTGAATATTTGATAATCATACCTTCTTACATAAATCTTCTTAATCATCTTACAAAATATTATTCACTGTGTGAGATAAAAAAGTAGCCCTTACTTGTAATTACTGATATTATTTGGAAGATTTAATCAATAACTATTTTCTAAAAGTTATCTTAGACATTGGTCCTTCAAAATTATAAAACACAACAAAACATTATAGATGTTTTGGCATGATTATCGACCACAATTATCTGAAAGTACAACATCAATTTGGTGTTGTTGCCAGAGAACAAATTTTATTTGTTTTCCCTAGGACAACGATAAAACCCTATTCCTTTAAGGTTGCTAAAGGTTTAGTTAGGTCAAAAATCTCTCACATGGTGACTTCACTGTGACCAAAATGGCTCCTTCAAAGCAAACCATATCTTGACCTGACTCTGAGATTGTCAAACCCTTATCAGATCTAGAGAGACTGGTAAGAAGAGCTTCTTCTAGAATAAGGCATCAAAAGCCTTCTTCTTCTTGCATTCCTCAACAAGAGATCAATACAAATCCTGATCCTTTCAGATCTGCACCTATTCCTTTAGAATCAGAAGACATACCTCATACAGTGCATGAACTAGTATCTAAAGGAGTGGATTTTCAATCAGCCTTGTTAATCCATTCCTTATAGTCTTATAAATTACCTCGAGAACCTTCTGAATCTCCTATATCAGAGTAGGATTTGGAACTAAAATTGCCTGGATTCAAACCTACTGATTTCATTTCCCCTGTTACATATTCTACACCTTCTACTTCACATCAACCAGAAGATCTTTATTCTGTTTATTCCAATCCTTTATTTGAACCTAGAGAAGGAGAATAAGAGGTTCAAAAACTGGTTATTGGAGCTCCTTTAAGGTCCAGAATAACGTCTTCCATCTCATTTCATTCTCCTCCTCATTCTCCACCTCATTCATCACCTCCATATTCTCCATCTTCACCTACAAATTTTACTTCCTCTTCAACTAATAATACTCATTCCTCTACATCAATGTATTCAAGTATGGATGGTTTTAGGCCAGTTATACAAGCAATATATGCCCCTCTTTTACTTCCTGCTATCCTTAATTGTTTTCCTGCAGGATATTTAAATCACCTTCCTAAATTTAATGGAGAAACTGGTTTGTCCACTGAAGGCCATCTGGCAACATTTTTGGATTTTGCAAATAACATGAACATAGAACATGAAAATGTTTAAATGAGATTGTTTATGCAATCCCTAGAAGGAAATGTCGGGATCTGGTTTAGGCAATTACCAGTTGATTCTATTATATTATGGCAAGAATTAACTAATATATTTAAAAATCAATGGGGAGTGACAAAGGACCATGTGTATTTCTTAATTGAATTTGAAAAACTAAAAAGAAAATTTGGAGAACCAATTGTTGATTTCATCAAAAATTTTAATAAGCTTTACCACATAATGCCTCCTGATTGTAAACCTCTTGTAGCAGTAGCTAAGGCTAGATTTTCAAAGGCTTTTGAGGATGACTTTGTTGTCATGTTGTGAGAGAGAACATCCTGAACCTTAGAGGATATGAAAACTAATGCTATAGAGGTCGAAGAAAATAGGTCTGCATTAGCCAAGCTAAAAGCTAAAGTTGAAAAATCCCAAAAGAAAGTAAAATCAAATCAGGAAGCTTCTTCTTCCTCTAAATCTAAAAGTGAAGATGAAAAAATTGATGAAATCACATTGCTTCTTAGAAACCTATCAAATAGGATTTCAAAGACTGACACTCAACTTAGAACATTCCAAAAAGTTGTTTCTAGACCCCAAACATAGGTTCAAGGTCAATATAAAAAGGCGGCTCCATTGCAAAATCTTCAGAAGCCTCATAATGACCAACAAGTACCCACATCTTTGTTGATTGATGATCAACAGCTCGATGAAAATAATTTATCTATAAATGAAGAAATTAATAACATAAATCATACATCCCTTCAGACTACCATTGTTCCTATCCCCCAAAGTCAAACCCCTCAAAAAAACCAAGATACTTCTCAGGTTTCTAAATATCAATCTTTTTCTAAGTTTTTGATTGCAGAACTCAATAGAAGATATGAATTAAGACCTAGAGTTGGTTCCAGTAGACCTCATAAAAACCCTGTAATAATTGAACCTCAAGTAAAAACTACTAAAACTCAAAATACTTCTGTTCAACCTCTAAATCAGCCAAGTGATTCTGCTCAAATTGACAGAACTATATTGACTGCTTTTAATGTGGAGAAAGAGTTAGAAAGATTTAAAATTCCAATTCCACTTCCAAAACTTTCTAAAAACCCATGATGTAAAAGTCACGTTGAAAAATGAATCCAAAACTCTAGTGTGGATGCTGAAGGAGATATTATTAATCTGAAAAATGAAATACCCACCATAGCTTTTGGTCCTAGTTCTAATATGATTGATGAATCCATACCACCTATTTATGTGACTTTGAAAGTGTATGACTCCCTGTTATACAATTGTATGTTGGATTATGGTGCTTCACACAACTTAATGCCTAAATTCATTATGGAACAACTTAATTTGGATATCACTCGAACCTATCACGACCTATATACCTTTGACTCTAATAGGGTACAATGTTTAGGACTTGTAAAAGATCTATTGGTCACTTTAAATCAAATACCAATTAAAAGTGTTGTATTAGACATAATTTTCACTAATATTCCCCCTAATTTTGGAATGCTTTTATCAAGATCATGTTGTGCAAAATTGGGAGGGAGTCTTCAAATGGACATGTATTTTGCCACTATTTTTCCTTAGGTTATATATAGAAGTAAGATTCGTAAACACTATTCGCAAGGCTGATAAGGCTAGGAATCGTCCCATTTATGCAGTTGATTAGGATTTTAGTTGTTTCCAACTATCATCAGATACTTCATAGAATTCCCAACTCAATATTGAGGATGTAGTTGAAACCCCTAAATTTGTTCAAACTAAAATTTGGAAATTATTCTTTGATGGATCTTACACCAAAGATGGAGCTCGAGTAGGAGTTGTTTTGAATTCACCTGATAAATAAAATATTACTCAATCATGCAAGTTATATCTTGAGGTCACAAAAGACGTTGCTGAATATGAAGCTTTTATCCTAGGATTACAGTTTGCTAAAAGTTTAAAGGTCCAAAATTTGAGTGTCTTCACTGATTCAAAACTTATAGTAAGATAGGTTAGGAGTCTTTTTCAAAAAAAGCATCCTAGGCTTAGGTATTACAAAAATGAGATTTGGGACACCATTGAAAATTCCTTTAATGCTTTCAATATCACTTTTATTCCAAGAGATGAAAACATACATGCAGATTCATTATCTATTTCTGCTAGTTCTTTGAAGATTCCAGATCAATTTCAAATACAATATAAAATCCAAATCAAATATAGGAGATCAATCCCAAACAATCTTAAACTTTGGAAAATATTTTAAGATGATGAACAATAAAATCCTTTCTTCAAGTCATTGATGAATTTTCTATATTGCAAATTGAAGAAGATTATTCAGACATTAATGAAGCTACCAAAGATAAGGAAAATTCAGATCTAAATTCAAATGTAGTTGATCATGATATAATACAACTATCAAATAGTTTTATCCCCAAAGGACTTGTTCCTTTAGAAAAAATGTTTGATCAAAATGATGTTCCCAAAAATCCATTCTCTATTTTACCAGAAGATGACATATAAGACACTAATATTGGTATTGATGAGGAGATTAAAAACAGTAAACTTTGTGCACCTTTAATTCCTAAGATTAAATCTAAATATATCAAAATTCTTAATAATTAAAAGATGTTTTTGCCTGGTCTTATGCTGATCTAAAAACCTATGACACATCTTTAAATGAGCATAAAATTCCACTAAAACCAGAAGAAAAACATTATCAACAAAAGCTAATAAGGATGAATCTGGTTCTGCTTCCCACCATAGAAAAATAACTTAAGAAGCTTTTCGTTGCCCAAATAATTGTCCCTTTAATATACTCTAATTTGGTTTCCAATTTAGTCCCTGTCAGAAAAAAGAATGGTGAAATTAGAATCTGTGTGGATTTTAGAAACCTTAATAAAGCATCCATTAGAGATAATTATCCACTTCCAAAGATGGATCAATTGCTTCAAAGAGTGTCAGGTGCTAACAAACTCTCTATGCTTGATGGTTTCTCTGGTTATAATAAGATATTAGTGAATTCAGAAGACAGGGAGAAGACGACCTTTACTGCACCTTGGGGTACATTTATGTATGCGAGGATGTCTTTCGACCTATCAAATGCAGGAGAAAAATTTCAGAGAGCCATGGTCTTGGCCTTTTTTGGGAAGGTAAAAAACTTGTTGTTATTTATCTTGATGATTTAACTGTTTTCTCTCAATCAGATCAGAAACATCTGAAGCACTTGATGAAATTTTTTGACAGGTGCAGAAAGTTTGGAATATCTCTAAATCCCAAGAAGTAATTGTTTGCCATTAAAGTGGGAAAATTACTAGGTCACATTATTTCAAAATATGGAGTAGTTATTGATCCAAAAAGGGTCTCTACTATTCAATCATTATCATTACCTAGAAATAAGAAATAGATATAAGCATTTTTAGGGAAAATTAACTTTTTGAGAAGATTTATACCTAACTATGCAGAAATAGTTAAATACATAACATATATGATAAAAAAGAACCAGGAAGTCAAGTGGACTATTCCCACAAGACATGCATTTGACCAAATAAATAAGGCCATTTATGAGCCCCTACCGTATCTAGTCCAAACTACTCTGAGCCTTTCAACATATTCTCTTTTTCTTCTGAAACCACCCTTGTCATTTTCCATTTGTAGAAGAATGAAGATTATCATGATCAACCCATAGAATTTTTTTAGCAAGGTCATGAGAGATGCAGAACTCAGATATGATATCATCGAAAAATAAGCCTATGCCTTAGTTCAAACCATGAAATATTTTAGAATGTATGTCCTCCATTCTACCATTATTCCCTATGTACCTAACAATGATGTAAAAGCTATCCTTACACAACCAGACACTGATGGAATAAGAGGAATATGGATAACTCAAATCCTTGAGTTTGACCTTACAATTAAAACTAACAAGTTAGTAAAGGGACATGACTTAGCTAAGTTATTAGCTAAATCTAATTGTAAGGTGTTGGGCATAAACTCTGTTTTTTAAGTCTCTCAGAAGCATCCACAAGAACCTTCTTCAAATTTGGAAAGGGAGTATCCACAAGAACCTTCCTTAAATGCAAAAGGGGAGAATCCACAAGAACCTTCCCAAGGAATGCAAGGAAACAATACACAAGAAACTTTTCTTCAACTCAAACAGTCCCTGTTCACATTAATGAGAAGTTTGTATTATCATATTGGTATGCAGATATTGTTTATTTTCTTATACATTTTGAATGTCCGGCTCAGTTTTCCAAAAGCCAATGCAAAACACTCAAGTTGAAATCCATCAAATACTGTATCATAAATTCCAAATTATACTGGAAAGATCCTCTTAACATTCTACTACTTTTCTTGATAGAATAAGAGACTAAAGGAATCATTGATCAGTTTCATGCAAGAATATGTGGAGGCCATTACGCTTAGAGAGAAACAAGACACAAAATTCTTAGGGCAGGATTTTATTGGCCTACTTTGTTTTCACAAGTAGGAGCAAAAGTCAGAGCCTATGTTCCATGTCAGATGTTTTCTTGTAAGAAAAAACTAGCAGCCCTTCCACTAGTTCTAGTGGTTGTCCCAATACCATTTCTTCAATGGGGATTAGACTTTATAGGAGAAATTCATCCAACTTCAAGTAATCAACACAAATGGATCTTAACTGCTACTGACTATTTCACCAAGTGGGTGGAAGCCATTCCTGTAAGAAATGTCATAGATTTAGTTGTAATCAAATTCATTGAAGAGAACATTTTATCTAGATTTGGCTGTCCACAAAAAATAGTCACTAAAAATTCCACGTAATTCAGTAGCATAAAAATAATTGAATTCTGCAAGAAATATCATATTATACTACATCACTCAACTCCCTATTGTCTATAAGGAAATGGTCTTGTTGAATCATCTAACAAGAGTTTAGTAAAGGTAATCAAGAAAACTTTAGAAGACCAAAAGAAAAATAGGGACAATCACCTGATTTATGGTAAAGATGTTATTTTCCTAAAAATTTAGCTTTCCTTGTGCTTAAGTTTCTACAAGAATATACTGATGATTTCTCTAGAATAATAAATCAAAATATTGAATTAAATGAAAAAAGAGATGAGATTCAATATAAACTAAGGAAATATCAGAATAAGATGAAGACTCTTTTTGATAGAAAGGCAAGGGAAAGATATATTAGAGAAGGAGATTTAGTATTAAGATTGGATGCTAAGAGAGAAGATAAAGGCAAGCATGGAAAGTTTGAAAATTTATGTGTTTGGGCCACTCAGCATTGCAGAGGTAAAGGGAAACACCACATTTGTTCTACAGATTTTGGAAAGATAGTTCTCAACACTGCCTGTCAATGGAAGATTTTTGAAACATTATATCCAATACGGTAGGAGATCCTACATCATCATTGTACATTATAATTTTCTTTTACTATTTCAAAGTCTATTTGTTTTCTACAACAAAGACTCCATAACTCGAGGAGAAGGCACATGGAACTTCTTGTTCTCTGCATCCCACAGCAGGAAATAGTCCCCAACTGGAGCCGATGTTGTAAGATTATTATTTTTTTGATAAGTTAGCATGGTAGTTTGAAAAATAAAAATAAAATTCTAGGTTAGAACATGGATGAAAATGAAAAATAAAGAAATGTTAGGAAAATTATATTTTATTACATCCATGTTAGAATAAAATGTTAGAGTAGATATGCTCTAAAGAAAGAAGGCAAAAATAAAATGTTAGGGAAGCAGAAAATAAAAAATGTGTGAATTCTTTAGTCTTTTGAAAATAAAACTATGGTTGACTGTTTAAATGCGTCGGATATCTAAGATATTAAAATTTTAATTTATGATGTTAAAAACTTCAAAAAGGGAGTTTAATTTTCATTTGTTGGAAATGATATATATAAGCGCTTATTGAATTTATTACAAAGCCACTAAGCGACAAAGGTTCAAATCAAAGCAGTAACGCATGAGCAGTTTTCAACGGTAGATATGGAGCCCACTCAAGATCTACGACGGGGAATAACTTCGCGACCCCCCAAATCATTTCATGTTAACGAAAGAGGGGGGGGGGGGGTTCCAAATTGTGATTTTAATGGCTGCCTAGATTTTTGATGTGGAAACACCATATCATTTTGCACCCCCTCTGCCTAAAACAGGAAACCGCGAGGTACCACCCCCTCGAAATCCACTAATGGTTTTTAGCGCCTGACAACCATTCCTACCATGCCCGATGACCATTAGCACACTCTCCAATCAAATCCCTCCATGTCATTTGATCATTACCATCCAACACTCCACTTATTCCCGTTAATCGGCCTGTTGGCTATTGAACACACTCCTAGACCATTAATCATCCTGTTATGCATTAATCTCCATCAAATCCGTTAACCCCTATGGTCATATACCAGATCATTAGTCATATAATGTTAAGTCCCAGATAAAGCCCTATTAAAATATTTGCAGAGCACTCTATATCACTTTACATTCTCCATTCATTTCTATCACCTCTGCATCCTATCTCAAGTGTTAGCATTCTGCGATCACTCTCCCTACTTCTGAAACTCTGTCACCTTTTTTGCAACCTGATCTTTGCCACATTTCCTAGTTGATACCCTACCAAACATGGAACCCAAGGTCAAAATAAAAAAAAAGGACTCCAAAGGGTAAAGAAAAACAGAAGGTGACAAGGGAAGTGCAGGTCGTTAATCCAGCTGATGAAGTCATCCCTGAGATCGCCAAACTAGTTGCAAAAGATATGCCTGCTAGAACGCCACAGCTTAACCTCGACCTCATACCCCTAGCTGATGCCCTTTTCAAAGTCACAGACGGTCATTGTGAATTCTACTTCAATGAGTTACATCTGTGGCTAAAAAAAAAGCACATAGATAACCAGGACCCTATCAGGTTCTAGGAATCCAGGCTTACTTTGTTTGCATTTCCAAAAACTCATCCTTTTCCTGATCTAATTGCCTAGTGTCAGAAACAGTATGACCCTATAACCAGGTTAGTGGTTTCTCAGAATGGAAACATTCTAATCACCATATCCCTTGATACCATAAACCATATGCTACTCATTCCTTCATCTGATTCCTTATCTAATTTCTCACTTGCTGCTCTCATGGACCTTTAACACAAAGTTTCTTTCCCTTATAGAGCTTAGATATTTGACATTTTATTACCTAAGGATGCAAATTTTCCCAAGAAAAATCCCCCATATGCATCCTTCATATTTCCTATAGATTCCAAGAACCACATCTCCCTTTTTCTTACCTATTATGATACCGAAATGATGAAACAGTTGAAGAACCCATCATGGGGTTCTTATATATTTTCAGTCATGATAAATCACCATATTTTATGTATAATTACAGCCAATTCTCAACTAAAATTATACATTAGAAATTCATGAACTTCACCACACAAGGAGCGTTCAATTATTCTTACGTGATTGTTCATATGTTTTTGTTTCAGCGGGCAGAAATTTTTCCTATTCACTTTGGCAGGCAGGATGCACAAGGAGTGAATCAATCATTGATTCACTGGATAGAATTGGTCAGAGCTTCATCAAAAACCACTTATTTTGCAGAATTCATAGACTCATTCATTTACTGAGTAAGGTAACTACTTACAAGTCAATCAGAGCCCAAAATTGGAGAATAAATTAAAAGGATCCTACACCTCATTGAGCAAGCTAAGACAAGTGATTGGTACCTGTATAAAAATTACACAGATATTAGGGTATATGGCTGCGAAATATCACCATACATGCTTCCAATATCCTATGTGAGTTTTCTCATTAGATTACATTAGGAAAATGTTAAACTTGGATAAGCTACATTTTGTCTCAGGAAAGAGAAAAGCTCAGTTTAAACACAAAGCCAACATTGGATCCTTCATCTCCAATACCAGAGCATCTGGTGCTGAAGCAGATGCATTGTTAAAGAAGATGGGTTTTCAACCAAGTTTTACTTGGTCATATGACCCCCATGGCACTATTTATACTCTAAGAGTTTAACTCAAGACAACTTCTTACACTCATACCTCTAGAGCAGAAATAGAGAAATACATGAACCAAGATGAATGGGTGGAAGGTACTCTCAAGGAGGTAGATGAACAAGTCATTTCAAATTCAAATGTACAGACACTAGTGCATGATAGTAAGCAACAGAAAAGAGTCAGGGAAGAGCCTCCACATGCTGAGAAAATCATGAAAGAGTTTATCTTGCATCACAAAAAGCCAAAGCTCACTTCCACCTTGCTTTCAGAGGGAGAACAACCAGAGATCATATATTTGGGAGATACTAAAGTCTCCACATCCACCAGTGTTCCTAAAACTTCTCCATCATCATCACCTGCAAGAGAACCATTGTAAATTATCCAGCATTCAGATGCCAGCTCTTCTGAAGAGAAAAATATTTTCTCAATATTCCTAAACATCAAGCACAAGAATGAAGCATTGAAATATTATGTTTATAGTCAATTTTGGAAGAAAACATACACATCACATCATAGGCTTCTCACTGCCTTTGACAGTGAGAAAGGAAGGATGCAGATGGCCTTTCTGCAAGCAACAATGTCATTTCCAAAGAATCATGATGAGTACAAGAAGACTATCTTATCTTTTGATGCATATCATATTCACCCAATTGACCAAATGGACATGCACAACAGTCAGGAAAAAAATTGTTTTCAACAATGACCACAACAACCATGTCACTTTCCAAATTGAAAGCAGCATCATGAAATGTACAATCTCAACTGAAGATTGAAAATTTGTCTTCATTAGCTAAAGACAACATAATGAAGTCATTGGAAGACCTTATAGTGAAAGTTGGTTATGACCCAAAATACTGCAAGGCAGTTGAGGAAATCATTAAAAAGAAGAATGCAGACATCTCTACTCTACGAAAACAACTCAAGCTACCCTCAACTGAATACCTACAGATTAAGGAGATTACAAAGAATGAATATAAAAAGGAGGAGATGATGAATTTGATCATTGATAAAAATCTGAAAATTATAAATATGGAAGAACAAATTGAATAATTACTACTGAAAGAGAAATGAACACTCCAGGTGAATATTGATCCTAATATAGTAACTCAAGCATCTTCTGTAGGTACATAACTTTCAACAACTTTGAATACAGTTGATGCAGCAAAATTGGCACAATATTTAGCCATTCAGAAACAGGCACATGAGAAGTTACAACAGAGGTTTCAAGTTCTTGAGTCACAGAATATTAAGAATGATAATTTATATGTAGAGAAAATGAAAAAGACTCATCAGTTAGGAATTAAAATCAAAGAACTAGAAAGTGATTCTCTTATGGCAGCAACTCTGGGTGAAGCTAAGCAGAATATCTGGGAAGACATTAGCAGGTCTATGATAGAAGTATGGCCATCCATACATATTATCTTTGAACAACGGGAGCTCATCACCAAATGAAGAGTAGAAATTCAAGAGCAGAAAGAGTATCTCTAAAAGAAGCCAAGTGAAGCCACTGACATGATCAAGGTTCTTAATTCAAAGAACGGAGAGGAGTTGGAAGCAATCAATGTCTTGGACATAACTTCAACCATTTTGGAGATAAAGAAAGTTTTGCAAAAAATAAATTTAATCAACTAATTGTAGACCGAATGTGAAGCTTTGAATATTTTTTTTCAAAGGTTTCATACTAAATTTAATGTTTTAAATCATAAAGGAATGCTAGGATTGGTAGGATTAGATGATAAGCTGATTAAATCATAATATTATTGAAAAAGGTTAGACATAGTTGCAATAGAAAAGTCAAAGTTTGCAGGTATCAAAGGAAAGATTATAGGGAAAGCTATTCTTGAAGCTCTACAGTTTGATTTGATCATTCAACATCAAATCAAACATTTATTTATTCAAATACCAACTTTTGACATATGTACTGAAGTAAATGAAATCTTCAGTACAATGATGTGTGTAGAAATCCCAAGTCAAGATCAATGGGATAAGTTTTGTGAGACCATCGAGTAAAAGGATGAATTTTACAACATGCCAGCACATCGGATTTTTGAGGGTCCAGTAAGCAACAACTTCCATCAAAAGGGGCCAAGTCATCAACAACTTACAAGAAAACGGAGACACTCTATCTATATGTCTCCTTCTTCTATTCTTCTTTATTCTATTATGTAAAAAAATTAAGGTATTTCTAAGTTTTTGAATTAGTATAAATAACTCTCATTTTGAGTTATTAAGGGCTGCACCCTTGGATGAGATAATTTTTGTAAGCAGAAATTGTACAAGTATTTTTTATCATCAATAATAGAAGAAGGATTCTGAATTTGTCTCATACAACTCTGTTTTCTTTGTGAGTTATTTCCAGTTTTCATACATTTTGTCTCTTCAAATGTTTAATTGTTATCAAGATAACTAGGTGAGATTTATTGTGTTTTAGTGATCTTATAATTCCTCCTAAAGTGATTATCAATATAAAGAAAGATTTACTTAGCAATTTTTTTGTGTAAGTCCATTTCATTTATAACATGTCAGCATCTTGATAATACTAAATATATTTTGTTAAACTTTTAGAAATTGTTTAAAGGTTTTAAAGATTATGATTTATTGAAGAATTCAATCTGGATATTTGATAATCATACCCTCTTACATAAATATTCTTAATAATTTTACAAAATACATCTTAATAATTTTATGAGATAAACAAGCAACCCTTGTAATTATTGATATTATTTGGAATATTTAATCAATAACTGTTTACTAAAAGTTATCTTATACATTGGTCCTCCAAAATTATAAAACACAACAAAACATTATAGATGCTTTGGCATGACTATTGACCACAATTATCTTAAAGGACAAGATAGCCTATGCATAAATTTGGTTGTAGGATATCATATCATATTCCATTCTTATCCTTGATTTTTTATCCACTAATTAGCACCTCCTTTTTTTCTATTTTTGCCTCCTTTTATTTTCATAAGGCCCTCCTAGGTTGGATAGTAAATTGTTTCTAATGAATTATTGATTTATGTTTTATTAGAATAGTCTGATTATTTTATTATGCAAATTATTATATGTAATTTTAGTGAAAATTAGATTTATTTCAAGTTTTATCACACATACACATACACAGGGCCTACACACCACTAAGTTAAAATGCTTGTTCATGACCCCAAGCTAATCCTCTAAAATCAACCTTAATTTAACACACATGTATTAAGCCCACTTGGGCATTAAAAAAAAATATTAGTTAGGTTAGGAATTGTGGGATAGGCATCCAAAAAAATACCATCAATCACTACACATTGAAACATTGTGGTTCTCTATAGGGATATTGAAATCCTTAACCATCCATTGGTAAAAATTAATGTGCAGAAGAAACTCATAAAGGGGGTAAGGCTTAGACTGCAGATACTAGTGGTTCTCCTAAAGGATCCCAACCCTTGTTTAGGAATCTGAATCCAAATTTGACACCTATAATATAAGATTCTCTCACCCATACTAGACAAAGGTAACCATAACAGTCATTCTTATAGGAAAAATTCACCCAATATGTGGAAATTGTGGGAAGCAACCACCTCCTCATATCTCCATTCAACCTTGTTGTTGGCCATGATCATCTGGTAGCTTGGTTGTTTGGAAGGACATCTTGAAACATAGTTTAGGACTTTTTTAAGGAATAGTTAGTCTTCTAGGTTAGATTATTTTTCTTTTATAGGATGAGATTGCTTGAATTAGAGCATAAGATCGTATTTAAGAAACCAATTTCCACCACTTCATTTAGTTTCTTCCTAATGATTATTATTTTGATTCACCTTTTTATTGCTTTATACATTTAGATTTTTAGCCATCTTGACACTATAACACTTACCAAGAACTATTCATGGAGATTAATAGGCCTTCACTCTAAATTTCCTCTTAGATGACCCCTTGCACCTACTTAATGAGTCAAGGTCCCTAGCCCTAACCCACTTTTGGGTTTCTAACTCTTATGAGTCCTATAATAGTTCCCGTGGTTCTGAATCTACCCAACCCCAACACATTACCATGTTGGGTGTTAAGGCTAGTGGTAATGTTGGTTCTATTGTATGCGTGAACAATGGAGGAAATATCAATGATAATGCCGGTACTAACATGGATATTAACCCTAGAACTAATATAGGAGCACCAATTGGAATAAATGTCACTCAACCATTTCTCCCCTTAATGTACAACTTGAATATATGTAATCACCCCTCCCATATCTACCCAGTTTCATTGGCTTCCCAGGGTAAACATGATTAGAGGAGCTACTATGACATGACCCGACCTCCTAGGTTCCATTAAGGAAGCGGGCCTGACCAAAAAAACTAAAATCTCATAACATTCTATAGGCACTACAATTCACTCATAAGCTTAGTGACCACCCTAGGTGGCCAAAACCTCATTTGGAAACCATTTTTCCTAACATGGGTCCTGAACCACACCCACAACAAGCCCTCCATGTAGTTGTAAACTTCCAACCGTGTGAACAAGCCTGCATCCATGTGGTCGCAACCCAATTTTCCCAGTTATGAGTATCTGGTCCTAATATCTAAGCCTAGATTCCAGGTCAACCTCCAAAACACTTCCTATAACTTCCTGTAACTTCTCAGGATCAATAATGGCCTGAAAAAAATGCTTGAAATACAAATCTCAAGGCATAACTTGACCTAGGCTACCTATAACATAACAATAATTTCATCAAACATATTGCAAAAAAGTAAGCTACAGGTCATAAATGCATATATGATCATAAAAGTTTAAGATTCATCTGAGAATCACCAAGAAGGATCTATGCCCTATCCACATAGTTACAACACCATGCATTACTGCATAATTTCATCATTGATCATTAGTTAAACAATTCATGACAAGATCCATAGAAGATACACATCATATAATCATCATATAACAAAATATAGCCAACATATAAACCATGGAAACTCAACCATAATATCACCGACACATTTCCAATAAATATACATGAATCAATATAGAATAATAGCTCTTATTGACATAGGAAAATACCAACCAAGTCATGGACTTTCGCATACCACCCAACCATAGATTGGGCTTAACCAAATCTCCCTTTCATCCAATCACCCTCGTTTCATATTCCAAGCAAAATGTGGGAGCTCATGGAATAAACCAAAAAAAATAAAACCAAGGCTTCCAGAGGCCAAACCACGTCAATCCTCAGCTAGTAGTTACACCTCATAGTCATACATCACTAACACCAACCAGATTGGTCTATACCAAAGTTGTCCAGGGCTCCAGGAACTAATAACTCAACCCACAGCCTTCCATGGCTCCAAGAACTAATAGCTCAACCCACAGCCTTCCACAGCTCCAGAGAATTTGTCCAACCTGGCTCCAGGATGATTAACTCAACCCACCAAGGGATCCAGAGTGTTTTTCCAACCTAGGCTCCAGAACTAGTAAGTCAACCCAAGTTATTCCTTTGCTTCCAAAGTATTTGTTCCAACCCATGTCCATAAAGAATTATGAGAATTAGCCAAAAAAAAATCGATGGAAAATCCCACAACACCATGGCTATCCAATAAATGGCAAGGCTAGGGTAAAAACCACTTTCAATCTACGAAATCTTGCATGCCAATGACATATCATAACTAGATAATCACATTCATATACCATTCATCCATAAATCATCAAGGAAATCAAACATGAAACATGTTACATACAAATAAATCCATATATACCCACTGATCAACACGTTCCCTTGCACTTTCCCTGGCCTTCTTTCCCCAAATCCAATGAAAACTAGAGTGATCCAAGAATGTTCCAAAATTCTCCAATATTTATCTAAATGTGAAAGAGCATGAGAGAGAGAATAGAAGATGGATCCAAGCTAAAACTAACAAAATATTAAATTGAAAAAATCTGCGAATTGATCCTCATAATCCTTTTTATCATTGAGGCCTATATTTTCTTCATTTTCCTCTATTTTTCCTTCAATTTCTTCCTCATTCAAATTTGTGACCTTTCCTCTTCATTTTCTCCTATTTTCCATTATTTTCATAAATAAAAAGCCAATTAATTCCACTTTGACTTTTCCAATGCCTTTTCCATTAATTAATCACCAGTGATACCCCATCTATATTTCTTCCCAATATTAATCTTGGAATACGTGTCCCATGACCATGGTATTATTTTTATTTATTTGTAAAAGTCATGAGTTATTCTAAACCCTGGCCTGCGGAACACACTATCATTAATGTTCAATGACACTATTAATAACAATACACATGATTCTCATATAACATAAAATAGATCGATATAACCTTACATCAAATCATGTGCTGAAACATAGCCAACATATCACAGACATAACACTGCATTCAGACAGTAACACGATTCGATATGGTGTTACGGACATATGCATATGGTGACAACACAAAGCAACACCAAACATACTAGTACATCCACTCAACCACCGAATAGTGAAGGATCGGAGCCTCATCTCATAATACATCTATCTGGCCTTCATTGGTCCCCAAGTTACTTCAAATTCCATTCACTTGCTAGTTACTAGATTATGAGCATGACATATTTCCACAAATACCTTGAGTTTGTTAAATTATCTTGGGTTCCCACAAATAATACGAGACAATTGATCATGATCAACATTTTTCACATACTTCTTAAGTAATGACACATGGAAAACATCATTTACTTTCACTGTCAGAGGCAGTGCAAGTCGGTAGGCCATTGGTCCCATTAGAGGAATTTTGAGGTCTAAAATGGGCCTCCTAAGAAAAAAGTAAAACCAAAATAAAATTTATAAGAACCAATAGGATTTAATATGATGATTTCAACCATGGGGGATGATTCACCATTTTTGGAGTAAAAAGGTAAAAAGATTAAAAAATAATAAAATAATAAAACTATTTTTTCAACTCCTATTTTCAACTTATCTCCCTAAGTTTCTGCTCAAATTTCGATCAGGAGTACTCGTTGGATGTAAAATTTAATTCCTCATCTAAGGAGTACCCATTTTTCATACTTTCTATGGACCCTCGTATACAAAAAATGAGAAATACATGAAAAATTGTGATTACAATCATCTTTTTTTTTATGTATTTCTCATTTTTTGTGTAGCAAGATCCATTGAAAGTATGTAACATGGGTACTCCTTGGATGAGGAATCAAATTTTTCATCCAATGAGTGTTCCTGCTCGAAATTTTAGTAAACCAATAGGGAGATAAAGTTATCTAAATTAAATAATTCCTTTCCCTCAAATTTGATGATGCAATATAATATTATTTTATTATGCCCATTTTAGACCTCAAAATTCCTCTAATGAATCCTATAAAGGATCTCAAAAGCCTGAAATACTGAGGTGTCAGCTTGACACATGATTTATTATCCAAGGATCTCTTCTTCGGTTCGATGCACAAGTACACATGTTCCCCAACATGAAACTCCTTAAACAGCTTGTGTTGATATAAATAAATCATCTTCATGTCCCATGCTACCTTCATATTCTTCTTGATAACATGCATTTCTTGTTCCATCTCTACCAACATGGTTGGTCTAATCAATACCCTATTCAGTAGATCGCTCCAACTGATAGGAGTATTACAACTCTGGCCAAAAAGTGCCTCAAAAGGACTCATCTTTAAATATTTTAGATACCCATTGTTATATGCAAACTCCACCAGTGGAAGATATCCTTCTTACTTCCACTGTTAACATATAACATACATTCTTAGCATGTCCTCAAGAATCATGTTGACCCTCTCTATTTCTCCATATGTCTATGGATGATAAGTTGTACTAAAAGCCAAATTTGTACCAAAAGCTACAAACAAATCCTTCCAAAATTTGGAAGTGAACCTGTCATCTCCATCTGACACAATCTTTCTAGGAATACCATGTAAACTCATTATCTCCCTGATAAAGACCTGAGCTACCTCACTAGATGAATTTGTAGACTTCATTGGAATGAAGTGAGCTACCTTAGTCAACTTGTCGACCACAACCACAACAAAATCATCCTGTCTTGATGTTCTCAGCAAACCTGTAGTGAAGCCCATGGAAATGGCCTCCCATTTCCATTCTAGAATCAGAATTGGCTACAGTAAACAACTTTTATGTTTAAACTCTACTTTTACCTATTGAAAATCCAAACATCTCATAACAAAATACTCTACCTCTTTCTTTAATTTTGGCCATTAGTAGAACTTCTTAATAGTTGTCAATGTCTTTTGATACCCTGGGTGACCCAAAAATGGATTAACATGAAATTCCCTCAAGATAAGCTTCTTGAGATTTCTATTGTTCGACACATAGAAGCTATCCCTAAATCTGACCAAATCATCTATCATGAGATGATAATCCAAATCCTATTCACCTGTACCCCGTTATTGTAACATGCTCTTAAGCTATTGGTACATTTCATTCTATTGTTCTACTTGTACTATCAGATCTTGTAAATTTGTCCCATATGAATGCATAACTGCTATGTGATTTACTTGTACTCTTCTTCTAATAGCATCTGCAACCCTGCTCTATTTTCCTTTAATGTACCTGATCTTGAAGTCAAACTCACTAAGTGTGGCCAACCACCTAGCTTACCTAACATTCAGATTAAGTTGGTCAAATAATTATCTCAATCCATTGTGACCTCTCATTAAAATGAACTTCCTGACAAGAAGATATTGTCTCCACATCTTCAATCCATGGATGATCATTGCCAACTCAATATCGTGAGTTAGATAATTGTTCTCATTCTCATTCAATTTCCTTGAGTCATACCATACTACCTATCCTTCCCACATCATAACTCCACCAAGTCCCCTCTCAAAAACATCTATAAATACCACAAACTCTTTATCTGGATCTACAATATTCAATACCACGGCATTTGTAAGCAATTGTTTCAACTATTCAAAACTAGTTTCACATTCCTATGTACATTCAAATTTCTTTCATTTCCTCTACAAATGTGTAATAAGATAGGAAATCTGTGAGAAGTTCCTAATAAATTTCCTGTGGTAACTTTCTAGTCCCATGAATGATCCACGAGGGCTTCACTCAATAAAGCTCTAACATATCGCATGCGATCATAGCATATTAAACAATACCCCTAATTTGAGTAAATATTGGAAAATAACTTTAAAAATGACATTATCTAACCCCCTACCAATATAAACCCAATACACCTTCCAAATTTAAAATGCCCCTAATTTCACTATATATTGTAGGTATCCATTTTTTCATTAACATTTTGTATACCCCTTTATATGTTTTCATTAACTTTGAGCTCCATTTTTTTATACCTGCCAAAACCCTTTACCCCTTATATATCCCCCAATATATTATGTCATTTTTTCCTCATTGTATTTCCCCCAATATGAACCCACGTGTTATGGTATTTCTCCCGCGATGAATTCCCCGTGGAATGATATAACTTCATCCACATTCCTAGGAGTTTCCCACTCCATGATAGAGCTATCCTTTTCCAGGTCCATTGTTATACCTTCCTTGGAAACCACATGCCCCAAGTAATGAACTTATTTCTGAAAGAAACTGCACTTACTGAGTTTGGCATACAACGTATGCTCTATCAATTGTCTTAACATTGCTATGAGATGTTTTGCATGCTCTTACTCATTCTTATAATATATCAATATGTCATCAATGAATACAATCACAAAATTTTCTAGATAAGGATGCATCACACTATTCATAAAACACATAAAAGTATCCAGATCAGTAGTCAAACCAAAAGGAACCACAAAAAACTCATAATTCCCATACCTAGTTTGGAAAGTAGCCTACTCTTCTTTGTTGCATACCTAATGATATCATTATCTCATGTTCATCTTCTAGAACATTGTTTCTCCCTTAAACTGATCAAACAAGTCATCAATCTACAACAAAGGGTACCTGTTCTTAGTCATCACCTTGTTAGACTACCTATAATGAATACACAACCCAAATATTTCCATCCTTCTTCTTCACAAACAATACTAGTGCACCCCAAGGAGACACACTTGGCCTAATGTATCCCTTGTCAAGCATTTCCTTCAACTACAACTTCAGTTCCACTAACTCTAGAGTGCTCATCCTATATGGTTTTCTCAAGGCTAGTGTTTCTCCTAGCATCAACTTAATAGAAAATTCCACTTCCCTATGAGGCAGTAATTTTAAAATATCTATTGGAATTACATCTTAAAACTGTTGAAAAATCAGATACCTTTGCAAGATTTCAAAATCCTAAACTTCCTTATCTTTGTCACTAGAAATATCAACTGCAAACAATACACATCCTTTCCTACTAATGTGCTTGGCCTACATAGTTGTAACCATCCTCACTGATGTAGGCTTCCTCTTACCCTGTAATATTCTCTTCTCTCCATGATCATCTAAGCACTAAATAGCCTTATCATAGAAATCCACCTTAGTCCTGTGAATGTACAACCAATCCATACCTATTAGCATATTGTATGATCCCAATGAAATAAAATTTAGATGTGTTAATGTAGACATACCCTTCAAATCAATTACACAAGATCTTTCCCAATGATGAACTCATTTCTTATTACTTGTAGCCAATTTCACTAACCAAGACTCTAAATTCACTTCTTTATTCAAACCACACTTATCCACCAAGTTAGGACTAATATAACTAT
The DNA here is from genome assembly GCA_034641835.2 of Pinus albicaulis. Lineage (NCBI taxonomy): Eukaryota > Viridiplantae > Streptophyta > Pinopsida > Pinales > Pinaceae > Pinus > Pinus albicaulis. Next base: position 7,032 of record JAXQQM020092118.1, on the reverse strand, counting down.
ATTTAGACCCAGGGCCAATCAAAATAGAAACAAATTGATAAAAAATATTACCTTCCATCCTTATAATAGATTCTTGATGATCAGCCTGTATATTATCCAATGTTGCATAAATTCAAGAAATACTTTGTCCAACATCCCCAATTGTTTGTGCCTCTTTAGCACTGTAAATCTGAGTTATTCCACCCTAATGTTGGGGAAAATATATGGTATGATGATCCTTGTCACAAGCCCAACATTATAAATGCTTCTTTCCATCACTCTTATTCTTCTCCTTAGATTGAAATCCATGTCCTTTGTTAACTTCATTGAACTTATTGTGTGGCGTTACATTCTCCTTGTCATCTGTATCTCCTAGTTTTCCTCTCTTATTAACACACTTTCCTTTATTATTCTCATTACCTTTCCAATCCTACTTAGACTCAGTCTTATGATTCAATTTCTCATAATAGAGCTTCAACTTCCTGATGGATTCCTCTAGTGATATAGGCTCACGAAACTCGATCTTGTCTTTGAATAACAATAGAATCCCACTGATAAATCTCTGATTCTTGGATTTATATTCCTTAAGATAAGGAACATACCTCAAAAACTCGAAGAATGTAATAGTATACTCCTCATTGGTCATAGATCCCATATTTAGATCATATAACTCCTTTTCCCTATCATCATAGTATCTCTTAGATAAACACTACTTCCTGAAAAGTCTCTGGATGTCACTCGAAGTCAAATCCTCTTACCAAATTCCTCTAACATTATTCACATATTCCCACCAAATATATGTTTTTTCTTTATGAATGAAAGTAGCTATCCTGGCTTTCATATTCTTTAAGTAATCATGCAATATGAGAAAATTATTCATCCCAAGTAGCCAAGCTTCAACATCCCATGACTTCTTCATTTCTCGATCAAATATAGGAGCATTTTCTTTCTTAAATTCCTATGGAAAGTACTGCTTCTCACTCCTCCTACATAGATGGTGAAAATGATGAAAATTTTGTCTCTCTGAATGGGAACTATAATGAAATCCATGGTCATTACCCCTCCTCTCAGGTGTATCCAAGAATATTTCATCTCCGACTCTATCAGACATGTCAAACCTATATCCTGATTGAGACCTATTTCCATATGTCCCATTAGTCCATTCCTCCTATCCATGACTGGTCATATGCAGACCCTGTCTCTACATATCTAACAAACTATGAAGGATCACTTCATTAACCTATGATTGTTTCTTTTCTTCCTTAGAAAGTATTTCTGATGACTAAATGATCTTGTCATTATTCGCCTTACAACTCCCGATATTTGATTTCAAACTTCTCAATGTATCTACTATGCCAAGGGAGTACTCATCACCATGTTTTTCATTTGATATGTAGGGAGAATAACGTGAACTATAGTCCACCATTTTTCTTGTCATATTTGATCCTCTACTTCCTGCAAACGTACCATGTCAGATAAACCAAAAAAACATAATCAACGTACTTCAATGAAGTGCAGGTGAGGCTATCTTGTATAAAAGATCAATCCAGATTGGCACAACACACACACACACACACACACATATATCTATATATATATAATGAAATCAACATATCAATCATTTCAACATCGAGATCATCAACCTGTAGATGATGAAACTACTTACAATTATGGAAATCACAATGCATGCATAATGAACACATATACAAATGGAATGCATACATGGAAAAAAAATTCTTCCCATCCAGTACAAGTTTTGAGTCTAGGAGCTCTAATACCATTCTATAATCACCACTCCCATAACTACCCAGTTTCACCAGCTTGCCAGGGTAAACATGATAGGAATATCTACAATGACATGACCTGGCCTCGTAGCTTCCATTGAGGAAGTGAGGTAAACTATAAGACAAAATTATATCTCATAAGATTCTACAAGGGCTACAGGTCACTCAAAAAATGAGTAACCACCCCAGGTGTCCAAAACTTGAGTTTGACACCCTTTTCTCTGACCTAGATCCCCAACTATACCCACGACAAGCCCTCCGTGCAATTGGAAGCCTCCAAATACATGAAAAACAATGAAAATCAAATTGCATACATAAAAAACACATATGCAATTGGCATGCATGCATGACAAAAAAATTATGCCCATCCATTCCAATTGTTGAACGTAGGAGCTCTGATACCATTCTATAACCACCCATCCCATATTTACCCAGTTTCACCAGCTTTCCAGGCTAAACATGAGAGGAATAGCTACTATGACATGAAATGACCTTATAGGTTCCATTAAGGAAGTGGGGTTGACTATAGAAGACAAACTAATATATAATAACATTCTACAAGGGCTACCGGTCACTCAAAAAATGAGTAACCACCCCAAGTGGAAAAAACCTAAGTTGGACACCCTTTTCTTTTACCTTGGTCTCAAACCGCACCCACGATAAGCCCTCCATGCAGTTGGAAGCCTCCAACCACATGCACAAGATTGCATCCATGCAATTTCGACAAAATTTTCCTAGTCATAAGCATGTGATCCTAAGATATAAGCCTAGATTCTAGGTCAACCTCTAGACCTGTAATATTCCAAAATGGAAATAGCAACAATACAAGACATAATAATGTAAAACAAAAAAAATATAAACATGACATAAGAGGGATCAATATGCAGCCATCATTTTATTAAGATATCAACAAAAATATACAAAAATATCATGAGGGACAAGCCACTCAAGCAATAAGAACAAGCCTCCAATGATAAAAAAAATCATCACATGAGTTGCTGCAACTATATAGAATGCCGGAGATCAGTGACAACACTGTCTATATCAGTGTAGCTACTTCTATAAACATACATAAGTGAAATATGGCTGATAGAAACAAAAGAAATGCCTATAAAAGAAGATGTGGGGTCTAATACATGATTTCTAGCCAACCCCGAAAAGATTGCTAGAAATACCAAGAAATATACAATGTGACAAATAAACCCTGGGGTTGAGATGTCACTACAAACTGGAACTGAAGAGAATTAGGCTATGAAAGATTTGAAATGAAAATGTCCTCCTTTCAATGGTATTTCTAAATAGAATGTTGATCCCTCTACTTAGAAATAGACCCTCTTGATGAGCTCAATGAACCCTCCCAGCAACTGCCTCAAAAAATAATGCAGTTTAGAATTGTGACTGTGCTATGAGGGATAGTAGATGGTTGGCCTGATGCCAAATATGTGGAAATATGCCCAGGAGCCCTCCTTGCTAATCCTCCAATGGATAGGCTACCTCTCCACTGAAAAACAAGCCCATAAATGACTCAATGTGATCCTCCTTTGCTGCACCCTGCAACAAAACCCAACTCTAAAAAGAAACTGCATTGTAGCTGAAGGAGGTAGCTTGGCCAGAATGCCAGAATGAGGAAATGCAGCTCAAATAACCTCTCCTTCCCTGAGGTTGAGTTAGGGATTCCCGATTAGGAACACCCTTGTGCTAAACATCACAACAACCCTGCTAAACAACAAAAGGAAGCAAGTCTAAGAAGACCAATATCAAAATGATAATCTAAAACATGAATCACAATGGATGCCATCCCCGCCATATATAGCATGTGGGCCTTCTCACATTGGGTCCCATCCATACTTTCCACCAAGCTCATGCAAGTTGTCCTCCACTAAAACTGCGTTGTCGCATCATAAAGGCCACTCCTCCATGAAAACATTGTTGACTTGGTCAAAGTTGACTGAATCAACATGATCCAATCCCTGTTCACACCCAAAGTTTCTTAATCCAGCTGCTTATTCTTCCTCCTTTCACATTAGGAGTGTTATTATTCCTTCTAAAAGGGTTTTATGGGCCTCCCTACCCACTTATTCATCTACCTAGTGATAAAACAAACTATAATATTCCATTTAGGTGTAGGCTAAATTTTTGGAATATTATAAGACCACTGCCCATAAATTCTTGTAACTTCTTAGAATCAATAATAGCATAAAAAGAATGCTAGACATACAAACCTGAAGGAAAAACTTAACCTAGATTACCTAGAACATAACAAAAATTTCGTCAAACATATTGCATACAAGTAAGCTACAAGTCATAAATGCATATCTGATCATAAAAGTATGAGATTCATCTGAGAATCACTGAGAAGGCCCCATTTCATCTCCATGTAGCTGCAACACCTTGTATTATTCCATACATTCATCATCAATCAATAGCTAAACAATTCATTACAAGATCCATAGAATATATACATCATATAAACAACATATAACCAGAAAATAACCAACATGTAAACCATGGGAAATCATCCATAATATCACCAACATATTTCAAATAAATATACATGAATAAAAATAGAATAATTTCTCTTATTAACATGGGAAAATACCAACCAAGTTAGAGAATTCCACATACCACCCGATTTGGGTTGGGTACCAAATATATCTTTCAATGAATCACCCCCATGCCATATTCCAAGCACGAATGTGGGAGCTGATGGAAAAAAAAAAACTTGGGCTTCCAGAAGCCAAACCACCATAGCCCTCAACTAGTGATTCCAATTCATGGTCAAACATCATTAACACCAACTAGATAGGTCTCTACCCAAGCTGTTTAGGACTCCAAGAACTAATAACTCAACCCACATCCTTCCAGGGATCCAGAGTGTTTGTCCAACCTGGCTCCAATACTAGTAACTCAACCCACTAAGGGCTCTAGAGAATTTGTCCAACACAGGCTCCAAGGCTAGTAACTCAACCAAGTTGTTCCAACGCTTCTAGAGAAATTGTTCCAACCCACTTCCATAAGGAATTATAAGTACCAACTAGAAAAAAAATCAATGGAAAAACCCACAACACTATGGCTATCTAGGAAATGGTAATGTTGGTTCTATTGTATGTGTGAAAAATGGATGAAATATTGAGGTTAATTTTGGTACTAATGTGGATCTTAACCCTATAAATAATATAGGAGCACCTATTGGAATTAATTTAACTTAAATATTTCTCCACTTAATGTCCATCTTGAATCTATGTAACCACCCCTCCCAAATATACCCAGTTTCACCACCTTGCCAGGGTCAACATGAGAGAAAGCGATACTATGACATGAACCGACCTCCTAGGTTCCATTAAGGAAGTGGGGCCTACCAAAGAAGGCAAAATGGAGTCTCATAACATTCTAGAGGGGATACAGGTCACTCATAAGCTAAGTAACCATGCTAGGTGGCCAAAACCTAAGATAGACACCCTTTTCCCCAACCTGGGTCCCCAAACACAGACACAAAAAGCCCTCCATGTGTAGAAATTATACAATATGCATGTATATCTTGGATTCACCTAATATAAAAATGTTCTAAATTTAAATACTGAACTTCATCTACAAATATTTGCGGAATTAAAAACACAATCGCTAATCACATGAACATGAAGAAAGATCAATCACACATAACACAGATAATTTTCTGGGGAAAGCTTACAGCTGAAAACCCCACTATCCTCTTTTGTATATTATATCATGGATCATGAAACAATTACATACAAAACTCTTCTCACAAGAGCCCTCAGTCCATCAGCTAGTTGTCTCACACTATCATACAAAAATTGGCAAATTCCTTAGCCAATTTACTGTCTCGAGACAACCTGCCTTCACTGTGCAATCCCTGCTGAATGCGATCCCTAAATTAATGAAATCCTGCATGCCTTGACTGCACAAGTATCATGGGAACATATAATGTATGTTTACTTTCATGTGTTCAAGTGGATAATTTCACAACTCATAGTCAACTTCCCTTTCACCTAGAACTCAACTTGGTCTCCACTAGATCTGACATGCATGCAACTAATATTAGTAAACCCTCAGTTGCATGTGAGATCACTACATGTGAATTAATCAATATTTAATTCACTTGATCTCTCACTACTTGTATCTTCATTTACTACTAGCACAACTGAGTTTAACTCACTTAACTGAGTTAAACCATTTACAACTTTCACAAACTCATGCACCAATGCACTTCGAACTCCGTTACAACTAGAATTAATCTACATGTCCCACCAACCAACCTCTAACTTGAAATTCACTTAGCTAACTTATTTTTCCACTTCATTTAACTATTTCAAGTCCACATTGAGAATAGATTTCAATTTAATGTCCACTAAAGTAAGGAATATTAAAAATAGACATGCACCTAAAATAACCTGTGGGCCCCACCCTAGTGTAGGTGCTTAATATCACTAGGATCATGGGTTCCAAAAATTTATTGTTGAATATCAACACTCCCTTTTAACAAGAAATTGATTATACTTCACCTTGATCCTATCTCTACGGAATTCGAATTTTCTCCTGGTGAGTGTCTTCATCAGAATACCTGCATCCTGATCTTCTGTGGGAATGTACTGAAGCACCATGATTCTAATATGCACACAAGCTCTGAGATGATGGTACCGAATATCTATATGCTTGGACCTATCATGAAGCATATGATTAATCGAGTGTTTAATGCAACTTTGATTATCACAATGAATCACTATTATATCCATCTGAGAACCAAAAAAATCAACCAAGATATTTATCATCTAGATAGCCTTACATGGACCTTGAATCATTGCCATTTATTCCGCTTATGTTGAACTGAGTGCCATGGATCATTGCTTCATGTTGTACCAGGAAACTTCTGTCAACCCATTGCTAAAAATCCCCCCTGATGTGCTCTTTCTGTCCGATGGACTGCCAGCCTAATTTGCATCCGTCAAGCCATGCAACTTCACTCCATTTGTCTATCTGTACCATAAACCATACTCTAATGTGCCCCTCAAGTATCTCAGGACATGCTTCCTCGCCTTCCAAAAGAGCTTGGTAGGCTTAACCATAGCTTGACTCAACTGGTTTACTGCATAACAAATGTCTGGTCTCGTGTTCACTAGTTACATTAGTGAACCCACTAACTATCGATAAACAATAGCATCCACTACCTCTGTAGAAGTAGAATCCTCTTTCCTCCTATTTCCTAGAAAAGGAGTATCCATAGGTTTATAGCTGTCCATGTTAAACTTACCCA
>JAXQQM020087274.1:0-308760 GCA_034641835.2 Pinus albicaulis | reverse complement strand
CAACGCTAGATCTGAAGAAGAAGATGTCCCCGTCCTTCAGCCCTGGAAGATCACAATCCTTCCGCGATCTCCGCGGATGAACACCTGCACACAGAAGAAATGAACAGATACAAGCATAGGAACCAGCATACGTAACTAAACATCGGTCAGAAAAGATATTACTCGCATTAACATGATGGAAAAAGGAGTGGAACCATAATCATAGTCATCTATTAAAATGGTAAACGAAATAGAAGTTACAACCAAGTTCTGACGTCGCAGCTTCCTTCGAACGGGTCTCCAGTCGTCCACGTCTCGCAAAGCTCGCCAAGGAAAGGGAAACCTCTCCAGAGTCTCGTAACAGTGGTCTCCTCGCTTGAATGGGCCTTAAGCGAAAGAAGGGATTCTTTACAGCACAAAGGCACTTGGGAATAGGGAGATGCAAAGCTTCAGCACTTCAAGACTAGCTTGCCATGGATCTGAGCAAGCTTTTATAGATGGGGAAGGAGGGAGTTGAGATCCCTATTATTATGGGATTGGCCCTATCAACAAGGAAGGTTCCATAGAAGGTGGAAAAACCGCTTCCCTTCCATAGAACTCCCGTAGCCAAACCTCCCAACTCAAGATAGGCAATGGTTGTGAGTTTGTTTGAACTCAACTTCCGCCATCCATATTTAAAAAACAGTCCCTAAAATGGGTGGCGCGATTGCTGCTCTATGACAGAGCGCCAAGTGGCGCGACCTCTTTACAGGATTTCCCTGATTGGCGCGAGCACTTAACTGTCTACCCGCGCCAATGCAAAAAGAGTTGTTTTTCATGGATTTTGCAAGGAGATGTCTCAAGGGGAAATGAAGCTCATACTCAGAGGGATGCATTGATGATGTTTTCAAGGCATGACAGTGTTCACAGGTCACATAATGGGTCCTCCATTGTGCGGGACGGGGAATGGTAGGGACGGTGACAAATTACTGTGTAACATGAATAATATGAGAGATGATCAATTTTCACAATCTTTCCTTGATGAGGAAACATGATTAATAGAAATATGGATGACGAGACAACAGTCATAGCATAAGACCAACTTTGACCCAGAAGAAGGTTGTAATATAGAGGGGCATCAACTACTTCCACATCTAAATTAACGGTTTTACCTTCGACCTCTATAGGCAGATCGTGCAAAATTCTGAATGGATGGAATCCTCTTCCATCAAAAGATTTGAGGATCGTTGGGGATTCGTTAAGTGTTGGAGAACCAAGTTATTTCCAATATTTTAACAACATAATACACATAGATTCTCCTTCATCAATAATAATATGAAAGCAACATCTGTATTTTACTAGTACTGGAATGTGAAAAGCCATTTGATGAGGGAGTAGTGGTGTAAAATTTTCTAAATCAAAGACCATAAGGTTTGAATCCTAAATATCTATAGCTCCATTGATGATAAGAGTAATTTCCTTTGTGCTGGGCATGATTGTAGCACTTCTAAGGCCGACATTGCTGAAGGAGATATTGCTAAATCTTTAACAATGTTGTAGTTCTGAGCAGCTCTCGCATGTGGATTGAAAGCTGATTTACGAAGTACACCTTTAGCAAGCGGTTTGATTACTAGATCAGGATTGGGTTTCTTGATATGAAGTGGATTAGAAACTGAAGGAGATGTAGCTGGTGCTGAATTAGAATTTTCTACTTCTTTACCAATAACAGGATTTTTACTTCCATAGTCTTGCGATCGAGTCGCAATCATTACTTGAGACATCATCAAAATATTTGTTGATGTATTATAAGAAGATCCAATCATTTTTCTATCTTGAATAGGAAAATGATCCTTCAATACAGTGGGGCTTGGTGAACCTTTAACAAACTTAGATACCTCAGACCTATGTGGAAATTCCTTGGTGAAATGATCCTCATCACATATAAGACAAGGATAACGAGGTTTTCGTTTATCATCAGTCAGTTCATTTTTCTTAGTTTTTTCCTTGGGAGATGAAGTTTGTTTACTTTTATTCTTCCTTTTCTTCTTATTTCCGGATTTTGACTTAGTAGTAGATGAATCCACAATGTGAATATCGATAGAAGTTTCCAAGGAAGAATCTCCTTTTGGTGAATCAAGTAAAGTTATTATGGGATAAGTAACCTTTGAATATTTCTTCTTACTCTTACTCATACTAACTGAACCGATTACACCATCAGCGACATGAGACCCTGAAGGAGTTGTTGTTATCTGACCAGGACGCGGTAAATCAAGAATTTTCTCGTACAAAGTACCTGACTGGGTATATACCAAATCAAGATACTGAGCTTGAGCGATGACTTGTTCTTTTGTAAAAATCCTCCTTTAGCTACATCTTCAGTGATTTTTGGTAGTAATGATTTTATAAACCATTTTGCCAATATCTGATTCGGGATAAAAACTTTCACCAAACATCTTCTACGTGTCCATTAATGTATGTGATCTGATATGTACGTAGATGTAGATTGTTTTAGTGAAGTTAATAATTCCATGCCATTGTCGTATCTGACTGGAAACTGAAAATGAGTTAAGAAAGTGGTTGCTAGAGTGTTGAAATTGTCAAACGAGCCTCGTGGAAGTTCAATGTACCCTTGGTAGCTAATCCTATTAAATTTCTCTGAAAAATTCTATGTCGAATGGAATTGTCGATTAATGAGTTGCATGCACACCAAAGGTGGTAAGTCATAACATGGTTAGAACGATCCTCTCATGATTTTCCTTCAAACTTTGGGATATCACTGGGAAACTAATTTGGCATTGGAAACCAATATGGATGATAATAGATCAGATCATTCATAAGGCGTGAAAAATTAGGTAAATCCAAAGTTTCTATGAATGGAAATCGACGGTTAAAGTCTTGCTGATAACCTTGTGAAACTAAACCAGTTCCAGGAGGAGGATATCCAAGATATCCTGGAATAGCCTGTGCATTTGGAATCAAAATGCCCCCTGGATAACTAGGAATAACTGGACCATACTGGGGTTGAACAGGTGTTTGATATGTATACCCAGGATACTGTTTTTGCAGGTATACTGGATTTTTTGGAAGAGTTCCATATGGATTTTTCCCTTGATACAGTTGATAAGTAAACTCAGGTTGACTTCTTATAACTGTACTTGTGCCAAGTTCTCCTGTAGGCATATGAAAAGTAGTCTGAATTGTAGGTCTAGACTATGGTGCAGAAACTTGACGAATCTGTACCGATATTTGCAGGGCAAAAGTTATAGGAGCTGTAGACACTCCAGGAATAGGTTTGGTAGGTTGAACAGAAGTTGGAGCAGTAGTTTCAAGTGGAGTTGTAGGTGTACTCGGACCAGGTTGTTGAACATGACCAGATGCAGGTATCTGAATTTTAGGCTAGACTGGTTGTTGTCCAGCTTGATAATAAGGTGCTTGCACATTTGGTTGTAAATTCTGTTGGACTTGAGATGGATCCCACACCATATTTATTCCTGGATATGAGGGTCCCATTGAAGGTTGTACATAAGAATTACCATAACTAGGTTGAACATATGGCTGATAATTAGCTTGAAAATTTCCACCTCCTTGTAACATTTATTCTTCTGGGTAGAATTGTTGTCCTAAAGGAGGTTCCAAACCTTGAGCCAGGTACTACCCTTTAGGTTTATATTTACCTTGAGGCATGTACTGACTTTGAGGCATATATTGACCCTAGGGTTGATATTGAACCTGAGGTATGTACTATCCCTGGGGTTGATAGTGACCTTGAGGTATGTAATATCCTTGGGGTTGCCCCCCCAGTTGTATTTTACAAATTTTAGGTTTCCCCCAAGCAGTAAATTAGTACGTTGAGGTTCGAGGTTTGGAATATTTCCAGACATCATATAGACTTGATCATTCTTCAAATTTCTAGTATTTGATTCTTTCGGGCCAGATACTGATATTTTTTTGTTGGGAAAAGGAGATGCCCCTGAGAAGGTACCAGAGAGTGACTGATAGCCTGCAGGAACAGATGGAACACCATACAAAAATGTTTCTGGAGATTCCGAAAACATAGATGACTCACTAGACATGTTTAATGGAGGTCTATAACCTATTGGCGTAGGGTAATAAGGAATTCGGGGTGGCGAATAATTCAGACCAACGTTTTGTAGAAAATCTGTCAGTGAATAATACCAAGCATCTTATCTAAAAGGACTGTAAAAAATTGATTCACATTCTCTAAGTTCTAAATTTTCCTAAGTTGAAGGAAGAACAATTTCTTCCTCTGTGTCAGTAACTTCTTCAATACTAACGAGACCAAGAGGAAGTTCTTCTGTAATCCGATCCCTCACTCTGGTTGAATCAGGATGACCAGGAGTTGGAGTAGCGAACTCTAAAGTAGGTTCAAACATAGCAGACTTAATTTCTGGCTCAGAAATTTTAGGTTCAATAGATGATAATTCACTTGTTACAGAAGCAAGTTCAACTAGTTCGGAAATAGTAATTTTTTGAGGAGTATCCTCTGCTTGCAATTGATCTACTTTGTAATGAGGATGAATAATAATGGATGTTTCTTCCTATTCAGTTGGTCCAGTTCCTTATGTTTTTCCTTTTTCAGTTTTAATTTTTTCTAATTGGCTCAGTGTATATTCAGGGGGTTTCCCGTGCATTCTATGTGATTGTCTCGGTAATTCGGCCATGACTAAAAATTTTAACACACACAATCAAAGAAAATTTTAATGAAAACCCTAAAGTCGCTAAGGAAAGAATCAAATGAATCACACACCTATAAAAATCTAAGAGATCAATCCACACACAAATAGTAGATTCCCACACTAAAACACTAGTTGGTGATGAAATCCAACATCGTAGAATTTTAATGCAGAAATGGCGATTGGAACAGTTACCTCGACAACCTGCTTAATGAAATATATCGGTGCAATTTTCTCCACTTAAACCATCTCGAGTGAAGATAACCCTCCGGAGAGTCCAAGTGAGTCCAGCTGACGTCTGCTCTAGGTATAGTGGGACCTTCCCTGCACCATCACCTTGGGAAACAATCGTAAAGATATGGCCACTAAGGTCACCAACGGGAACACATATACCTGGCGAAATAGTCTATGATCTGATATACACGCAAGGGCAAAGTAGCAAGCTCAATCCCCTTGAAGGCTCCTTGACATAATCAAAATTTTACTGACAAGTGACCCCAGGCTCCTCGACAATGGTCTATCTGAGGTCTACCATTTTTAATACGTGGACATCTTCTATCATTACCAATGAGATAGGTATGATTACCTAACTGGTTCGGATATGATCTCGTGCTTGACTCCTTTAGGAGGAGCTTCCTAGAGCATACATGCTACAATTGGATTTTCCTACCGCAAGATCGACTACTTGTTTGCTTTTATTTCCTTGGAAAGTTAACTAAAACCTATTCCAAGACACTCACCAACGCTATGTTGGTGGAAAAGAGCCCTAGAAAATATAAAAATTTTATATTGATTTTAATTAAGCATTACTTTTAATTGGAAGTTTCTTGGGACAAGAGGCACGGAAATGAAACTTCAATGATGTTTAATGACCCAACTCAAAATATGGTACAATGCATCTATATGAGAAACAACTCATTTATTTTCAATGAAATATAGCTAGAGGAAAGAGTTGAGAGATTTCAATATTGTTCAAAACATCAATTCTTTCATTCCTACATAAGAAATTTTGAAAAGAAGACAATTTGGAGAACTCAATTTCATAGAAAAAATATATTTTGCTCAAATGAAATTCCCTATTCAGATCAGAAACAAGAATCACACTTCTTACAAAAGAAATCTAAAAGTGTTGAAATTATAAAATTCAAAACTAAAAGAAAACTCTAATCTTGAACTCTATCTAAAAGTCAGAGGATGTTTCAGCTCATTTTTTAATCTAACCAAGAACTTTCTCCTTATTCCAGCAAGAAACTAAAGCATCCAATAATGGTTTTAAAATGAAATTCAGACCTTCACAAGCTAAAAGGCTTTCTAAGTTTTCAAATAAAAATAAAATCAAATTTTCATAAGAGTAATAATTGCATCAAGTTCAAGGGCTCAACAGAAAATAAATGACATACCAAGTAGCTGAGGTATACAAAATTTTCTGATTCAGAGCAACGGGAGGACAAGGCAAACACTTACTCATAAAATACAAACTAGCTGAAAAGATCACTTCAAACATAGAAATTGTCGAAAGAAGATTTCACAAAGTTCTTTGACAGTCAAGACAAATTGGGATAACAACAAATAATTAAGTAATTCAATTCCAGAAAACATAATTTCTACTTTTTCTAAATTTTTCCAGAAGTCCGCAGTTTTTAATGGAACAAGGTGTGGTACCACGCTATATTGCACTAAAATCTGTGGATTCTACCGCTATGTTTTTAAACAAAAAGCGCGGAAGGCAAGAAAAGTAGGGAAAAAATAAAAAAATACATATTTACAATCAGGGATCCTATTGAGTCTTCTACCCAACCCAGTTTTGAGCTAATCAAAATCAAAGAAATTCAAAGGAATCTTTCAAAAATTAAACTGAAAATGAAAAAGAAAACTAAGTTCAGATATTACCTAGCGGAGTCGCCATTTTGTTATACAGACAAATCCCTCTTGCGGACAAGAGTGATCTCCCTAGTATCCTAAGGATATCTAGAAACAAACTGACAAATGTAGACCATTTTCTCAAGACCATTATGCCTAATAATTATTAGTTAACTATGAAGAGATGCTCCTACCTGAACTCCAATGCTTATTCGATCTTCAATCCAGTCGCTCCAGAAGATATTTATCCAACATGTAAGATCTGCAATCAAAGACAAGAGAAAGGAATCAAAAGCATATGCAATATATGATAATTCAAAAGAAATAGTCTATCTTAGTGATCAAGGAATCCAAGAATTAAATTATCCAAAAGATACATGAACAACTTAACGAGAAAATAAAATCCATTTGTATTAACCTTGAATGAAAAGAAGAAACATTACAACCTTGACGCCTTGATGTTTATATAGGTTCTTCCGGGGTCTGGAACAGTCGTTTTCCTCATTTTGACAAGAATCCAACTCTCTGAATTAGCATGAATCTATGGTGATGAGTATGTAATCTTTCTCATGCCAATGATGCCAAATGTGAAGAGTATAATTTCTTCAGCAATTCACCTCAAAACTACCAAGTTCTAAGTCCCCTTGAGACTGAAACATGGTCTCAATTTATAGCAGAAGGGAGGTAGTTTCAATTCCAAAAAGGAACGGATAAAGCTCTCTCATAATGGTATTTTAGCTCCAAAAACCAAGGGATAGCTCCATTTATGAAGGGATAGAGGTTCATGAATGGAAGGGGTGAAGCTCAACCAGATAGTGCTTCTAGAAGGCTCTAGCTGGGAGAATATTTGACCAGATGGGCTTATAGAACTTACTTTTCTTTTTATTTTACCTTTTACGGGGGTCCACAGTTTTAACGAGCATAACATGCGGGATCTTCCACAAGTTTTAAAGCAATAAACCGCAGTACCGCAGGCAATGACTAGGAAAAGTGCAGAGTTAGGCTTTTTGAGGTTTTAATGAGATTTTTCCAAATTCCAAGACTTGATTTGGGAAATTTATGTTTTTAGACCTCTAAGGGAGAAATAAATAGGTAATGATGAACCCATATAGACAACTAAATGTCATGGTGACAAATTTCATTGTAACACTAGGGTAGAACAAGCTGGGCTGTGTCAAACTACAACAAAGCATAACTATTTCAAACCAACATTAAACTGGAAGTTAGTGCTTTTGTAGAATTTTCTTAAGGAAAATAGTAAAATTTTCTAATTAAAATTCAATTTTGCAGATGGCTAACTTTGTTTCTACTTCATGTGAATTTCTAGGTGAAAGAGAGTGTGATTCTTTCCACCATTGGGCATGGAGTTAGTTAAGAAAAAAATCAATTACAACAACACTACTTTATGGAAGCTGAGGAAATTTTGGATTTAAATTGTTGTGGCATAAAAATTTACAGTAAAATAGAAGAAATGAAGGAATTTGGAGCATATGACATGAATTAAAAGTAATCAGTATGCTATGAAACTGATAAAAACATATAAAAGATGAAGATATAAAATATAAGACAAAACATAATCTCAGGTGAAAAAAAGAGTTCGCTGCAAAACTATATTAAATGGAGAAAATGTTAGCATAAATTTTCCTTCTAAGATCATCCATAAACCCCTTAAAATTAAAAAATCTACACCTTTATAGATAGATATCTCCATTACAAAATCTGCCACCTGGTCTAGATTCGATACATAATTAAGAGACCTAATTGTAATTGAGTTACAAGACATTGATCCTTTATAGGTTTATTTTCCATTTTAACAGAATTTGAATACAAATAGGTGTCTCTTATCATTTATGATCTCAACAATTTTTTTTTGGTCGCCCTCATCAAATCAAATCACCTGTTGAATGTGCTAGAGTGTTGATGTGCTTGACTGTTGTGCTTTTGCCACGTGGATGCTAGCCTGCTTGACTTGTTGACTTGTCTTCCTGAAAAATAGTTGTCCATTAGCTGATGATGTGGAAACTCTTATGACCTATAGCCGCGATATTTTTTTTTTTGTATGATTCCCAATAAAAACTAATTGAAACCTTATAGTGTAGAAAAAACTGAGTTGGAAAAATCTCTAGCAAAATTTGGTAGAAAATTCAAAAAACACCTTTTTGCTATCTAATTGACCTTTTTGAAAGTTTTGAAGTCCTCGTTGATGTTTTTTAGCTAAACACATGCCTTAGCACTCCCTTATATGATCTTTTAACTTGCTTTTTCCTCAATGAAAAGCTACAACAATTTCATAGCAAATATTCACCTTAACTATGGGGAGTTGCTATGAAAATATCAATTTTCTGAGTTTTTTTATTTTTCGTGGTTTTCTATGCCTCCTTATCATACCTAATATCTTTCCAGACCTATATACTACTAAAATTATTGGTTAAACACAGCATAGGAAAACATTAAGGATTTTAGCATGTTCAGAGAGTGCCCTCTACTTCAACAATAATATTAACATTTCTCTTTGCAAGTTCCACTTTGATCATTTCAATTTGAGTCTCTAATGCTTTGACTTGTCCCTACAACCTTTTCCTGTCTATTTGTAACTATTTGTTCCTTATACACACGTGTTTCATCATTTTATGCAAAGGTACACTCCTCTTCACCATTATTCTAGATTCTTATCCAACCTTTTCATAGAAATGTATCTCCTTTGATATATATTCTTCTAACTCCTTAAAAAGTAATTTAGATTCTATCACCTCCTGCCTATTTTCCCTTAATTGTTCTCATACAACCTCTATTTCACTTTTTCTTGTACATTTATGCTCTTTGCCTTTATTTTTCTTTGTTGGCTCTCCTTTTTCTGAAGGCACCCCAGGAATCTTTTCAACTTGTTGCATTGACCTTGTAATAGGTTTCATAGGTTTTAAAACAAAAACTCATTCATCTTGGGTAAAATCTAATTTATTGGCTTTCTTGGACTTTTTTTGAGTTGCAGATTTTGTCACTTCTTTAGGCTGCAATTCTGGACTTTCCTCAATCTCAATGGCCTCTAGAATATCAGATAGATTCCCTTCCCTTTGCTATGTTTTCTAGTCATCCTCCTCTTATTTCTTGTGGAAGTATTTACCACAGGTTCTTCTACAGGTTTTGCTAAAATCTCTCCCTCTGGTTGCTTCTCTTCCCTAGGGGTTACTGGTTGAGACTTTGGAGTTTTCCTAGGGGTGGCAACATCTAACTCATAGCCACTTAAAAATAGGAAGTTGATCCAATCTGTGTTCAACCTATTTAACTCTTCTACAACTAGCAATTTAATAATACCATCATGGAAAACATAGGTATTACTAGCATCACGCTTGGCTTGGACCTTGTCAGCCATCTTTCCAAAAATTCTATACAGATAAAAAGGAATTTATAAATGTTGTTTACCTGTGAAATGCAATAGAAATTTGAAATGGTACTGGTAGACCATGTTGAACCTACCTTCACATGTGAAATACTTCTGCATGACCATGAGGAGTTTATAAAAATACTCTTTGAGGAAATTTCTCGAAATGCCAACAAACATATCAATCCCTTTGTGCTCTTCCTTCATAAACTCGCCATAATTAAGGAGCTAAACCTTATATACTTTAAACCACATTTATCCATACCTAGGGATTTCTGTAGCACGAGCAATGGTCTTAGGGGAGACTGCAAAGTTTAGCATGCCCACCTTAGATTATGTCCCTATGAAATTAATGGAAAATTCTTTGGAAAACTGTCCATGGTAACCCTGCATCTTCTGACAAAAACAAAGGCATCCCACGCTGTAAATCGCTTGAATGAAGGAAGGATCCTCCTCCAATAGCTTCATATACATGGGTTCATGTTGGAACGGGGTCCCCTGGCTACGTTTTTTATATAATTTTGTAGTAATTATTCTAGCGCGGGGGCTTTAAGGTGGGTCAAAGCCCCCAATGTATTTTAATGGGTCAAAGGGTTGACCTAGAGTCCGCAAACCACAGTTTGGGGACCATGGGATAGCTCATGCTATGATGATATAAATAGATAGATAGTTTGAGTCTAGAAGTAATATTGATGCTATGGACAAACTGTTGAGATATGTTTTCGGTAATTTTGGGTAAGGAATCCTGCTATCTGTGTGCATGGAAATCCTCACCCCCATTGTGTGTGGACCCCATTGGCTGTGTGCGCAGGCTGTGACTTGGGTTTGTAACTTGGTTTTGGATGTTAACGAACACAAAATCGATTGAAGTATATCTTTTCTATATGAAATCATTTTGTCTACTACTGAATTACCTCTGCGTTATTTGAGTAAGCTGTAATCATGTTTTTGATATATGAATTAGCTATGATTGTGTTATTCTATGATGATAATTGCTGATGCGCACGTGAATTCGAAGGTGTTGCTAAGATCTGCTTAATAATAGTAGCTTTTTTATGTTTACATGTTGTTATATTGTTAAGGGCTTAGTAATAAGCTTGTTTCTATGCGAATCCGATAGAACTCAACAACATCTTCCTTAATTACCTACTCTCTCCTAGGGTGCGAAAACCTGGTTCCAGCACCCACCCATACTAATTCGGGTGAGACCTTGGCCTGCGAAAGTAGGTCATTGCTGAAACGGCCAGTAGTATAGGGGTTTGTTGGCCAACCTTAAGTCCGAACCCGAGTCAAGACCACTCAAGCCAAAAAATGGTTATGTTGCCAGGATCGGGAGCATTTTGAGAGAGAGATCGGGTAATGCCACGAGACTGTTGTAGACCTAAGAAATTGGAGCTCGAAGACTGGTTTGAAAAACATATTCAATAATTTTCTGTAAAAGCGAATTGTAGCATAAATATAACAACGAAGAAGTGGGAGAATAAATATATATTCATAAAATTATATGAAATTTTCTTTGTAAATTTTGCACACAAGCTCTGGGAGTTGCTAGAGCGGCTCATAGAATTACAGACGTGTTGGAAAGATGATCAGGTTACGCATTGGACTTCGGAATCAATTCAACAGTTGGAGAAGGTTGACAAAAAAATCACCCAGACCGTATATCATTGGGTGGATAGTGTGATAGGAGGAATTGTAATAGACTTCACAGTCGATTAGTTTGTATCCTACTCTGAAGTGGAGCAGAGGTTCTTCAAAGGATTCTGAGGTAAGTTCTTACGAACATTGCTGCTACTAATTAAAATATTACTGTGCCAAAAAGGAATTTTGTGTAGCCACACTAAATGAATGACCTCTGATCAGGGTGAGAGTATAACACAAAGTGTTAAGTACTACTGAGTCAACCGAGAAGTTGATAGATCTGTCTACATCCCATTAAGAGAGTCGTTTGTGCACAGAGGAACTGGTCCTCCGACTGCACCATCATCAAGTGCACGTAAGGGCAAGAACTCCCCTACCCCTCCGCCACTATCGGAAGAAGATATTGCCACACACATGAAGCTTCCCACCTTCAAGGGTGTGGGGGACGAAGACATGGACCAATTTTTGTTCATAGTGGAATCAGCATGGACTGCACATATTGTTGCTAGCGATGCTGTGAAAAGGGTGCAACTATCCCTCACCTTTAAAGGAAGGGCCTTGGATTTGTTCATGGGGTACGTAGGCCAACATGCAGATCCATCTATACAAGAAATTAAGGATGCTTTAAAACAACAGTTTCAGAAGCCTAAGTCCTACGCTCAACTGGTGGTTGACTTGAAATACTTTAAACAAGGGCCCACTGAGTCAGTATGGGAGGCTGATCACTGGCTAAAGAAGGTTATCAAATATGGGGAATTTAAGTATGAGAATATACAGCACAAGGAATGGTCCATTGCCATGCTATTACCTCACCTACGTGGGCCTATGGGACGACAAGCGATTGATGCAGAAGAGAAATCCTTGGAGATCACCATGAAGCTAGAGGTTATGCCAAGAGATGATGCCCAATTAGGGGTACAACATATCCATGGACAACTAGAGGTGATGCACCTCGAAATCCAGAATTTGTGAAAAGAGCAAGGAAAAGAAGCTAGTCCAGATGTATGGTGGATAATATGTAGGGTGTCACGCCACACCAAGGATCAGTGCCCTCTGCTGGTAGACTACATGCAGGCTGGGGGGCCCAACCCATTGCACCCTAAAGAAGCTACGGGACCAAGCGGTCTCACGTTATGGTGCGTTGACTACCACATAGCTGGACTACATGATACCAGCCACTGCCCCCATCTTGGTGCCTATGTTCCAGAGTTGAAGCAAAAATGGTGCCGATTTTTCTCATCTATGGGACGTGACGAACACAACTGTCGGACATATGAATTAATGATAAACTGAGGAAACCTATACAGGGTATAAGCTGACCCTTCAATGCCACTATCTCCCTCAGGACGAGGAAGCTCCCTTGCCAAAGGCTAGGGAGGGGGGAGAGGCGAAATCACAGCTCGGGGAAGAGGGAAATTGATCTATTATAATTGTGGAGAAGTAGGGAACTTCGCATGGGACTATCTGAACCCTGCAAAACAATCTTGTAGATATTGTAGGCAATCGAATCATGTGATCAAATATTGTCTGTTACTGATCTCAAATATGCAGGAAAATCATTAGACCCCAACACAGAATGTAAAAAGGGTTAAGGAAGAACCACGCGATGAGGGACCCATTATTAATTTCATTACGCATAGTGGCATGGCTACTGGAGAATATGAGGAAAGAGCTGCAGTTGAACCCCTTATCCGAAAAGCCGCTATCATAAAGGAAAGCTTGGACCTATAGAAGGAGAAAGAAACCTTCCTAGATGCTTGCAAAGACTTTTTGAAGGATGAGGCATCTACTTCCAAGGCTCCAACAAACTTAAAAGCAGACGAAGAAGTTAAACTATTCCTACAGGAATGTATGAAGATTCTACGCAACCAAAAGTTAGTAGAAAATATTTAAGCACTGATAGACAGGTGCACAGAAAAATTTGGCCTTCAACAGAAGTTAAAGATGTTAACAAACTTTACAGGAATAAGAAACGCACTGGTCGAGAAATGCAGCTAATTGTGTAGATTGGCGATTATGAAATGGATGAGGTCATCCTGGATCTAGGATCCAATGCGAATGTCCTGCTGAAACAAACATGGAAAAGGATGGGAGAACCTAAGCTGGAATGGTCTACTATACAACTTCACATGGCTAACCAATAGAAGATCATACCGTTGGGGGGAATATCAAATATTATGGTAGATATCGCAGGGGTTAAGGTATATGCTGATTTTGAGGTAATTCAAATTGTAGAGGATGCAGATCCTTATCCTGTGCTCTTGGGACTGGGTTGGGCTATAGACATGGGAGGCATTATCAACTTGAAGAAAAGGACCATGGTTTTTTAGAATGAAGGTACGAGAGTAATAGTCCCTCTAGACCCAACAGAAGGAGAATGATATATAGAAACCATGTGCGGAGAAGATGATCTGGATCATATCTATAAAATAATCGCCCAGGACGAGGATTGGATTAATCCTACGGCTGATTGTGTGCTTTTCTAGGAAAAATATAGTCAATGGCTCTAAGACTCTGACGCGTAAATCGAAAATTGGTAGAACTGGTTGCATGATGTATTTACGTTATGATGTCTTAGGATCATGAATATCTTCTAGTGTATCTCCTCAAAGGTAAGAGATCTACCTTAATTTGATGGTTCTAGTATGTAATATCCCAAAATAGGGAAAATCTACACTATTTGGAATATCTTAGGATATTCCAAATGTGGAGCTGCAACAATATGTAAACATAACAATGGAGTAGCAGTGATAAATCAACTCATAGAGTGAAAGAAGAACTCATAGCCATCTTATTATGTTACTGCAGCAAAATGTATACAATATCTTGAGGAAAGTGCTACTCAAGATAGGCAATAATCAGCCTCAAGAAACACGTACATACAATATGACAAAACACTACTACACAAGAGTGCCCAAGGCTATGACTGCGCAGTTTTATAAGAAAAACTTCATGCTAACATATGTCAATACATAGATATACAAATGTATGTCTCATACAAAATTGGGAGTGAAGATCTATGCTCCCAAACACTACCTCAAGACAATCCTAGAAGGATTGGCTGAAATATGCAAAACTGCAAAATGTCGGAGTTGCAGGGTAGCAGCTGCAACTCAAGAACTGGAAATGGATGGAGAAGGCTGAAGATGCTGCATCCGAAAAAATACCTCCTCCAATGGATCTTCCAAGTGAAAGGCTGATCCTAACAGTGAATATCTCACCCTCCGACAATCACCGCAATCCCTCACTGCAAATACCTTCTGAAAATAAGGCAAACACTGAGGGATATTGCGATGTAGGTGCAAGAAACGTGTTGACCAAGTGCCAAGATCTGCAATATTCTCCAAGGGCTTCCAAACTAATCTCTCAAAGGAAATATAGCCTCCTCTTCTGAAAAACAAGTGCTGGAAGTGGTGTTGTGAACCCTCACTGCAACACCCTGCAACACAACGTTATACTGCTGTAGAAATAACGTTGTAGTTGAAGGAGGATGCTTGGCCTTGAGCCTGGATGTGAGGCAAATCAGTACAACTCCTCCAAGAGGCCTCTCAAGAGAGGAGAAGAATTCCTAAACAGGAAATCCTTGTGCTAAGAAGCACTGCAACTCTGCTAAACAGCAGGAGAATGCACAAAGTCTAAATAGACAATTAAATAAATAATCTAAATCATGAATAAAAATGGCTGCCTTGGCCTCCTTTTAAACAAGTGAAAGCCTTGTCTCCATGGGTCCCACTCAATAGGGTTTCCTTCACCAAATAACCCTCTTCCCATTCATACTATGTTGTCTCTCAAAGTGTTCTCCACCTCCTATCCCAGCGTTGTTGACTTGGTCAAACTTGACCTTGTCTCCATGCAAAATTTCACACACAAGGGTGTGAAATACAGCTCTTATGACTATCCCCTTTCACATTATGAGGGAATTTATTCATGTTTTTAATATGCATGGGCTTCCTTACCCATTTATTTAGCTGCTAGGTGATAAAAATCAAAATTTAATATTCCATTTAGTTGTGTGCTAAAATGGGAATATTACAGTCCTCCCCTCCCAAATGTTGCTTGTCCTCAAGAAACTACAGAGATAAAACTGAGTGGCCTTCTTGAGGCATGAGGTCTGATATGAATTTGGATCTATCATCCCCATATGAAGCTCCCATTCCAAGAAACCATCCATACAAAATGAGTTACCTCCCAACATGGCAACTCCTGAAAATCCCCTTCCACCTTTGGCTCCTGCAGTGTAGGTGGGTTGAAAATCTGATCTTGGTAGAAAAAACAGCCAACCCCGCGCTTTCCTCCTCTCAAATTAGGAGAAGTGCAGAGTATATTTTGATCTTGGGCTGCAATAATATTGCCCTCAAGTGGCAAGATGAATACTAGACCTCCATGGATCTCTTCTCCAACGTTATAAAGCATGCTCGCCCAAATCACCTCATATGTGATGAGTTGGAAGTCACCATCATATGGAATCCAATAAATCTCATGGCTCACCTCATAAAAGAACAAATGTTTGGCTATGGTGGCCATACTACCTATCATTCTCCCATTAGAGCATGCAATGCAAACAATATTGGAAATCTCTCCCCCAAGGGACACATCCAACCAATGTGTAATTCCCCCAATCATGCTCCTAATAAAAACAACAAAAACAACAACATAAGGAACCATAATGAGAACCATACTTGTTGCCATATGTAGCAAGGGAGAAGGAAAATGGTCCCTCAAATGTAACCAACGCAGTTTGACCCTCAACTGCAAAAGAGAGTGACAAAAAGTGTGGTTTCTCAACCACTTTCTTGCTGTCCCACTCTCCTCATATGTTTGGAGAAAGTGAATGATGTACGGTACAAAGTTAGCATGTTCTCCATAATACATCTTCTCCCCAAGTCCTCTTAGGGAGTGGTCATCAATAATGCTCATGGCCTTAGGTAGACCATGAGGTCTAGAAGGAAGAATGTTCCTTCCTTGAGCAATATCCTGCACATATATGGTTAAGTGATGAATATATACATTATACAAATAATTATGCAAACAAACAATACCTTCACCATATACTTTTCTCATAAAAATGGAGTGGCTCATAGATGAGTCTCCTCTCATCCTCAAAGAGGAAACAGGTGGCTATGCTAACTCTTTCAAAGAGTTATGTATCTCCTCCATCTCTATATGATCCATGCATCTCCTCAAATGCGGATACATCTCCTCCTCAAAGTCTTCCCAAAAATACCCCTCCATGATGGTGTGGTATGTCCTCATAGAATAAGTGTGGCTGAAAAGGAAATCTCCATGAGCTTCTTGTAGCAACTTCTCCTTGAACTTGGAAGCTCTAGATAAGAAGATCCTACCATGGTAGTAGATGACCCAATCTCTGACTAAATATCCCTCCTCATGTAACTGGTCATCCAATATCATGCAAGTGAAAAGATCCTTGGAATACTCCACCAACAACTGGGAGTTCCAATATGGATCTATCCTCCATAGTGACAACACTGATGATCTCTCATGAAGAAAATATATCATATGGTCATCCTCCTCTTTGACATATCCCATGCCAAAGATGGATGTTGGAAGGCTTCTATCCTTCCCCTGCTACTTCTGCCACAGCGCAGAATCTGAAATGAGAGTGTGTAAATATGATTTTTGATGATACTCTGCAGAATCTGCAGACTCACCAGCACTACCTCTGTGTCTCCCAAGGTCTCCACTCCTCTGAAATCAATGAGTGGTGCCTAAAAATGTGAAGCATACATCATCCTCTACTGATCTGGTGGTCTCCCCAGTGAAATGTCTTCATGCAATGAGACATCAACATCAAGAGTAGACTACATATATGAATGGGCAGATTTGTCCTTGCCCTCATTACGCGATCCAATCTCCCTCTTAGGTGCATCAACCTCATGAAATAGATAGGGTTGTGGGCTCCTCATCTCATGAGGATACAGTCATCCCTCCTATCTCTCTCTTTATCTCAATATTTTCACACCCTGCTCATCCAACTGTTTATAAATCTTGTGTTATTTGTGATCTCTGAATGAGATCGTGGGGAATTTCTTGCAATGATACAAGAATCCCTCTTGTTGGAGCAAGAGCTCCCTCTTCCTCTGCATGAGGTTCTAGATAAACTCTTAGACATGACAACAATGTTTCCCTCCTCCTCATCAACATGTATGGGCAACCTCCCAAGAATTGGATCTTCTTTTAAACAAGCGATCCCCATGCCCTCTTTTTCAGGAATATGAGATAGAGGCTTTGCCTCTAACAACGTATGTTGTAAGATGTCAGTCTCCTCAATGGGTTTCTAAAGTGGAATGGTGTTTATAGTTCCATCCATCACATGCAAGGTCTTTGTTTTTTGATATTTGTTTTGCTTCACCACATGTGTTTCAGAAACTTTCTTATCAAACTTTTCCACCAATGTTTTAATGAAACTTGCATAGGAAGAAGTATTTGCATTATTTAAAGAAAAATATCCTTACCTCCAAAATGCAGCACTGCTACTCTGATGGATTCATCTTCAGAAATTTGATGATGCTACAAAAAGGTGTCTAGCACTTCCACCCAAGCCCTGGCTGAACATGTAGGTGAACCATCAAAGGTAGACAAAAGAAATCTATCTACATTATGCTACTTGGTCCTCTGCACCTTGATCTTTCAAAACTCTGGGAAAGTGATATGATCTCTAAACTTCCGAGTTTGAGACTCATATTCATGCAAGAAACCACTAAGAGTTACCCTCTTAGGCATTCCTCCTTCCTCCCTTTCTCTCATGGAAAAACTGGGCATGTGACTGCGTTGTGCATCATAGGGTGTGGCTGCATGCTCACACTCCCCATAAGAAAATTTAGAGTTTGACTCAGTTTCAAACCCTCTTGGAGATTCTGTACACATCTCCCTCCTTATCTTCTTGAAATCTTCATGAATGCTCTGTACAGATCTTGGAAGAAGCTTTGTAAGCCTATCTTCCTTTATTTCTCCACATAATGGAGTCTTTGTCTTCTCTTTTCTTTATAGAATCATGGTTGAGATCCATAGGCTAAGCCAATATTATGCTCTGATACCACTGTAATATCCCAAAATAGGGAAAATCTACACTATTGGTAATATCTTAAGATATTCCAAGTGTGGAGCTATAGCAATATGTAAACACAAAAATGGAGTATCAGTGATAAATCAACTCATAGATTGAGAGAAGAACTCATAGCCGTCTTATTAATTTACTGCAGAAAAATGTATACAAGATCTTGAGGAAAGTGCTACTCAAGATAGGCAATAATCAGCCTCAAGAAACAAGTACATACAATTTCACAAAACATTGCTACACAAGAGTGCCCAAGGCTATGACTGCATAATTTTATAAGAGAAACTGCATGCTAACATATTTCAATACATAGATATACAAATGTATGGCTCATACAACATTGGGAGTGAAGATCTATGCTCCCAAACACTACCTCAAGACAATCCTAGAAGGATTGGCTGAAATATGCAAAACTACAAAATGCCGGAGTTGCAGGGTAGCAGCTACAACTCAAGAACTAGAAATGGATGGAGAAGGATGAAGATGTTGCATCAGAAAAAATACCTCCTCCAATGGATCTTCGAAGTGAAAATATAATCCTAACATTGAATATCTCACCCTCCAACAATCACTACAATCCCTCACTGCAAATACCTCCTGAAAATAACACAGTCACTGAGGGATACTGCGCTGTAGGTGCAAGAAAAAGTGTTGGACAAGTGCCAAGATATGAAATATTCTCCAAGGGCTTCCAAATTGATCTCTTAAAGGAAAGAGAGCCTCCTCCTCTAAAAAACAAGTGCTGGAAGTGGTGTTGTGAACCCTCACTGCAACACCCTGCAACACAATGTTATACTACTGCAGAAATAATGTTGTAGCTAAAGGAGGATGCTTGGCCTCAAGCCTGGATGTGAAGGAAACTAGTACAACTCCTCCAAGATGCCTCTCAAGAAAGGAGAAGGATTCCTAAACAGGAAATCCTTGTGCTAAGCAACACTACAACTCTGTTAAACAACAGGAGAATGCACAAAGTCTAAATAGACAGTGAAATCAATAATCTAAATCATGAATAACAATGGCTTCATTGCCCTCCTTTTAAACAAGTGAAAGCCTTCTTTCCATGGGTTCCACTCATTAGGGTTTCCTTCGCCAAATAACCCTCTTCACATTCATACTACGCTGTCTCTCAAAGTGTTCTCCACCTCCTATCCCAGCGTTGTTGACTTGGTAAAAATTGACCTTATCTCCACGCAGATGTCCTCTTTCACACACAAGGGTGTGAAATCTAGCTCTTATGACTATCCCCTTTCACATTATGAGGGAATTTATTCATGTTTTTAATATGCATGGGCTTCCTTACCCATTTATTTAGCTGTTAGGTGATAAAAATAAAAATTTAATATTCCATTTAGCTGTGTGCTAAAATGGGAATATTACATAGTAGTATTAGGGATTTTCTTAGAGCATTTGAAGTAGAAGTCCCAAGGGAGCGAAGAATGTGGACATTGAACCTATCCATGCCTGCGACCCCTCTGCGGTGGTGGGAAACTCATAAGGGGATGTTTCAAGATTAGGAGGAATGTCCCAAGATGACGATCCTATGGTTTGAACCTTCGGTTCACCTAAGCATGGAGACTTTGCTTGGCCAAGGGGACCCACGCAAGCACTCGGCCGCATGGATGGAGGTTTGATGCAAAAGGACCGGGGACGAATGGGTCCACTTGTTCATTCATGGCTTGGGGCCAATCCCCACCACATGGTATTTGGATGCGAAATACATCAGTGTACCTGTCACTGGGAGACCATGACGGAATATTTTGTGGGGACATTCAGATTGATAGGCGAAACTGAGGAATTAGACGAAGCCTTTCAAGACATAGATTCCCTAGTATTTGATGAATCACACCCTCGTGTGGAGTATGGGGAACTAGCTTGGGATACACAGATGTAGGATATTGCTAACTGTCGCAATCTATCAATGGAGGAATGTGACGAAGACCCGCGAAATATCACTATCCAAGAATCAGAGGGTGAACGAACAGTTGATGGACCCCCACTACAGACTATCGATGTGACCAAACATATTAATCTATGGGTATTTAACATTAAAACATAAGAACAACCTAAGCTAGCGGAAATTGGAGATTATTAGGATGATGATACCATGGGGAAAGTCGTAGAACTTCTCACGAAATACCAGGACTTCTTTCCTACAAAATTCTCAGAAATCAAAGGTATTACAGGGGACCTGCGTGTCATGTGAATCACTTTAAAACTAGATGCATGCCATGTCAAGTAGCGACCTTACTGATTGAACCCCAAGTACAAGTAGAAATTCAGGGAAGAAATTGACAAAATTCTAGCCGCAGGTATCATCGAACCAGTAGAACAGTCAGATTGGGTAAGCCCTATGTTGGTCCAAGAGAAAAACACTAAATGAGAAATAAGAATCTATGTCGACCTGCGCAAGTTGAATGATGCATGCATACATGATCCCTTCCCTACACCATTCTCTGATGAAATCCTCGATAGTGTGGGAGGGAAGGAAGCATACTCATCCACTGACGGGTTTTTGGGCTACCAAAAGATTAGGATCACACCTGAAGATCACAACAAAACTACGTTCACCACCAAATGGGGATCCTTCCAGTACACCATCATGTCGTTTGGGCTAAAAAATGCCCCTGCCATATTTTCTCAGGTAGTGGTCGCAGTATTCAAGGAGTTCATTCACAAGTTATTGGAGGCATATTTTGATGGTTGGACAGTATTTGGATTGCTAAAGAAGCACGTCTCAAACCTGCGCATGAAGTTGGATGCCTGTAGAAAGCACCATATTTCCCTAAATATTAAGAAGTGCATATTTTTTGTACCTTGCTAGATCTTGTTAGGCCACATAGTCTGTCAGTAGGGACTGATGGTTGACCACACCAAGGTGGTATTTATCATCAATTTAGCAGTCCCTACAAATGAGAAACATTTGCGCTCCATCATCTAGCACACGGGCTACTATAGGAATTTTATTCAAGGGTATGCACTAATCACGACACCCATGGAAAAGTTGCTAAATGAGGATGTTTCGTTTTTTTGGGACGCGGAGTGTCATAAGAGTTTTGAGCTACTCAAGGAAAATATGGTCTCTTCACCTATCCTCATATTTCCTGATTGGGCGAAGGTTTTCCATGTCCATGTGGATGCTTTAGGGACTGCCCTAGGAGTTGTCCTTACGCAACTTGGGGAGGGGGACATTGACAACCCGGTTGCATTTGCTAGTAGAAAAATCTCTTGTGTGGAGTGTAACTACTCCAATACTAAGCACGAGGGACTGGAAATTATGTATGCCCTGGAGAAATACCAACATTATCTACTGGGAGGGCATGTCAAGATTTTCACAGATCACATGGCTTTGAAGTACCTAGTCAATAAGCCTGTGTTGGGGGGGGGAGATTTGGCAATAGTCACTATTATTCCAAGAATGTGACTTTGAGATAATTGTGAAGCCAGGGAAACTAAATGCTCAACCAAACCACTTGTCCTGAATCGAGAGTGGTGAAGAACCGACCAACCTAGAGGAAGGATTGACCGATGCGCATCTATTTTCTATTTAGGTGGTTGATGCGCACTTTGCTGATATTATTCAATTCTTAACTACGAGGATGGCACTTGGAGAATATTTGGTACAATAGAAAAAAGAGCTAGTAACCCGCGCAAAGAAATTTACCATCATAGCGGGCCACTTGTATAAGCTGGGAGCTGATGAGGTAATGCAAAGATACGTTATGGAGCATGAAATACAAGCCATTTTAGCAGAAGCCCATGGAGGCATAGTAGGAGGTCACTACGCAAGAAAAGCGATGGCGCAGAAGATATTAAGAGCGGGGTTGTGGTGGCCCACACTTCATAGTGACTCTTACGACTATTACAAACTCTGCGACATATGCCAAAGGATAGGAAGACTTTTTCGCATGGATGAAATGCCATTACAACCATAGATAGCCCTACAAGCATTCAATAAATGGGTAATTGACTTCGTTGGGCCCATCAACCCACCGGGTAACAAGACAGGTTCCCGCTACATCATCACTGTGACTAATTATGTAACTAGATGAGTGGAAGTGCAAGCTGTGAAGTATTATACTACAGATACCACTGCGCACTTCATTTTTGAGAATATTCTAACCAGTTTTGGCTGTGAAAAGATCTTGATGAGCGATAGAGGTATGCACTTTATTAATGACATAATACAAGCTTTGACTGAAGAATTTCAAACACACCATGCAAAAAGTACCCCATATCACCCATTGGAAAATGGAACAGTAGAAGCTTTTAATAAAATTCTAGAATAGGCACTTACCAAAGTCTGTAATGTAGAGAGAAGCGATTGGGACGTGCGCATCTCGTCAGTCCTTTGGGCCTATCAGACCACGTGTAAGAAATTGACTTGGAAAACATTGTTTTTGATGGTTTATGGAAAGGAGGCTATTATGCCCATGGAGTATACCATTCCTATCTGGCACATCGCAGCCTTTACGAACATGGCGGAGCCTGATATCATGGAGCAATGCTTAACACTATTATTCGCCTTGGAAGAAGATCGACTCATTGATAACTTTCATCAGAAAGTTTAGAAGGCCTGGGAAAAAGCCTGACACAATAGGTATATCCAGCAAAAGACGTTTAAAGAAGATGAGCTAGTATTATTATATGACCTCCTTTTTGTGCGCCACCCAGGGAAATGTCGCCAACATTGGTTGGGATGTTATAACGTAACGTAAATTATCAATGGTGGTGCTGTGAAATTGGCTATGCTACACGGGGACTCCCTACCCGGATATGTTCATAGAAGTCATCTTAAACCATATCGGACCAACTCGGTGCAGACCAAATGACTATATGGCTAGAGTAGTTGTATTGGGATGGATACGCGCAGGCAAGAGGAAAAGGGCAGGTAGGCCCCTTATACGCGTAGGGGTCGACCGTAGGTCAGGGAGCATGGGAAGGTGCATTGGGAGTGCAGGGGTAATACACAGCTGTGAAAACTAGTTATTGGAATAGTACTGCTGGGTAAAAATCCAACTTTACTGTTGGAAGGAGTGGGAAGTAGGCAATTAACGTAGCGATTTCCGAATATTTTTTACTGTTTCCTTGATGGTATGTTTTAGCTAAGTGTCATTTGACCATTACTTACTAATAAAAACTATAAATGGAGGAGGGAAACTCAGAATTGGGTTCTACATGTCCTGAAAATCTTGTGCCTTGCAAATTTCTGTAACTATTGTGCTCTATTTATGTCTAACCGTGCTACCCCCTCTGATAGTAGCAACCCCGAGTTTGTCTTCCGAGCGAGAATGACTATGACCAATCCTGCTGAATCATCTCACACCTTCGCCTCTACTAAGAAAGCATCCGATGAAGTATTGGAGGTCACCCCTGAAGTCGAAGAATTCATGTCCACACCAACAAAGTGGAAGCAGGTGGAGAAAAAGAAGAGTAAGGGGAAAGGTCGGGAGCAAGGGTAGGGGAGGGCTAAGAAATGGGCTGGGGGGAAGCTGCGGACCTCTGTGTGGAATTTTCAATCTCACTGAACGGTGCCTAAGTCACGCTCGCCCAACCCAACGAAGCGACCTCTGTCTGCACAACAAGAAGCTCGGCTCGTTGCCCCAATCACTTGGCTACCGCAATATATTCGGCCCCAAAGGCCCTCGGTGCACATGCCTAAGAATCTCGAGGGCTTGCGCTCCTATTTGCAAATGCCACTAACTCTGGGTAAAGTCCCCATAATTGGAGAAGCATTCAACAAGCTCTCCTCACTCAAGTTCAACGATCACGACCTTACAAACTTAGAGGCCTTCCCAGAATTGGCACCTGAGTTGTATCTCGAAAGAGTACTGGAGGACGATGTGCTAAGGGTTGTACCAATGTCATTGACGCATGGGTTAGAAGGATTTGGATTACTAAACTTCCTACAGATATGTCACTTTGGTCGATACAATGTAACCAACCAAGTTATGCACAACTTCTATCCCTAATTCATGACGGTAACTTGTGAATCAAGGACCGCATTCCCATCTATGCCACCCTAATTCAGCACATTACTAGTCTCCCCATGGAGGGGCTGAATCTCATGGAGCACGTTGGAAATAATTATGAGAAACGGATCGCCGACAAGGTGCGAGAAAACTACCATGTCAAGCGAAACCATAGGGTTCATAATCAACACCATTAACGACCTTGGAGTGCACATGGGTACCTTGCTGCTAGCTTGTAAAATGATGCGCAAGTGCCAGGATACAACTATCCCCACCTATGTGATTCAGCTTGTTAGCTACTGTGAAAATGGGGTCTGCTTTAATTGGTCGCAGTTCCTCTGCAATGAGTTTTTTGAAAATGTGAACGAAGCCCAGGATCACGGGAGGACATTCTGTTACTCTTGGTTGCTGCTCCTAATTGCATTGGTCACATGGGAATCTCCTGAAGGATCAGTCCTCCCTGAGCTTGAACCGGACATGTGTGAAGGGGCGTGACATGCAAACTTATGGGATTCAAAGGATCAACAAAATGTTAATGAAAAAAAAGTATTTTCGGTATTGTTTCCAGGTGCACTCGCAACAACGATTCACTCCCAACCAAGCTTGTCGCTGACGGTCTGCGAAAAATATAAGAGCATCGTAAAATTCTAGGTTACGATGCACAACATGCACATTCAGGGCCCTAAGGATCCAGCTTGGATGTTGTTGCCTTACATGGTCACTGATGAGGAAATCCAGCATAGAGACCATCGGGTGTAGTAGCAGCTAAGTAGAGCCGAGAAGATAATTGTAGAAAATACTACCAAGGCATCCAGGCATAGGCCGCGTGCATCATTGTTGCTGCAGAAGAGACCGATTTGGAGTGTCTGATCAGCAGACTATGCAAAAATGTGACTGAAGACATTTCGGCCTCTGCCACCCCTAGGCTAAGATTGAGGGACTCATCGCAGCTCTGAAAGCTTCTTGGACCGAGATATAGAACGTCGAGACCAAGATGGAGTAGAACATTTCTATGTTGCAAGATAAGTTGTAGCCAAAAACTCCTCCTAATGTACGCAGCTAGAGAGCGACGCTGGTCACAGAAGCCATGAACACCATTACAGCCCAGATCCCTTAAGGCGCCAAATTTCTTGAGACAGCTATGAAACTGTGGTCTGAGGTGCAGCGCGACCCTTTCCTACATAGATCTACCCAACAACTACGCCAAAAGGAGGAATAATTCAAGCAACTGGAGGCTACAATGACCATTCTGATCCCTGCTCAACGCCTGGCACGTCTGTGAGATAGTCTTGCGCTCAGAGATTACCTAGAAGAGCTTCCCCACAAGAAGAAGGTTCTGAGTGACCATATCAATCCATGGGCCGATGAAGCCCTCAAGATATCTCAGGACTTGGATGTTGTAGTTAAACAGTTGAATCAGACCGTGGAGAGCGTCATCGTTGCCACTAAAGGCCCAACCTCACAGAAGTTGGTCGACATTGCGCAGAACACTATCGCATAGAGAGAAGGAGTGTTGCCCCCTCTAGTCGATGTAATCAAGAAGCTCCAGGAAAAGATACAAACCCCATGACCACTGTGACTCAGGACGAGTCACAAGATTGTGTTGTGGGGCTATTGGAACGGGGTCCCCTAGCTGCATTTTTTATATATTTTTGTAGTAATTAGTCTAGCGTAGGGGCTTTGGGTTGGGTCAAATCCCCCAATGCATTATAATGTGTCCAAGGGTATACCTAGAGTCCAAAAACCATGGTCTGTGGACCACAGGATAGTGCAACCTATGATGATATAAATAGATAGATAGTTTGAGTCTAGAAGTAAGATTGATGCTACGGATGAACTTTTGAGATATGCTTTGGGTATTTTTGGGTAAGGACTCCTGCTGGTTGTATGCGGTAGAGATCCTCAGTCCTATTGTGTGCGGGCCTTGCTAGCTATGACGCGGGTTTGTAACTTGGTTTTGGATGTTAACGAACACAAAATCTATTGAAGTATCTCTATGCTATCTGAAAATGTTTTGCTTACTACTGAAGTACCTCTATGTTATTGGAATAAGTTGTGATCGTGTTTGTGATATATGAATTAGCTGTGATTGTGTTATTTTGTGATGATAATTGGTTATGCGCACGTGGATGCGAAGGTGTTGCTAATATTTGAATAATAATAGTAGCTTGTTTATGTTTACAAGCTGTTATACTGTTAAGGACTTGGTAATAAGCTTGTTTCTATGCGAACGTGACAGAACTCAACAAGGTTTGCTTAATTACCTACTCTCGCCGAGGGTGCGGAAACCTGGTTCGAGCACCCACCCATACTACTTCGGGTGAGACCTTGGCCTGCGAAAGTAGGTCATTTCCGAAAGGGCCAATAGTATAGGGGTTTTTTGGCAAACCTTAAGTCCAAACCTGGGTCAGGACCCCTCAAGCCAAAATTTCATAACGAACAACTGAGCCTCCTTTATAATGTTTTTTTTGTGCCATGGTAACCACATGTTGAGAGTAACTTCTTTCCACCTAAAAATTATCTATACCTACTATTGAAACCAAAAAAAAACTACCCATGACAACAAAATCAATTCAAATGAAAATAAGACCAAGCTAAAATAAAAGGATAATGAGGTAAGAATGAAGGTATATGGTGAGAGAATTTTGGGGATAATGGATAAAGGAAAAAATCACATATTCATGACCCAATGTGACTCTGAACACAACCATTTTAAAAAAAAATGTATTGTTACCATACAATTACCACACCAACATGCTTTTGTAGTGGGATAACTGTTTGAAGAGACACATTCACTACATAAGTGTCGAGAAATTCCATAACAAACACTTGATTTCACTAACTGGAGTTGCTACAGATTTATGCAAAATTGTCTAAATTCCAATAATGACGAAATAAGCCTAATACCCATGGAATATTGAATTTTTACCTTTATGGTTAACCCCGCTTAAACTCAACATGACCCTACAAACTGACTATCTGAAAAAAAAAAATATTTTTGTACATGAACTTTATTTTCAGAAAATTCAAAACCCTAACTAATTTAACCAATTGACTCAAAGACTAATTCTAAGTTTTATACTGGATAAAAATAAGAGTTATTTTCCTCTTATATTTTGTGAGTAAATTTACTTGTTATGATGTGGATCTGATGGTTATTCTATCATTGTTGTTTATCTGATTATATGTTAGTTATATGCATGGTTTTATGAGAGATTTAAGTTATGGCTCTTATCATGTTTTCATTTCTAAATGAATGGTTAATGAATGCATGACCTAGTATATGTTATTGCATCTATTATGAGAGGGCATTAGACCTTCTTGATGATTCTCAGATAAGTTTCAGATATCTATGTTCAGATATGCATTCATGACCTGTATATTTCTTGTTCACCATGTGTTTTAAAAAAATGACTATCATGGTTAGGCCTTGATAGGTCAAGTTCTTATCAAAGTTTTGTGTTAGATGATTTTTCATTATGTCAATTATTGTTTTGGAAAGTTTCATCATGTTCTGGGCATTAGTATGGAGACTAGCCCTGAAAAGGTGGCTCAGATTTCATGGTCATAGGTACAAAACCATGTAAGATTGCAATCAATCCCTTGAAGGATTATGGATTTGACAGGATGGTTACAATGGAATTTAGGCACTTTTGTTCTAACATCTGGGAGTCTGGATCATTGGAAAATAATTTTAGCTCAGGGTTTGGGCACCTAGAAGGGTGGTTTAGCTCTAGGGGGTCCTATAGCACATGAAGAAGGTTAGTAAAGTTTTGGTTTATCGATTCCACTTCTTTAATTGCAGCTAGGAGATTGAATCATGTCATAGTAGCCATTATTTCATGTTTACCATGACAGACGAGTGAAAGTGGGTAGATATGGGAGGGG
This sequence comes from Pinus albicaulis, assembly GCA_034641835.2. Lineage (NCBI taxonomy): Eukaryota > Viridiplantae > Streptophyta > Pinopsida > Pinales > Pinaceae > Pinus > Pinus albicaulis. The sequence goes on along the minus strand of JAXQQM020087274.1, from coordinate 280,296 downwards.
TGGTTATATGATAGTTCAAAACGCTAATGGAAAAGTCCCATATTGTACTAAATGGTTCAATGGTCCAAATCTTAGTAATATCAAGAACAATGATGAATATGTGTTGCATAATTTGAACCAAAGAAAAGTATATAACACCACTCAAATCCCACACTCACTGAGAATCAACACATGTCCCTTAGCATATTAAGTGCGGGAATCTCTCATGGTTTTAAATATCATTCATTCTCATCTCCTGACTCAATTTCAATCATTGATCTAGAAATTAGATTGAATCAGTGGATACAAAAATTTGGTATCTTCTTACTTTTTAAAATAAAAATATTTACATCAATATTTTTGATGTAAATCAGAAATATTTCCTCATATTTCTCTCTAAATTTATAAATATTTAGGATATAAATTTCTTAGGTTAAATATCCTAAATATTTAACCTAAGAAATTTATTTATAAATATTGATTTTTACCTCGTAAATACACAGTGTTCTACAATTGCTTATGGTTGAAAAAGGGATTCATTATGGGTGATAGTGAAGATTTTTAAAACATCTAAGTCAACAAAAAATCAACTTTCAAGGTTAGTTTGCTATTCTTTCAAAGTGTTTTAGCAGTTGAAAGAGTAGAATCCTTTAATAAAATTGTCTCCATCCACAAAATAATTTCCCTAAACCAAAATAACTAGGTGGACTAAGAAAATGATATTTATGACCCAATTTCATTATGTACTAATCAAGGGCACATCCCTCAATTGTTGATTCAACGGGAGGATGAAATCAGTAACAGTTATAAATTTTGGGAGTCATGTCTTCAATTTTATATAGTTCCTTAGGTCTTTCATTTCCCTGAATTGGTCATATGGTTCTCTAAGAATTATTTCGCTTTTGTTAGATCAATAGTGACAAATAAAACTTCAAATATTCTCACTTACTTAACTACCAAATCAGTTCTCAAGATGATAGGGTTACATTCTTCTAGTCTTATTTATGAAAAAATCATAGAATTAAATGAAGAAAATCTCATTCAAACTTTTAGATCATTAGCCCCACAAGTATAGCTTACATTTTTCCAAATTTTCTAAATTGTAAGACTTCTCTACAATATTTAATATATGCTCTGAAATAGGAGTGGTTTGTTAAACTAGTTCATATTATTTTGTCCATGATTAGTCAAATATTGGGTTTCAATCATGATCATGCCATCAGTGAATGTTTCTTAGGTTTTTAAGGTCTTTTTCATTGTTGGTAAATTTCAATTATCCTAAATTTGTAGTAGACACAATGCATGAATAGTTGAGTAGTTTGAACACCCTTTGGAGCTTCAAATATCAATCTTATCGCGTCTACTTAAATTTGGATAAATTCATTGATCGATTTTAACATTTTTTCAAACCATAAGGAATTACTTCTTTTGGAGTAATTTTAGTGATTCTCAATGTATTATATCTTAGAAAACAATAAGAGGGTTGCTTCAATTTTGTTAACAAGTTCATATCCAAGTTGTATTTGTTTGTGTGGAATATTTTGGAAGGTGTACCAAAAAGGGTTCACTTAAGCCACGTGTGATTGATGGCCCTAACAACAGATATGGATATCTAAATCTTCAGATATACAATATCAATTTAGAATAAACCTGAAAAATAATAGATCCGTGCAAGAAAAGACATTAAACAACAAAATATTTAACTAGGATAAAACCCCATAGCATAGAAAAAGAAATTTAAAAGAATGAATGACATATTATGTTTACTGTGTTACACCTGGTGAAAGAGACTCGTATGATGGCTAGAGGTCTCCCTCGAATGGGATGGGTCCTTTGGCTGTCATTTATGCTTCAATATTTTGGATCTCTCTCTCTCTTTGATGTGTGAAACCCAAAATATGTGTTGAACTCAGATCGGATATCAATGGAAAAAACAAGATAATAACAACTATGAAAATTATCATGGTGATAAATGGATGGAAAAACCTCTTATTTGTAACAAAATATTAGGTGATTCTCGAAAATATAAAATAATAAAATATTATTAACCACAATCTAGACTAACTGCTTGGAATATTTAATTATATGTTTTGGAGCGAAAATATATTTAAATTGGTTAGACACCTTTATTTAGAAATAATAAACAAGAAAATGATTTATTTTTATTTAGAAGAAGTGATTAAGGAATAATAAACAAATAATTATTTTTTTAATCATTCCTAAGTGATTTAGTCTATTTTGACAAGAAATATTAAATAAGTAATGATTTAATTAATTACTCCTAGAGAAAAGACAAATTAAGTGATAATGTATGCTTTAATCCTGTGCTCATGACATTAGAATATTTATGTGGATAAAAGATAATACAACATATGTTGAATTGATGAACAATCCTAAACACTCATTAGTGATAGTTTGAATTAAATACCAACCTTTGTATGCACACTCCTATAATAATGATTATGGTGCATTTAAATAAAATGACTAAAGTTATAATTAATTTCTTATGAGTAAATAAAGAATGCACATATTATAGAAAAATAATGTAGAAGGTGGGGGATATCCTCGGAGAGGACAATAGAATGTTTTAGAAGGCACTGAAATAACCTCTTTGGATTTTAGAAATAAAAAGTGATTCAATTTGTAGGACTTGACTTTAATGAGTAATTGGCGATTAAATATTGTCATGGATTTGGACTGAATTTGATATGGTTAGTAGCATTGATTATTTTGCAGGACTAATTATTAAACTTATATGCATGAATCAATTTCGGTTGAAGATTATTTAAGTTGTAAACAAAATGATTATGGAAGTTTACTTTATGTTGTTCTTTTATTGGTGACAATACGGTGTTGAATTTGGGGTTGTTTGGGTTGTTACCATAATTGTTATCATCACTTAGTAAAGATAAATCAATGTCTTTGCATGATTAAAGTTATTTTTAGTTTTTTTAGAGCATGCAATAAAAACTAAAATGATTTCAAAAGTAAATAATTGTTTAAGGATGCACATGGATGAGCACAAGTTCTTGAAAGATTAAAAATAACATACATTAGTATATAGAAGTGTCATTAACGTGATTTCTTTGATAGAAATGCATTGTTGTTTCATTAATAAAAAATAAATGGAAAAGAGTTGTGAATTTTCATATGAAAATACATAAATAATGTTTGGCTCAGTGAGATAAAGCACAATTATTTGATATTTTTTTAATGTATTAAAATACAAGAGATGGAATATATTATTTATGGTCTACCAACTTAATGATAGAAATAGTAGTAATCATAGGTTGTTTATTACATTGCTTGTTCAAACTTCACAAATTTATAGATTTATGATTCAACAATGATGCTAGCTAATATGCATCCTACATGTAAAAAATATGCTAATTTCATCCTTTATAAATTCACTGAGTGTGTGTGAATATTATGGTGACATTACCTTAAATCTTAAGTTTATTGTGTTATGTACATTTCGTTTCTTTGTTGCCATATATATATATATATATATGGATGGTGTTTGAACATATTGGCATTATTTATTTGTTTAACCAAGAAAAGTTTGTGTGATTGACTTGAATTTAGTAATGTTTCTTAATGGTTGTTAATTGGATACATATGTGTAAATGAAATGAATTATAACTATAGGAATGTTAATGACTAAGGTCATATTCCGTTAATCGTGGTTGGATAAAAACTTCATGAAAACTTTATTTTAAAATTCCTTAGATGTAGCCTTATTTGTTATGCATGGAAATGGTTTATGAAATATGGGTAGGACCAATACCTTTCTACATTGCTGAAATATTGAATTGACAAGGTATTTTTTAAATAAGAGTATTTTCCAAAGGTATGTTTCTATAAAAGAAGTTGTGACTAAGGTTGCTAGTGTCATTAAGTAGTATTTTAATGGTAGCGAAGTGAGGTTCTAGAAACACGTAACATAAGAACATGTTAAAGGTAAAACATTGAAATGTGATTTGCAACTGAAAATGAAAATGTATTATGTTATGATATGCAAGATATGGTAATTATTTTCTAAATTTCATGATGATTATCACGTTGGAAATTTGAAATGAATACCACATGTATGACATGTGATGTCATTCATGGCTTCTTGTTACTTTACTTTTACAAATTATGGGATTCCTGCTGAGGGTTAAGTATGAATTCATGATGTACATAATTGCTCCTTTTTCTTAAATGTTAATGTGTATATGGTCAAGTATGTACATTAAAGTGGGAAAAGGAACGAAAGATAATTTGGCTTGCAAGACAATTATGGGACAGTTGTGAAGGCCTAGGAGTCCTTGGGCTCAGGCAGTTCTTGCTTGGATTTACTCTCCCTAGAGATAAATGATCTCGATAAGGGAAAAGAGCTGGCCAAGATAGTGAGGTGGAGAAAAATCTTGATGCAACGATGTTTATTTTTTAGATTTTTGGAAGAGGCCCAAGGAGTGAGTCGTTCAACTCTATATTCTTCAGTAAAATACACTGTCATAGGAATAGGCAAGACAGTGCAAAGAGGAATCATGTGTTAGACAATGTATGGACATTTTTAGGGAATTTTGTTGGATGTGAAATTGAATCAATATAGTTATGGAAAATACTTCCCATTGCTATGGAGGAGCATAATTTTTCCCACTGTCGTCTTCATGGCAAAAAAATTTAACTAATCAGATAAGTGATGTGTTAAAACTGAATTTTCTATATTATTATGTAAGAATTTTATGTGCATCTTGACATGAAAGGATTATGTTTCTCGAAAAGGGATTATTGGAAGTGTATTTCCTCTATTATATTACCAATATTGTGGATGTATTGAGCGGGGGTAAGAAAACGTGCACTTGTTGTAGTTATTAATAATTTTGATGATGAGAGAGCTATGCGATCTCTGAGTACTTATGGAAGAACTATGATTAAAATATCACTTGAAATTACATAAGTTATTGAAGTTAAAAATATTTCATTCAATTGAAAATTTTGTGGTTAATGTGATTATGTTTCATTTGTTGGTCATATGTTATGGGGTGCTTTCCATGGAGGATGTGAAACCACCCTAGGTGCTCATTGTTGAGTTGTCAAACCACTCGTATAGTGCTTTCCGCAACTAATAAAATTCATGTAGTTAAAATTATTGCATAATATAACCATGATTTTCAAGAGTAATTGGAAAATAACAGTAAGCTAGTATAGAGATAATTAGTATGAAATTGAATAATGGCTATGCTATTTAAGGTAAAAATTGAATATTTTTGAAAATAAAAACATTATTGTTTTATTCAATGGAATTTCCTGGAAATAAAATCCTTCATTTTGAAGGGGAAGGATAACCTTTTTTGTTGTTCTAAGATAGATGTCATGAGTAAAATTTAATGATGAACACCAATAACAATGTTTTCATTAAGGGGGATAATATGTAATATCCCTATAAATTGCATATATGTTAGCACTTACAAGAAATATTGCTATTTATTTTACCATGTTTAATAGTGACGAAATGATTGAAATCGACAACTATTGTGAATTAGTTGTAACTTTATGTACTTATCTATCCTATGGAACAAACAGAAAAAAGAGGTTAATGTGAAGGGTTTCCAAACCATAGGAATGTCGACGATTAAAACCATCATATACAACAATTTCAAATTATTTTTGTTGGAGGTGTCAATGGAGCCCACGATGTACACCACCACCGTCACGAATAACATCGAAAACGTTAACATGAAGGTTACATACACAGCTACAACCATGAGATTATATTACCATTCAAATATCAATTCATATAGAATTGACTCGCCACACGGGATGGTTTCCCTCTTAGCTTCTCATTGGTTTCTAAGGAAAACACAACGAATAAAACTCATTCCCCAAACTTGCAAAAGATATCAGGGGAAGTAAGTCTAGAGAAAGAGACCACCAAAGTTACCACTCGAAACGTAGAATGGGATATTCAAGGTCTCTTTCATGATTCCCAGGGGAGAAAGTACCTGGAGTACTTTTGCAGCTCCTTTCACCATGCCCAAGGGACTATTTATCTATTTGAATAACAAGAACCATGATTTCTGAATAATTTATCATAGGAGCATCCTTACTCCATTTTGGAAATTCTCGAGAAGGAATATGTAGATGATCTAAATGAGTGTTGAGGGAAAGGTTGCCTTTTGTATTCCTCTTATGGGAGTCAATTTTGGATGGGATCATTAGCTATAATGGCTGTGAAGTTAAGTGACCATATGTTTTTATATGCATAAAAAGAATAGCTGATTGTGTTGGATTTCTTGAAAAGAAATATATGTTTACATGTACAAAAATAATACATATTGTGCTAGCTTCTAATGGAAAATAATATATTGATGCATAGTGATTGTATTAGCTTTGTATTGGAAAAGAATATGTGTTTGCATAGCAGCTATTGTGCTAAGTTTATTTAAACAAATATGGGTAGTTGTGGTGGTTTTGGGAAAATAATGTGTCTTAAGAAAAGTAATTATAGTTAATGTGGTGTTTATTTTTGGAAATATTTTCTTGTTTTTGTGCCAAGGAATAGTAATAACCATGGAAGTTTTTTTAACTCTTGCAGTGTTCTTGTAGGTAGAAGTATATCGTAAATATTTCCCGTTCTCATGATATATGTGAAGTAGGGATTATGAATCACACCTTGGTAATATTTATGTTTTTTACCTTATGCATGTGAGTTAGGGATGGAAATACATGTGTCATAACCATACATATGGAAAGATAAAAAAACATGTTTTGGAAGTTATGTGATTTTAATTAATGCATGTGCAGTGTTATGAAAAGAAAAATGTATCAATACTTTGTATGCATTTTAACTATGCAGATGAAAATATGCTTGAAGCATAACTAGTAAATATCTATTGTTTGAATGTCAGAGTTTTTCGATATTAGTAATTGCAGAAATGGATGATAACTCATACGAAGGGTGGATTATATTTAAGATTATTGCAGGAAAAAAGCTAGTGGTCCATGAATATTGACAGAATATCAACTAGAGGATAATCCACTAATGGAAACAACTAGCCCACAAAGACATAATGTTCGAGGATTTTTGAGTAAATGATATCATAATTAATGTAATAGCTTCTAGCTAGTTGTGTTGTATTTGAGATGAGGATCTATGCATGAATTTGTTTTACACCTTTTGGAAAGCGAGAGTGCATTATACATGAAAAAAAAATTCGATCGAACATTTGTAAGTTCTCGATCAAGAAATATTTGTGCCCTCAAATGAGTTGTTTGATGGATTAAAAAATTTTCGGTCAAACATTAAAACAAACCCTTGACCGAGCTCCTGTGTAACCCAAGGTTAGGAGCTTGATTGAGATTTTAAGGCTAGATCGAGCCTTCGAGCTTGATAACTTCATGCATAGACCCTGTAATATTTTTTATTTATATATCGATATATGGATACATATAAATTATTAATTTTCTCATCATTATTAGTTTTAAAATTTATGTAAATATCAATAATGATATCCAAACTTTATAATTGTAAGCATTTGATGTTTAAATTAAAAAAAAAATTACTAATTACATTTGATGAAGTAATTAAGAATAGTGTGTATTAATTTCTCATTACATTATTTCATTTCTAGCATTTTTGTGTATAGATTTGAAAAAGAATTATAACTCACTTACAATTAAAATTGTAATATTCTTATATTTGTAATTTTCAATGTTATAATCTAAAAAATAAATTTATGATAAATATAATTTAAATAATAAATTGATTAAACATAATAAAATTTATAAATTTGATCTTAATAAATATTAAAAAATTTATATGAATAAGTATAATTCAAAGAATTTGAGAGTAATGGAAATTCACTAAAGATTTAATAAATGGTGAGTCATTATATATATATATATATATATATATATATATATATATATATATATATATATATATATATATATCCACTTGTTTAGGGAAAGGAAGAAGTGAAATAATAATTAACTTAGTTGTACTAGTTGTAAGTTATAATTAATATAGTTGTAATACATGTAATTGTATTTGAGGTTATAAATCTCTTTCTACATGTAAAATATGACTGCACACAATTTTGCTATCATTTTGTAAAAATTACTTAATATTGCAATACATATTTTTAAATAATAAAAACATAATGAAACAATAAATTTTAAAACATTATCTAACTAATTTGAATTTAATTAATCTAGATTTAAATGTTCTAAAAAATAATATAAAATAATAATATTATAAAATTTTAAAAAATTTGACGTAATGATTTTCAAGCTCATTGAATGGTGGCTAACAAACGTAAGTAGAAAATAATTTTGTTTTTTTTAAGTGTTTATAATTTGATTTATTTTTATTGAAATTTTATAAAATAAGAGAAAAAAAATTGTAAAATGATCAAGTATAAAAGCATAATATAACTAAAATCAAAACATAAAAAAATGATAATTTTTAATAATTTTAAAATTTTAAAGTCATAATTTTTAATTATTTTAAAATTTTAAAATCAAAGTTAAGTTTATTTTTTTAATAGAAATTTATTTATATATTATTAAAACAATTTTGTTGGTAAAATAAAAATACAAAAATTTTAAAATCATAATTTTAAATTATTTTAAATTTTTAAAATCAAAGATAAGTTAATTTGTTTAATAGAAAGTTATTTATATATTATTATAAAAAAATTGTTGGTAAAATCAAATAAAATTTAAACTTATGATTAAGGGAAATTAGAGATTGGAATATATTTGAATAGTGATAAAATTTATTTTCATGAAATAAATAGATTTTATAATTCTCTTAAATGAAAATATTGAAAAATTTATTTTTCTTTTTACTATTATTTTATATGATAGTTAGATTGAGTCTCTGTTTAACGATTTTAAAAGGGTTTAAAAAAACAAAGTTTTGGTTGGATTCATGAATTCACATTTTCCAATTCATATGCTATTCCATATTTAGATTCCTTTAAACATAATACTTTTCATATAGAGTTTTAAAGGGCTGAATAAAAATTCAATAACATAAAATATACAAAACTAAAAAATCTTAAAAGCTACAAATATCTTTGTTTATAAGTCTAATAATTCAATAAGGTACTCTTGGTATATACAAAATGAAATTCAAATATTACATTACACATTTGTTAGTTTTGATTCAGAGTTTCTAAGTTTTATAAATTTCCATTAATATGTTTTTCTATTATATCTTTCTATTCATATTGCTTCTATGCATCGTATTAATACTTACTTTATAAAATACCTAATATAAAACTTGCTTTCCATGGTTGTGATTTTCTATTATTTTTCTAATGATATTGTTTCCTTACATGATGTTTACAGTGACATTATCAAATAAACTTTAATGTTTAAGTTACAACATAAAGTTTTATGTTAATATAGTGTATCAATGGTTGTTTTGTTATGTGACATGCTAACGGATTCCTAAAATTATTTTATGTGATGATTATGTTTTTACCCAATCATCAATTAAGAAATATAGATCATGTTTTTACTAATTATCAATTAAATAATATGAAATAAGAAATTCGGAAATATGCATCATGTTTTTACGTAATTATCAATTAAATAATACGGAATATTACATGATAGTAAATTATCAGTAATTAATAAATTATAACCTCCATCGCTTTGATCAATTCGATATAACTTCCCAAGATTATGAGCCAATGATTTAGCATGGAACTGGCTTATAAAGAATGCGATAAAAGCCATGGGAAATGAAAAAGGAGGAGAACACAGATAATGGTAGGTAAATTTGGTGCTTTTGACCCCAGGCAGCGAGCGATGCGTAAGTGGTGTAGCGGATATTCCGCAGCTAAAGGCTATTCGATGTTGGAATTTCTGGTTATTTCAAACAATAAAGAGGAAATAAAAGTTTCTGTGCTAACACAGACGCATAAGTGGTGTTTTCTGTGCTAACACAGACGCATAAGTGGTGTCGGTGATATTCCGTAGCTGAAGGCCATTCGATGTTGGAATTTCTGATTATTTCAAACAAAAGAGAGGAAATAAAAGTTCCTCAGTGTTTTAAAATTGGATAAGGATTTGAGGCAAAACACTATTTCATTTCAAATTATTAAACCGTTATAAAATGAAGCTTTTCTTCAAAACTACTATATTCTGGATTACGATACAAAAATTACTTTCTCTTTGACTGCTACAAAATGCAATGCTCTTACAAATTTTGATTCACTACCTTCGGGCATTCATTCACTCCATACATACTCTGCCTTTTTGCCTTACATTGCATACATTACAGCATTTCAGATTGCTGTCTATATATATATTATAAACATATATATAATAAAACTTATAATATATATGACAGTAAGTTTTAAAACATATCAAAAACTTATGTAGCAGCTGCATATAACGTATAAAACATTAAAACTTTAAACCAAAGGATAAAACCTTATAAAACATTCTATCGCCGATTTCAAAAGACATTATGCAAAACTGTTAAATGATTCATCACATCTATTTAAATGATTCATCACAACTATTTTGACGGCGGCTGACTTTACATCGAACTTGTGGGATAGCGTTCCTATTGGTTGGAAACTTCACACATTGGCGGATTTCAAATCTTTTACAAATCGTTTCAAAGGTATATCGCATCTATTTGAGGATGGGCTGACTGTGCACCCAAACAGTGCGATACGATTGTTATTGGCTGTGGGCGTGTTGCGTTGGCAGTGGTGGGACCGGTCATCGCGATGGTGCGGAGAGGTGATGACGTACGTGTCGAGGGTTGCGACGAGCGCCTATTGGTTGCGCGTTTGACAACGTGGATGCGGGGACCACCGATGGTGACGTGGGGTTTGAAAATTCAAATAAATGCGCGGGAAACAAACAGTTGGTGTATGCGTTTTAATGGCAGGTCGGTGGAGATAACGTGGTTTGACCACGGTTTTACACAACAGAGAAAGGGCTAGGGCTATAAACAAAATTTTCGGTTTGCAGGGATTTAGACAAAGTTTCAACGCACGGTGGAGTGCAAACAAAAACAAAAAAAAATTCAGCTCCTCCTGTCCTTCAAATTTCAATCAAAAATAAATTTTTGTCCTCCTGCTGTTCAGTTGCGCTGTTGCAGTTGGAACTAATTTCCAACATTCGAAGGTGCAAAGCTTTGCCGATTGGACGCGACACGACCGAGAAAACTCCATCGATATCTCTCACGCGCTTAAATAAATGAATGCCCGGCTGATTGAAGAAAAGAGAGGATAGGCGCGAGGAGTGCATTGGGCTGCCATCAATCCCTCATGGCACATGAAGAACGCACGATTCTGGCCGTTCATTCAATGAATAGAGATTTAGTTCTTACATTCTTGTCTGCCAACTACATAGAGTCACCCAGTGCTAAGATATATACTTAGCATTGGGTGAATAAATATATATATATATATGGAGTTGTTGGGTAAAGACTTTTGCAATTTTTTTTTTGCCTCTTTACACTGATCGTGATTGCTTTGTATTGCGAACGAACATAACAAAACAACTTGCCGGCGCAAAAATACTTTTATCTGCCCAACAGAGTTGGCTGGCGTGAGAATGTGTCTTGTCTGTGCACCGGGGAAAATGGATTTGTCTTCCCGGGTTGTATTTAAATAGATAATTGTAAAAGTCTTGTAAGCTATAATTTCTTTCATCAAATTTTAATTTCACTCTATAATTGATGAAAAGTGAAAGTAATATATATATATATATATATATATATATATATATATATATATATATTCATCAAACAAACAAAAAAGGTTAAACAAAATTATCTTCATAATATAGATTTGTTGGTTTGTTTTATGTAATTTTTATTTATTTTTATGAAAATAAAAAGATAAAATATTCCTATCAAATATAAAAGTGTGAAAGGGAAATTAAATTTTTTTTTGCATAATATAGATTGTTGATTTTTTTTAATGTAGTTTTTAATTTTATTAAATTTTAAACTTACTTTTTTTTTTAAATAAAGTTTGAAAATCAGTTGTCTACAAGGTCTTTGATAAATGTTGATTGGGTGTTGTGTTAAGACACCCTTTGTTGTAAAGTCACTGGTTTAATAGATGTTGCTTGGGTGTTGTGTTAAGACACTCCTTCATACGAAATCAACAGTTCAATTCCCCACCTTCATCAACATAATATATTGGACATGAAATACTCTCTAAATTAAACATATTATTGACTCAACTATATAAATTAAATGGTTGGTAAAGTCAATAGACATCAAAATACTTAATTAATGATATATACTACATTTTCGAAATATTAAAAAATTAAGTAAATTATAAGTAAATTTTATTGAATTATTATTATCATTATTAATTATAAAAACAATTAATATATGAGTTCAACATATATACATGTAAAAAAAGATATAATTTAAGATGGAGATTCACAAGTTAAACATATATATTTAGAAAAACATATAAATTATCATGAAGATTATTAGTAAATAGATTTTGTTACAATAACATGGGCTAGTATCATTAATTACTAATACCAAATACCTAAAAAAAAGAAGATAGTAATATTAATATGGCTCATCTTTATATGAATTTCTTTTACTTTTTTAATTAATCAATTTAATTAGAAAAACATACATGACATAATTACCTTTTACAATATCTCAACTTTTAATAAAAATGAAATCCCAATCGTTATTAAAACTTAAATTAAAATTTTAGAAAATATTATACATATAATAAAAACATAAACATATTGTAAAATGCAATAAATAAATAGATGCAACACAAGTTTATATCTCAAAGGAAAATATTCAAAATGAAATAAATGATTATACAATTCTAAATTTATTTAAACCTTCAATATAAAAATAATAAAACCAACATGTTCGATTTAACGAGGAATGAAATAAATAATTATACAATTCTAAAATTTATTTAAATCTTGAATATAGAAATAATAAAATCAATATGTTTCATGTAACTCTGGATCTATCAAGCTTCGAGAGATCAAATTTCTCTAGTTGCAAACTTGTTTTTTGAATGGAAAACTTGACAAAATGTTTGCACATCTAAAAGTTTGATCCCTCTATACATTTGGATTTAGGATGGTTTAATTATTAATAATTATAATTATAATCATTAAATTTAGTTTTTTATCTTATTTTTATTTTTATTTTTATATTACATTTTTTTGTGAAGAGATGGTTTGGCATGTCAAATAAAAATAAAAATAAGATAAAAAACTAACTTTAATGATTATAATTATAATTATTAATAATTAAACCATCCTATATATATATATACCTCAAAAATGATTATTGGAGATGTAGTATTAATGAGTCGTGGTATTTGGTTAAAAATATTGTTATATTGTAAATCAAATAAAATATATATGGTTTTTGGGTGGTGGTATTAATGAGCCATACCTTTCCATGGTATTGTAACAAAGTCCATTTACAAGTTAATAATATCTATTGTAAAGTGGGATCCATGATAAAAACTATTGTTATATTGTAAATCTATTGTTAATATTAAAAAATTTATGTGCTTATTTATTAAATTTAAATATGGCTACAAAGTCATTATTTTAATTTATAAAATAAATTGTGTATTAATGTAGAGCTACTATATATATCTAATATATTATCATGTGATATTTATATTATGTTTTTGTTTTATCTAAAAATGTTATTCATATTTTTATTAACAAAAAAAATTACAGTATAACAATTTGAATTTTATTGTTTTTACTATTTTAATTTGTGTGGACCATACAACATCTCTATGGCTCTTGATTAATTTGACCTTTCATTATTGTCTAATTGAGACACCTTGCAAACATTTAAAAGCTCTTTTGATAAAGACTTTACAAATTACATGAAGTCTTTTGTGACCTTCACCACATAAGTTTTTTTTTTTTTATAATTTACTTTCTACCTTGCCAGTATAGATGTCCATTGCTTAATTCCTGGGTTGGTATCTATATAAAGTTTTAATTCATTTATTAAATTCATTCCATATTCATATAATAACGCAAGTGCACATTAATAGAAATAAACTCAAAGGTTAACTACATGACGAATTCATATTTGGGGTTAACGCTGGTAATACAAGTTTGGTTAATGTGGGTAATAACCAGCATTCAATGGTGTTTGAAGTACCATTTGGGATTTGGTGAACTTACAGCTCCATTGTAATGTGAACCTTTAATACAGTAAAAGACTTGGCTCATACCGTAAGCTTCGGGATCTACGAGGACCTACACTTATCCGATCTTGTTTGCTGGCAATGGATGGATCGTTAGATCTTCTATGGTGGAATGGACGGTGGATCTAGCTGGGTGATGGGTTAGGGTAACTACCCACCACCAGCCCTCACCAGAGTGTCATTCTTCCCTCCGCAAGGTGCACGCGATGCCGGTTTGAGTTTGGATTTGCTGCCTCTTCACCACTATGATGCCTTTGACATAGTTGGTTCCACAGCTCCTCACCAGCGATGGAGGTATGACTCTGGTTTTATTTGGAAAAGTTTCAACCTTCCGAGTTTAACGTTTGAAGAACTTATTCTTAGAATTATTATTAACCTTCTCTTTAATCTATGAACCCTTCTTCTTGGCGGAGGAGATTCCTTCACTTGTTGCCCGTTTGCACTTCGGCCAAGCCGCTCTGTACATTTCCTCATTTCACATTTCAGAATCAACTTGGAGGTCTATACTCTCCCAGAACTTCGAATCGAGGTTTGCCTTGCTCATTCTTGGGTAAGTGCTACGACACTTGTATTTCTTTTTCCAATTCCAATTGTTGGTTTCTCTCCCTCAATGTATATACTTTTTTTCCTTTCCATTTATAATTAGGTTGAATTTGTTTACACAGGTTAACTTCGGCAGCAGGGTTCATAATTTCGTATGTCTGCCATCACTAAGATCTTGTGCTCGCTCTCTAGATAGGTATGCTCCTAACAAAATCTACTATGCTCACCCTAACCTACTTTTCCAACAATTCCAGGTCAATAACCATGGTTTCCGCATTGATTATTGCAGGACAAGCGTTATGCCTTCCATGAGCGGGTCAATAGGCTCTGGGTGTTAGAAACCCTAACAAGACTTAGCCCTTTCATTTTCCGGTTTTAAACTTTATTTTTTTAGAGGTTTTACCTCTTTATTTAAATCTGGTTTTGCAAGTCATCTATTGTTTATTTGTACATAGAACTCACATCCTTGAATGTCAGGATGGATTTTATGAAGAGATACCTAATATTTTCTTGGAAGTTTTTGTATTTTGAAATGGGGTTCATGCTCGTTGTTTAAATTCTTGTTTTTCAATAAGTTATAAGATGTGAACAGGCTCTCATATGGACAGAGTTATATTGGCTCCCATTTACTTACGTTGTTCTAGTTATTTAGCCGTGTATACAATTGTTAACTTATTCGGCGTCGAGGGACCCATGCTTCGACCCTTTTCTAAGGGTTCGACTCTAAACCCTTAGCCTATTTATGTGTTGCTGTGGAATAGAAGTTTTAAACAGTTTCTTTTTGTAATGGATTTTTCATCTTATTTTAATTCCTTTATACATGTGAACTTTTATGGTTCTTTTTACGGTTGAAATGAAGACTCTGTGGGTTAATCTTTATTTCTAAATTCCACAGCTATTTTAATAGATTTCTTTGTGTCACTAAATGTAATACCCATTACGTCAGTTCAATTTTGGAAATTCCATTTCTTTTACTTGGCTGTACTATAGTTTGTATCTGAGTAGATGTTCATTTGCAAAAATTGCATTCATCGTCTTTTTTTTAGATTCCAAAAATACTTAAAGAAATAACATTATCTTTTCTGTCTAGGTTATAATAATAGTAATAATGCAAGCATATATATCTTTTTAGGCTTTATTTAACAATATTAATTTCTGGAGTTCTCTCTCTTCCTGTGTTATAATTAACAGTGATAATTCTAGAAACTCATCTTCTTTCTTGGCTATGATATCAGAAATTATTGCTAGCTTTTCTATTATTTCTGTTTTTATAATGACAGTAATATTTCTAGTAGCTCTGTTCTTTTTGGTTAGGATATAATAACAGTAACTATTTCTAATATTTCTGTATCAAGATATATATACAATTTCTATTATTCATTCTGGTGCATTTATGTATAACTTTTGTCTGACGTGTCTTTCCAGCAATTTAGCAATACTAAAATGGTAAAATTAAGTACTGAAATACCTATGCCGATGTTTTTTTTTCAGTAATTGTTGGTCCTCTGAACCTTTGAGCCAAGCTATTACGTACTCCGCTTCCCCCTTGCTCCTCACCCAGACTGAGGTACTTTATCTAAGATAGGAAGTCAGACCTCAGGATTTCAAATCCAGTCTGATTCTCCTAGGGTAAGTAGTGAGTTCCACTGGTTCATACACCAGCTCTGGACAACTCAAAGAATCCACTGCTTAACCCTTTCCTCCTTCTGCACGGAACCTCATTCACTCTTAGGATTTTTCCTTAAATCCTTTTGGGAAGGTAACTGTGAGAACTATCTCAACCTCTTCCTGGGTTTCTTGGAATATTTTACCATAAAGTTAATTCACGTTTTAGTCAAATAGAATTATCATTTAATTAAATATTTTAAATAAAATTCATGTGTTGATGTCATAAACGAATAGTGTTGATGTCATAAACGAATGCCTCATTCGATTCTCATTCTGAATGTATCATAACAACTCATGTAACAATGAGTAAAAAGTAAAAGAATAAAAACATGAGGTTACATCTTCCCCCGCTGAAAGAAATACCATCCTCGGTGTTACTCGTTTTCTGAGAACATCTCTGGATAAGCCTCGTACATAACCTTTTTGTCTTCCCAAGTAGGCTCCTCTGAGCCAAAGTGCTTCTACTGCACTTTAACTTGGGGGATGACTCGCTTCTGGAGCATTATTTCTCTCCAATCTAGGATATGCTACGGTTCTACCAGGAACTCGCCATCTAGTTCTACTTGCAAGCAGTAATATTTTGAATTAGTTCAAATCAGAAAGTTATTGTATGCAAATCGTAGGACTTTGTTGACTTACATGTATACCCTGCAAAAGTATAATGTGCTTGGAATCATGTACATAACGCTTCAATAAATACACGTGAAATACATTATGCACTAATATATGGCTTGGCAAAGCCAATCGATAGGCCACCGGCCCTATCCTTTCTAAGACCTCGAAGGGTCTGTAGTGCGGGGAGCCAAATCGGCACAAGCATTCCATCAAAAAGTGCTCTTCTTTGGTTTAACCCTCACATACACATGGTCCCCTACTACAAAATCCCGAAAGGTTCTTTTTCTGTCCGCGTAAACCTTTTTCTGGTCCTGTGCAGCGTTCAAATTCTGCCTAATTTTCTTTACTTCCCACTTCATTTCTTCTAACATATATGTTCCAAGTATCATCTTATTCTCTGGGCTACTCTAGTTTATAGGAGTCCGACATTGTCCCCCATACAATGCTTTGAAAGGGCTCATATTAAGATATTATTGATATCTGTTATTGTATGCAAACTCCACCAAATGCAAGTACTCCTCCCATTTCGTTGGTTGTTGCATTACATATATGCGCAACATGTATTCTAAAACTTGATTTAGCCTTTCTGTTTTCTCATTCATTTGCGGGTGGTAGGCAATACTAAATTGTATTTGTGCTCCGAGTCCACTAAATAGAATTTTCCAAAATGCTAATGTAAACTTCACATCACGATATGAAATGACTGCTCGGGGAATACCATGCAATATGAAAATCTACTTCATAAAAATGTCAGCAATTTGCACTGTCTTATAGGTAGATTGAACAAGGATAAAGTGTGCAACTTTGTTAATTTTATCGACTACCACCATAATCGAATAATTATGCTTTTTGTTTCTAGGTAGTCTAGTGATAAATTCAAGGGAAATGACTTCCCACGTCCATTCAGGCATTGTAATCAGTTGAAGAAACTCCATAGGTTGCTGATGCTCCACCTTAATCTGCTGACACTTTAGACACTTGGTCAAATATTCTGCTATGTCCCTTCGCATTCCCGACAAGGTGTAGTCTTTTCTGATTGCGGTTAACATCTTTTGATATCTCGGATGGCCTGCATAGGTGCTCCTACGATACTCATCCATAATAATTCTTTTTAGACTATTTTGATTAGGAAAATATATCCTCTTCCGAAAAACAACAAGTTGTTTTTCATTGAGTTCATATTTAGAATATTTCCTTATCTTTCATCATATTTTACTTACTTCCATAAGTTCTGATATTTTAGGTCCTCCCTTGTTGCTCCCAGAATCTAGTCTTGAAAATTAAATTCATTCTAGTTCAAACAAAGTTCATAAATGCCGTGAATTTTTCTACTTAAGGCATCTGCCACCTTGTTCTCCTTTCCTTTCACATGCTAAATATCAAAATAAAATTCACTAAGGGACGCATTCCATCTGGCTTGTTGGGCATTCAAATCAGCGTACTTAAAGTAGTTGGTTAAACTACTATGGTCGGTCCTCAACACGAATCTTTTTCCTAGCAGATAATGCCTCCATATCCGCAAGGCATGGACAACTGCATTTAGTTCCAAATCATATGCTGAATATCGTTGATCTTGATCCTTCAAATTCCTAGACTCATATGCTATGACTCTTTCTTCCTGAGTCAACAATGCTCCTACACCCTCCTTGCATATATCAGTACATACTTCAAATTCTTTACTTGGATCTGCTACCATCAATACATGAGTAGTAGTTAACAGCTATTTTAATAAGTCAAAAGTGTTTTGACATTATTGAGTCCATTTAAAAAGCCTTCCTTTCCTTACAAACAACACCAGTGCTCCATGGGTACACACTTGGTCGAATATAACCTTTATTTGTCAATTCCTGCAATTGCATCTTTAACTTTGTTAACTCCAGTACACTCATTTTGTATGGAGTCTGAGACATAGGTGCTGCTTTAGGTATTAATTCAATAGTGAAATCTATATCTCTTTTTGGTGGTAGCCCTGGAATCTCCTAAAGGAAAACATCTTGGAATTATTGTACGATAAGAATATTTTCCAACATAACAGTCTTATCTTTTGTGTTGGTGAATCCAAATTGTATTGCATAAAGCTGGCAACCCTTCCTTATACATTTACTTAACTGTGATGCAGTAATGGGTCACAACTTCAAGGGCATTTTGATGCCTTGCAATTCTTGTCTAGTTCCATCATTAGATTTAAAATGTATTACCTTATTCTTACAGTCCACTAAGGACCAATGTCTCTCCAGCCAATCCATACTCAACAATATATCATAAGAACCCAGTGGTAGAACATAGAGTTCCACAGTTATATTCTAGTCCCCAATACTCAATTCATAATTGGGTACCTCAGTATGAACCTGCCTTCTAGTCCTTATAGCCAGCTGGACCAGCCATGGCTTTTTAAATTTCTGGTTGTGCAACTTACTACTTTCTACTACACGAGGGTGTATGTAACTCAAGCTGGCACCAGGATCAACTAAAATAGAAACAACTCGGGTTTGAATATTACTTTCTAATTCTATCATGGTTGGCTCATAATCTGCTTGTCGATCCTCCAGTGTTGCGTTGATTCTGGATATGTTTCGAGCTACATCCCCTACCATGGACGCTTCTTGCAGATTTTCTACCACCTCATTCCTTCCTCAATGTGGGAAGTTCTTGAAGTAATGTGCTTCTCCACATCCCCATCATTGCAAGGGAGGTTTGTGGGGTTGCCCAATGTCACGTCTACTAGAAGCTTCATTAAGCCTTTCCTTCCGTATCCACTTGGTTCTGGTTTGGATTTTTCCATTATGTTTGATGAGTGGATGTCTTGCAACATTATTGAAATTGTTTTATCTGCTATTTCTGTTATTGGTAAAACTTTTCTTCCTCTTTCGAGGTGGCCAACTTTGTCCAAATTCTCCTTTCGCCTTGGATTGCTGATAGCACATTCACACTTTCCTAATTGCTTCATCCATGGTTTTCAGATTCATGAAATTGATTCTTTCCTTCATATGAATTGGAAAAATACTCAAAAAATGATGTACCTTGGCCTTTTCATCACGCAGGTAGGGTACATACCTTAAGAGGGAAGTGAATTTTGTAATAAATTCAACCATAGTCATTTGGCTCAGTTTCATATCATGAAATGCTCGAGATTTCTCATCATAAAATTGTTTAGTCAAGTATTTATCTTTAAAGTACTACTAAAATTCATCCCAAGTTAGATTTTGATCTTCCACTCCTTGTACATTCTTCACTTCCTCCCACCACAACGTTGCTTTCTATCGCAGTTGGTAGATGGTTAGACGAGCTTTAACTTTGTTGTTATACTCATACACTTGAAAGTACTTATTCATATTTATTATCCAAGCTTCCTGCCATTTCCTCCGCCTCTCCATCAAAGGTAGGAGGCCTGATCTTCCGTAATTCTCCCTGCAATTCCACCTTCTACTCCTTCAACTCTTTCTCTTCTATGACATTTCCCGATTACGCCTCATTATATGTTCAAATTTTATGACTTCTTGGTGTGCACGTGTCTTCCACATGGTCATGTACTGCTTGGCATTGTTCTCTGTTTTCCTGACTATTTCTCTCAGGGCTAGGTTGTCCACTGGGAGGGTTCTATCTATCCGACATACTTTTTAATATCCTCTCTTGTTCCCTCATCAACCTTTCATTATCGCTGTGAACTTTAAGAATTTATGTTTGTAACTATTCAACAGTATCCAACAACTTATTTGTTTACCGTTGTTGTTATTCTAGTATTCTGCTTATCTGTTGGTGCTGGTCCACATTTAGCTGCACCCACATTTCAATACTGACTTCAGGATTGGTCACAGGATGGGTCTCACCCATGTTTTTGGGTGGGTGTTGACTTGATCCTCTTCTCATGGCAGTTTGTAGAAACTTGTTCCTGTGCTTTAACACAATATTAAGTCATTAATTTTAATAGAATTCATAATAACAAAATACAGTATGGTTCTTGGCCCTTTGGCCCCAGTTTCTAACTTATGCTCTAATACCACTTGTCACCTTCACCACAGAAATATTTTTTTTTATTTAATTTTTACCTTGCTGGTATAGATGTCCATTGCTTAATTCCTGAGTTGGCATCTATATAAAGTTTTAAGTCATTTATTAAATCCATTCCATATTCATATAATAACACAAGTGCATATTTATAGCGATAAACTCAAAGGTTAACTACATGACGAATTCATATTTGGTGTTAATGCTCGTAATACAGGTTTGGTTAATCTGGGTAATAACCACCATTTAATGGTGTTTGAAGTACCATTCGGGATTTGGTGAAATTACATATCCATTGTACTGTGAACCTTTAATACATTAAAATAATTGGCTCATAACGTAAGGTTCGGGATCTGCGAGGACATACACCTGTCCGGTCTTGTTTGCTGGCAATGGCTAGATCATTAGATATTCTACGGTGGAATGGACAGTGGATCTAGTCGGATGATGGGTTAGGGTAACCCACCCCTAGCCCTCGCCAAAGCATCTGAGTTTGGGTTTGCTGCCTCTTCACCACTATGGCGTCATTGACAGAGTTGGTTCCACAACTGCTCACCAGTGATGGAGGTATGACTATGGCTTTATTTGGAATGGTTTCAGCCTTTCGAGTTTAACGTTTGAAGAACTTATTCTCAGAATTATTATTAACCTTTTCTTTAATATATGAACCCTTCTTATTTGTGTAGGAGATTCCTGCACTTGTTGGTTGTTTGCACTCCAGTCAAGCTGCTTTGTCCATTTCCTCATTTAACTTTTTGGAATCAACTTGCAAGTCTATACTCTACTAGAACTTCAACTTTGGGTTTTCCTCGCTCATTCTTGGTTAAGTGCTACGGTGCTCGTATTTCTTTTACCAATTCCAATTGTTCGTTTCTCTCCCTCAATGTATATAAATTTTTGTCTTTATGTTTTGTAATTATGTTGAATTTGTTTACACAGGTTAACTCCGACACCGGGGTTCAAAATTTCACATGTCTGGCATCACTGGGATCTTGTGCTCCCTCTCTAGGCAGGTATGCTCCTCACAAAATCTTCTATGTTCACCCTAACCTAGCTTTCCAACAATTCCAGGTCAATAACCATGGTTACCCCATTGATTATTTTAGGACAAGAGTTATGCCTTCCGTGAGAAGGTTAATAGGCTTTGGGTGTTAGAAACCCTGATAGGACTTAGTTGTTTCATTTTCCAGTTTTAAAATTTATTTGTTGAGAGTTTTTACCTATTTATTCAAATCTGGCCTGCCAAGTGATGTACTGTTTATTTGTACATATAACTCGCATCCTTGAATGTCAGGATGGATTTTATGAAGAGATGCCTGATGTTTTCTTGGAAGTTTTTGTATTTTTAAATGGGCTTCATGCTCATCGTTTAAATTATTATTTTTTGATAAGTTATAAGCTATGAACAGGTTCTCATACAAACGAAGTTATACTAGCTCGCATTTAATTACAACGTTCTAGTTATTTAGCCATGCACACAAATTTAAACTTATTCGGCGGCGGTGAGGGACTCGAGATTCGACCCTTTTCTAAGGGTACGACTCTAAACCCTCATCCTATTTATGTGTTGCTATGGAATGGAAGTTTTAAACAGTTTCTTTTTGTAATGGAGTTTTCATCTTATTTTAAGTCCTTTATGGATGCGAACTTTTACTGTTGAAATGAAGAATCTGTGGGATAATCTTTATTTTTGAATTCCACAAATATTCCAATACAGTTCTTTGCCTCACTAAATGTAATATCCATTAGGTCATTTCCAGTTTGGAAAAATCATTTCTTTAACCTGGCTATACTACAATTTGTATCTGAGTAGATGTTCATTTGCAAAAATTGCATTCATCATCTCTTTTTTTTCAGATTCAAGAAATATGCAAAGCAATAATGTTATCTTTTCCATAATGAAATCATATCAATATTTCTATGCTTTATTTAACAATACTAATTTATGGATTTCTCTGTCTTCCTGTGTTATAATTAACAGTGATAATTCTAGAAACTCATCTTTCTTGGCTATGATATCAAAAATTATTGCTAGCTTTTCTGTTATTTCTGTTTTTATAATGATAGTAATATTTCTAGTAGCTTTGTTCTTTCTGGTTAAGAAATAATAACAGTAACTATTTTTAATCCTGAGGTTCTATTGACTTTAGACAAGTAAGTACTAAGTTCCACTAGTTCATACACCAGCTCTAGACAACTCAAGGCATCCACTACTTAACCCTTTCCTCCTTTTATACAAAACCCCATTCCCTCTTAGGATTTTTCCTTAAATCCTTTTGGGAAGGTAACTGTGAGAACTGTGTCAACCTCTTCTTGGGTTTCTTGGAATATTTTACCACAGTTAATTTCAACTTTTACTCACATAAAATTATCATTTAATTAAATCTTTTAAATAAATTTCATGTGTTAATGTCATTAACGAATGCCTCATTCGTTTCTCATTCTTAATGTATCATAACAACTCATTTAACAATGAGTAAAAAGTAATAGAATAAAAATAGGAGGTTACATCTTTACAATTCATTTACTTCTTCTAAATTTGCTGACACCTAATCCTCTAAGGGTTGTTGTAATATAATGTGAACAGTCTAAGGAAGTCTAAGAGACCTTGGAATATGAAACCAAAAATCATATGAATGTAATATAAATGTATATCATATTTTTTTTTAAATATTCTATTTATCAAAAAACAAAGAGCAAATTCCAGACATATACTGAAGCAATTAGTAGCCTCAACCCGCCTGAAGGAAACCAGGTCTATTCGCCATCTAAGTGAGTTAAAAGACAACCAGTGTTGGAATTTTTTATTCCTTCTACTTACCGCTATCTCTACTTTACTATGTCCATCAAAGTTTAACCGAAAGCTGTAAAAACTTGCAGCAAAAATAATTAAAAACTACTAATATCGAGAGTCACCCATCAGAAGAGTCAATAGGAGCTACATCCTTTGCAGTAGATCCTGGCATATCTACTTGCTGCATAGGTTGAAGCTGGCGTTCAATTCTCCCAATTCTGGCCGTGGCATGATACCGAGACATGCCAATTTCTTGAATTTCCTGTTTGATTTGTTGCATAATTGAAACCACATTGGGGTTTCCTTCCGTTTCCTGCATGCTAGATATGGCCTTCGCCAAAACAAATTTAAGTATCCAATAGGTATGAATAGATTGGTGAAATAAGGATAGCCTCCCTCTTGTATTCCCGGGGTTCGAGATGAAGTCCATGGTGGCTTCCTATTGTTCAATGTCATCTTCCTCATGGTTTCCCTCTCTTTCCCACCCTTGAATTATGTTGCGAACTTGAGGTGGGTTTCCATCTGTATAAATATGAAAAATATTCTCCATAATTTCCTTTTTTGTTTTTCTTCCACACTTACCTGATGCCACATTATGAATTACTAACTTCTGCTTTCCTTTTCCAGTACCCTATCCTATCGTTTCCACGTTGACCTTTATATCATGTTAATAGTAAATTAATTCAATGCTTATCCTTGACCTTTGTCTTCGCTATATTTGTCAGTATCAGAGCAAGAAATCCCTGAGAGTTTTTAGCATGTCAACTCTGTCTCCTTGCTAAATCATGTCAGCTCTACATCTTCCATCTCTTCTTCTCTTATATTAAAAATTCGTCATATTTTTATAAAAATTCAAGGCATCGTCAACATGATTATTTCCCTTACCTAACCTCAACATGCCCTGTAATATTCTTCACACCAGAAATGCTCTTTGGAAACTAATTTTGATCGTGTGTGTAGGTACAACAAAATATCTAGAAACACATGTGACTGACCTAGAGATACTTTGTTCTTTTAATTATTTTCACTGCGAATTTGCATGAAGCCCCATTTCACCGACATATTTGGCCTATGATCTGTTACCTTTCTTTGCTGCCATTTTCACTCGACCTGTTTCCTATTCTAACGCCCAGCTCACCTATCTGCTCTCTGTGCCAATCAATTTTTCTCTTCGATACCAAATTAAAAAAAGAAAGAAAACACGGAGACCCTCCTTCTCCCTGCATGAAAAGAATTCAGAAAAAGTGAAGAATCCAATGAGTATTTGAAAATGCAGTTGGAAATTATGCAAAATATGTGCAATTATTGGATGGCTATGTTCCTTTCAGAGGGAATTAACAGAAATTGTTGGGCCAAATCCCCACGAGCAGCGAAAAAATCCTATAAGAGGAGCGAACAGAGGAACTAAAGGAAATATTCGCGGGTTTTGATCTCGACTAGGACCGAAGCCTGGGATTATATTGCATTGAAATAGTAAGTACATTGTAGTCATTGTTGCATTGGTTTGTGAAATCATCCTCAAGATACTTGCACCCAATGTTTTTCATACCTGCGGTTGCATCATAAGGCAAAGAAAAGTCTAGCGACGTTGATCCCCTCAGCATCAATTGCCTTACTAGTAATGCCTTGAGAATAAATACCGATAAATATTATAACTTAAAAAAAAATGGTACCATCCTGCTAGCGGATGAGCACGATTATCGTCAAGAAAGAAGAAGTATTACTGAAGAGCTAATCATCATTTTTTGAGCCTTGAATATCTATGAATATCTAAATGTGCACTCATGATATACACCCTTGGAACTTTATTTGTTTCTATAAGATTTATTTTCGAAGAAGCTTCCTTTTATGTTTTTATTTAGTGGCCATTGCAGCATTATTTCACTCACGCATAATCACTCGAGTGTGGGAATCTTCATCTGAAGAGTTGTTACAAATTAGTGTAAACGTTGTAATTGTTCGGTTCTCTTTTGTTTGTCGTGGAGTTAAAGACACCAAGTGGTGTTTCCATAACTTGTCACCAAAATTGAGGTGTGACTTACACTTCTCAAATATTCTGATATTTCATACCCAAGAAACAACATCTGCCAAATAATTCTCTTGCTACGGTGGATCTTGATTAAGTACTATGTTGTTATAGTTTCAGATGTTTTGAATATTTTAAATAATTTGACATTGGATACCATTGGGGATGTTGAAAAATTCATCCACTAATTTTTGAGGCTTTGGTTCATTTCCAGTTCATTCTTAGTGGGTTGGTTCATATACAATAGTTCATGTAGTGGTTTATATGAAATGGTTTAATGGATAATTCTCTCCAATGAATTGTGGAGTAAAAAATTTATACCTCTGCATTGTACTAGATTTTCTTCAACATGTTGCTTGGGTGGTAATGTCTGCTTCATATTTGGCTGACATCCAAATGCTTCAAAATATTTCCTCTTGATACTTCCATCTCATCCTAAGATCCCTCCATGCTCACACACATTTACACCATTCCTGCTATCAGTTTCAAGGTAACGAGATGAAAGATTTTTTCCTAAATTCATCATATGTGAAGTTGAACAACCCTCAAATTCATTCATCTAATTAGTGAATTATTAGATTTACTCAAAACATTGATACAATGTATTGTTGAAGACAAAATAAAAATCAACATGGCCAATCTTGTTGATATTCAAATATGTCTACAGGTTTCGCACGAAAATATCGAGTTTCTCTAATCAAAATCTCAATTCTAGCAAGAAGAATTACAATAATGGAGTCATCATTCTGAACATGTTTTTGTTCAGGACATTGAGACAAACTCCCATCAGCAACAAGAATATAAAGTTGAGGTTGATTCACATTGAGTTCCTAGCTCAAGAGTAGGTTTACATGCACATGGAAAATTTTGGTTTGTACTTTCAAGGCCCATCATGAGACTTTGGAAGAGCTTGTCATTAACAAGCACATAAATGGTCTTGGATATGACAAGGAGGTGTCCTTTCATATTTCAAACTAGTCAAAGCACATTTAGTTTCACAATGTTGGATTTATTCATGATAATTCACCTTCAATTATTCCAGATTCAGCTCCTCTTCCACACCAGCAACAACAAAATGTTAAATGCCAACATTGTGACACAGTTTCCCATATTAAAGATCATTGTTTCTATCTTCATCCATGCAAGCACTGTCATAAAACCACTAATTCTTCACATAGATGCTTCAGAAACATACCTCCTGTAAAAACAAAGATTCTTCTTGGCAAAGCGCTTCAACACCTAACAAGATATTTCAGTCATATGTCATAATTTTTTCTAGAGTATTGAAAAATATTACAATTGCGTTTTCACCATCATCTCACCTTGTGTCTGATAGGGGGGAAGTGATGGTCATCTACAAGCTTCAAGGCCACATTAAGCGAGCATGAGCCACAACCTGCCATACCAGATTCAGAGTTGTAGCCAAAGATAGAGATGCCCCCGAGTATGCCTTTGCCTAGTGGTCAACCTTAAACCATATATGCAGAGTTGAGACCTCCATTTTCATGTTGAGATTCTCCCTCTTCAAAGAATTGGGGTCACTTCCTCTAGTAGAAGACTTCAACTTCTTTCGAGTTTTGGAAGAGTTCTACGAATTGCATTAAGCATTCCAGAGTTGGCGGTCATCCTTAAACCAACGTAGTTTGAGATATCCCTTTTCATGTTGAGGTTATCCCTTTTTACATAGGTTGCATACCTCCCTTTTGTAGGTGGAAGGTATCCCTCTCTAAAGAATTAGGATCACTTCCTCTAGCAGAAGAATTCAACTTCTTTTCACATTTGGAAGAGTTTCAGGAACTGTATTAAGCATTTCATTGTTGGTGTTCATCCTTAAACCACCACCTTAAGCCATCATTTCAAAGAGCACATTCACGCTAGTGTTCAAGAGACCTTGGAATACGAAACCAATGGTTATATGAATGAAATATAAACATATATCATGTTAATAGTAAATTTGTTCAATGCTTATCCTTCACCATTGTCTTTCCCATGGTTATGTCTCACAAAATTTAACATATTAATATAAATTCAACATATTGAGTTAACATGTAAAAATAGTTACATACTTTCTTATTCATCTTTACTCCAAATTCAAATCTATCAAGTGCCAAGAGGGATCAAATCTAGAATTTTTTTTTTGGTGCAAAACTTAAGGAAAGGTCTACACATCCAGATATGTGATCCCTCTCAAATATCAATAAATCAGGAGTTAAGATGGATAAAATTTCGTTTAATTATTAATAATGAATAATTATAGTTACTAATTTTTTTTCACTTTATTTTATTTTTAATTAAATGTTTATTTTCATGTAATTTTACAGAGTCAAAATATTTGGATAACATAACGTAATAGGACATTGCAACATCTCTTTCATACTTGTATATATATATATATATATATATATATATATATATATATATATATAGAAATGCTAAATGGTTTCCGGATGTGTTGTATTTATGAGCCATAGTATTGGCCTATGGTAAAGTGTGGATGAATATCTATGATTAAAAATCTTTGTTATATTGTAAATATTATGTTTTTATATGTTCATCAATGAAATTAAAATATGATTACGAAATTAAAATGGATCTTAATTTATAGTTATTATTGATATTTAACATATTATAATGTGATAAAATATTTAGATATATCTCAAAACTAATTATATATATTTTTTTATTTTAGATTTAATTAAAAAAAACTATAAAATTAAACTCAAATAAAGTGTTTATAAAATAATTTTGTTGTGTAATAAAAAATGATATTTTAAAATGTGATGCTCATGAACTTAAGACAATTTACAAATTAATAATATTTATGGTAAAATAAGATTCATACTTAAAAATATTGTTATATTGTAAGCTTATTATGAGTATTAGTTTTTTTTAGAAGTTTGTTAATTAAATTTAAATATAGTTCTAAAATAGTTATTTTAATTTATAAAATAAAATATATTATAACTTATAACACTATTTATATATTTTATATATAATAGATTTTAATATGATATGTATATTATTATTATTCATATTTTATTACTATAAACCACATTACAATATAATAAATTACATTTAATTATTGTAATTTTTAGTAAAACTACAATATCTCTTAACTTTATATTAACTTTATATTAGCTTAATGTTTTATTATTATTTAATTTAACTCACATATTAAAAAAAATAATAATCTTTACAAAATTTCCTACCTTACATCTAAACATCTCCCCTACCGTAAGCTTAAAGCGACTCTCGACCCAATAACTAATTACACAATATATATTAGAATATTCAAAAACACATAAGTCGCTATATCCTTGCGTCAACTCGTCCAGTGAAAAGCAACTATAAAGTGTCGTTATTGATCATTAAGGGTTCACGGTCTTCGAATAGGGACCTCTGACGATCGTTGGATCCGGCACGATAAGCATACTTCAAAGTAACCTCGTTAGCACTTAGGATTTTCTCACTCTGTATATTCCATTCTGGTAAAATAGTAACAAACTCCTGGAAGGATCAAGAGGACAGGCAACTATAAAGTGCGGTGATTAATGATGAAGGCTTCAGTCTTGGAATCGGGACCTTTCACGCACTTGGGCTTTTCTCGCTTCTATATTCAATTCTGGTAATCAATTATAACAATGGGTCAATTATATTTCAGAATATTCGTTGAAGCATATCTTTAGTTGAGTCCATTTTAATTAATCGATTTGGAGTAGTGAAAAAGCATAAGGAACGGTCCAAAATTGGGCTTTGCTATCACGGGTCCCATGGGATTGTCCACAAATACTTTGTTTAATCTCCATGTTGGAGAAGGATCTGGACGAGCTAGGGGGGGACTTTCTGAGACACGGATCCCAGCCATTGTATATAAATCCCTGGTTATATCTCTCATGAGGGAAACCTGGTTTCACAAGAGAAGGTAGGGATAACATTCTTTGGCTTATCTGTTAGAGTAGATAAGCATAGCTTTCATCCCCACGAAACCAGCAATTATATAACTGTGTCTCAACTGTTTGATATTTTGGACTTTCTTCTCAGATTGGTTTTGAATTGGAGTGAAACAATGAGGCCGCTTTGAAATACTTATGAGGCAATTTTTTTGAGATATGCTGAGGGGCAAACTCTGTCCGATTTGATCTTTTTATAGTCGTGGTTGTAAACCCAGATTGATAAGGGGAGAATGGTTCTAGAGTCCATGAGCGATACACTACATACGATGGACCTGTCATACGAATGTCCACAAGCGGAGATGAGTGAAAGCACGATGGTTATTCTTCTTGCTTTGCTCTGCTCATTCATAACTCTGGTGGGTCTGGCCTCAGTCGTTCCGTGGGCCTACATTTGGAGGTCATGCCAGGATCATATGGCCAATAGAATGGCTAATACTGGGATGACACAGGAGTCTATAGAGGCGCTTCCATCAATCATCTATGGAAAATCGATCCAACAACTTCTAGGGATATCGACTGCAACGGATTGCCCGATCTGCTTGGTGGATTTTGTGGAAGGTGAAGCTGTACGAGTGTTACCAAGCTGCAACCATGGCTTCCACATGGAATGTATAGACAAATGGCTTCATTCTCACTCTTCCTGTCCGACATGTAGACGTTGTCTTCGTCATTATCGCTATAAAAAGCTGGCAAACTACACACAGCGCAGCAAATCAGACACCCATGAAGGGCAGCTTCAGCAGCCAAGAATATCTCTGGAGTCTCAAGTAATCTTTGACATTGAGACTGGAATTTAGAAATAAATATGTCCTTGACCAGATAATCCAAAACTAATGAACAGGGCCATTAACAAAATGTTTGGAATAGACGAGTTTGTATGCATGGCAAACCTGTGATGAGTTCAGAGTGTTAACTAAAAGAGAAATCTTATTAGGTGCTCTGTAAAGAGATGAAAGCTCTGAAGGCTGCTCTTAGATGCAGCTATTTTATTGGAAGTACTTGTATCAGTGGATGATTTGAAAATAATTATAATATGCTAATGACATAAATACGCCCATTGATATTGAATCATTTATTTTAAATGCCGTAGATACCCCCATTGATATTGAATAATTTATGAATCATTTGTATTTTACTTAGAGTGACTTCCCTTCTTTGGGTTTTTCTCATGTTATTTTTACCTTGTATCCAATAGAAATAGTTCACAATCAACTGTAAAGTGTAGTTGACAACCAACTCTAAAGTGTGTTGCTATAGTGAAGAGATTTGTTGTTACACCAAAGTTTTTAGGTTTTGGTAAACTTTCAAACTGGTAATTAGGATTTCTAGGGCAATAATTACGGATTCTATAGAGGTGTGGTGATTATTTCAACATCTCTCTCAAACACAACTTGGAGGAAGTAGGGAGAAGCAATACTGCTCTCAAATCGAATCTCGTTCTAGACTTATAGACTTATATACCCGTTTGATTAATCACCGCACCTCTAGTTACCAGTTTGGAAGTTTACCAAAACCTGCTGGTTTTGATGTAACGACAAACCTCTTCATGGTATCATAGCAAGGTTCTGATACCATGTAAAATTATTAGACCATGGTATCATAGCAAGGTTCTGATACCATGTAAAATTATTAGACCACAAATATGAATCTAGCTAAAGAATAATTGTGCCAAGTTTAAAGTCTATGGGGTCTTGGTTAAAACGTGATGAGGTTGGTTGTTATAGCACTCATCACATGATGAAAAAAAAAATTTGTACCAAGTTAAAATAGAAAAAATTAGAATTGAGAATGAAATTGATTCATCAATATTAGTTTGAGAATCAATACATAAAAGAACTAAGTTAAGCTTAATTCTAGATGCAATAACTATGGATAATTAGAGCAAACTGAAACTAAGTGGGCTTTATGTTTTGTTAATATGCACACTCACCACATGCAAGCACTAGAATTAATTAACTAAAGCCAAGTGAACACCACATCTAAGCAATCAATTTATCTAGCTAAAAACTAGTACACATTACATGTAACCACTCTAATTAACTAGCTAAAAAAAGTGAACTAAGTTCCCGAGTCTTTTGATCCAAGATTACACAGGTTGAACATGTTAGTGCAGATCCTTTTCCTGAGATTTTGTTACTGTCAAAGATTGGACACCTCAATCTTTTTCTTGGAAATCGAGGTTGGTTCTTGTCAAATTTGTGAGGTAAGTGCAGAGGAGGAAAACGTATTTTGCAGTCGGTAAAAATGGAGAGTCACCTAAGCTTCACATAGACCATTTGTATGGTTGGTGATTTCGCATCCTATAACACATTTTTTTGATATTTCCATATGCTCAATGGATACAACTGAAGAAAAGATAACACATTTAAATAGGTTAATCTTTTTTGTGTTGTAATTAAGGGATGCGTCATTTAAATAGGTTAATCTTTTTTGGGTTGTAATTAAGGGATGGGTGGTGAGCATTTTATGTAAAAAATTGAATTTAAACACTGCTAAATAAGGATAACATTAATATTAGAACTATATACTAATGCATACATTATTTACAATGGTATATTTATGAATGTAATAACAGTATCCTTGAAGCATCTCCTAACTGTTATTATTTATTGTTTTCTTTGAAGGAGAAAATTAATGCGACACAATTTGATGCTTGGGAGACACTTTGGTCCTGCATATTTGATATGATATGGCTTATAAAATTCTTTTGACGAAAACATATGAGAATCATGTAGCTTTTAATTTTTTTATGTTATTTATAGTTCTCAGTTGGTGGAGAATTTTTTATGCGATACAATTTGGCGCTTCATACTTTAATATGAAGAATCATGTAGCTTCACTAATGCTTCTCCGTTGAAGGAGAATTTTTTATGGGACACAATCCTCCACTATTGCTTCTCCGTTGAAGGAGAATTTTTTATGGGACACAATCTGCTGATCCATGCTTAATGTGGAGAATCATGTAGCTGTTATTTATAGTTCTCCGTTGATGGAGAATCTTTGATGGGACCTGTTTTTGGTGCATCATACTTAATATGCCTCATGCAGCATTTTAACAAAACAGATGAGAATTTTGTAGTTTTCAACCTTGTTTTATCTTGTTTTATCTTTTTTAACTGTGTGCTTTATTGTCGTTTTAGTCTTTTCAATCAATTCATTTCATGACGAGGCTCGAGTGGTGGAAGGGTAGCTCGAGAACCTTTCAAAGTGGAACGTAGTATCTCCGGGTCTCTCTTTATTCAATATATTAGACTCGACTGCTGCAAGGCTACCTTTCAAAGCGGAATGAAGTATTTGTTGAGGGTCTTCCCAAGCCTGCTGATTATAATATCATAAAATAAATAAATATTATTGTTGATTCCTGACACATCTCATTAACATAATTGCATGAGGTATCCTCGTGGAAACGTGAGATTTTAGTCAATAGAAGAATAATATATGGCATTGAATTGTAGCGAAGGTATGAGTTACTTAAGGAAGGAGTGAGTTATTTTCATGTTAAAAGATTTAATTATAACTATTATTATTATGTATTTGATTTAGGGGTATATGAATTTTGAATCTTATAGTTTATACAATATTTTGTAATTAGATGAGTATTAGAATTGTTTTTTTGGGTTTTTTATTTTATTTTTAAGTTGATAAAATAGGAATTTTATATTAATTCAAGAATAGTCTTTACTAGTGTTTAAACCAAATTAGTAGCATAACATTAAAATTTAGATATTGTCTCTATTGTTACTAATTATCTGATGAGATAACCTAAAATATTTAAAAATAAATAAATTACATAAACAATATTACATGACTATTAGAAATGTCTAAAAAATGAATTGAATCCAACATATTTAGTAAACTACTTTGAAAATTTAAACTCATGTGGTGATCATGTTTTAAAAAACTTCCCAGATTATCCACCCTCGTTTTCTAGCAATGTGGATAATCCGGGAAGTTTGTTAAAAAACTACGTTGAGCTTGCAATCAAGTGCTTGTGGATAGCCATGAGTGTCAATGAAGCACAATCAATTCCAATGAGCTTCTAAATTGATATTTGGATTCAAGTGCTTGTGGATAGCTATGAGTGTCAACGAAGCACAATCAATTCCAATGAGCTTCTAAATTGATATTTGGATTCATTTTCTCCTGAAACTCAACGATACATGTGAGTACCCACTCGATGATTTCCATGAGCGAGTACATTAATTATCTGCATATATGGAGAAGTCACGCTCAACATGTCCATCAGTAGAAAAATGAAAAGCTTGTCGAACATGGTTTTGAATATCAAATTTCTCTGTCAACTAGTTATTGAATAATTCGTGTATACCTCTTTATAGTTGTTGTGGAAAAGGTTTAAGAATGGGTGGCACACAAAGTAGGGGGGTTGTAAATAGGGGGATGGGGGTTGCTAGGATGGCCTCTTTGGCTTCTTCATGTGGGACTCGTGAAACTACCCCAAACCATAGTTCAAAATGGAAATCAAGCAAGGGATGAACCAGTAAGCAGGAATGCGTGAAATGAGGGAAAACGTACAAGAAAAAAAAGGGCGTGTGTGCCAGATATGCCCATAAACAAGAGATAAAATTATTCATTGGAGGTAAGGAGTCTTTTGAAGAAAAACTGAAAAAGGCAATGAATGGATAATAAGAATCCAAATAAATGAATAAGATAAATCCAAGAAAATAGAGAATCTTCCAAACCCAGATGTGAATTGAAAAGTCACAGAAAGAAGAGACGAAACCTTAAGGATGATACGCCACTTGAAGGAGAAATTCACAACAATAACGAAAGTCTCTAGCTCTAGACATGTATCTCCAATATTATTCCCTGAAATTGCATATTTTCCCTGAATCAACTATGAGATACCATAGATTCTACCAATGGGAAGAAGATACCATCGATAAGTAGTTTTAAGTGAATTTCAACGCTCCCACCATAATGTTGTATGATGCCACCAAATCTTCTCAGCCTCATCCATGATTATATATTTTAGCTCTTAGGTGTGTGAATTCCCACATGTGTAACTTCTTATGCACTCACATGAACACAAGAGTTGTCACTTCAAAGTTGTTCTATTTGGGATGATTTTCATGACAGTAGGGTGGTCATGCAGGTTTTTGGCCCCTCATTAGACCACAACTCCAACATCATCACTTCTTGACTCATCCAATAGACACACTCTATGCATAATTTAATTCTTAAACTTTAATTATGTAAGAAATATACAAAATTTTTGTAATAATAATAATATTTTTGTTATATAGTCTAAATGGGCCTACTGATTAGGAGGATACCTTTGGTTCAAAACTAGACATGGTTGACTACTTTATAAGTCAAATCCTTACATGGAAGGGGGTCCCCTACACCAATTTGGTGCACACTTTAAACTTTAGATTTATATTATTTGATTAAATTTACAAAAATATTGAACAAAAGTAACGAATAAACCAAATCACTTTTAATTCATATTAATAAAATCATCTTTGTCTATCTATATTTATAATCAAATAAAGAAGTCATTTTGGATGTGTTACTCTTAATAGCAAGGACATCTCTGATTTGCCAGTAGAGAAGTCAATGTGGAGAAACTATTACAATTTCAATGTTCTAGCATTTTTCGAAATTTTCCTTCATACAAGTGATGAATGAAAAGTCAACTTTGGTATAGTGATGATGTGATTTCAAAATATGGTTCCTCACACTTAACCAATTTGATGCATGCACAATAATAAAACCACATTACAAAAAACGTAACACACAAATTTGGTACATCCATAAATATATGTTATGAATTGTTTATAAAAGGCTGGAGAATTGATATTAGTGTACTTTATAATGCAATCGTATCTTTTATAGACATACCTTGTGCTTTAAATGATTAGAGTAGTGCACTGAGATTGGAAGTGGCAGACACGATGTTGCTATTTGCAGCATGGAAACTTACAATCATCAATTTTTTCGTTCATAGCATGATTTCTTAGGTTGGGACTCCCACTTATGAAATTTCATTTCCAAATGAGTAAAATAATTATTGAATTTTATTTTTCTACCAATCTAAGATGAGATATTCTATTAATGAAGAGTTTTCGCTTAAGTTTCCATGGTGTCTATTACATCAAATCATCCCAAGGAATTGTTATATCTGTCCACAATCTTTTCAAACTAGATACCTGGATTTAGTTATACATACCAATTTTCTAATCTCTAAGAAGATATTTGATTAAATAAAATAGAGTGACATCTGATGTAGATTGATATAGATAAAAGGACATTCATTAATTTTAGTCTAATTAGAGAAATGTGATGCTTTGATTTCAATGTATGCCAATTTTACATTGACTTTAATTGTACATTGTGGTGTGGACTTTAATTCTACATTGTGGTATATATATGAAATGCGTGCATATATTTTAGTGTGTCAGCATTGATTTCAACATTTCATTTTTTTCATATACGATACTTATAGTTTAGCACACTATAAATTTTTGGTTCACTAAAGTTGAGTGACATTTAATATATGCCAATATAGGTTCAAGCGGATATGTAAAAAGGCACATCGATATGTAACATTTCTATTTGATTTGAATTATATATATACAATATTGGACACATTTATTTTTGTATAAATGACAACTTTTATTCCCTTCGTAAAGCTTTGATTTGTTAATGTAAGGTGACATATATCGTGTAAGTTATTATAGGTTTAATTTTATGTATTCATTTAAATGTGATTAGATTAATTATATGCATTTATTTCAATGAATGTCAATTTTAGATTAACTTTCTTGTATATTGTGATATTGATATCAACTCATACTTTTTTTTTAACATCTTAACATAAAATTGGGTTTGTGTTTCATTGATTCAATATTTTACTTCTTTCATATAAGGGCTACTCTTATTTTATCTCTGATGCAGGAGCGTGAAGCTTAATTTTCATTATTTATTTGTGTAATTTAGGGGTTATGTTTTTTTAATTATTTTATAAAGTTTAAAAATAAATTGAGAGGAAAATCTGAGTGTGAGGTTTACTGTAAATGTTCTCTTAAGAAATTCAGAATATGAGTTGGAATTGGGTCGGATAGATATTTTAGGGATTAGGAATTCCTTAAATGGAACTTAGTTGAGTCAAAGAAGAGATAAAGATATTTTAGGATTTGGTTGAGATATTAGTGGAGGAAATCATGGATTGAAATTAATCCACAATTATGTGTAAATATGAGGTTTGTTTGAGGATGAAAGATAGAGAAATTCAGAGAGAGATAGAGAGAAATGGTGTGAGAGTTTATGTAAAGGGCCGAGAGCCGAGAGGCCAACAATTTTAATATTAAGCCAAAATGGTTTGAATATGAATTATTGGTGTTATTATATACCAATATTGTGTTTGTGTTGGTTCTCTCTTCTTTTTATATATTTTGAGTTGAAATTAAAGTGGTTTTTATGAATATTTAGATGAGGATTTTCATGCTAAAGGACATACACACACTTCTATGCGCACTACTCTGATTTATGCAAAATATCTGCATCATTTTGGTATCGGAGCCAAATATCTAATTAATATGTGCAGTCGTGGATGAGAGATGAGTGCATTGTGTGTTGTGCGATGTGGATCTGCATGTAGATGCAGAGGAGGAGCATGAGGATAGGTGTGCAATTACAACCAATTCTGATTGGTAAAATTCGATCCCAAAAAACCTTAGATTGTGTAGAGTTGAAGCAGAAAGTGAATCGAGTATCTTTGAACGTGAAGGACAAACCTGAATGGAGTGAAAGGTCAAAACCTGAAGGAAATTTACAATGAGTTTGATGGGATTCAAGTATCCATTGCTGTGTATGGTTGAACGGAACTGATGTGCAGAGCACATGTGACTAAAACAATTTGTATTGTTGAGTGGCGTAGAGCTACAGTGGGGACAAATAATTTTTGCACAGAGTAGTCCTGTTGTTTTGTGTGATTTCTGCATCGATCCCAACAGTAGTGCAACTTGGATGTGTGAATATCATAGGTTGAACCTGAGCTTTTAATGATTTATTGTTGGAGGAATTTTAAATTCATATTTTTATACCAATGCAAAACCATTTTTTTCTATTTTCCATATTTTTTGTTGTCTTTAAAACTTGATGCAAGAGAGCATTCAAGTAAAACCTGAAGGTTAGGACAATGTAGAGTAGACTGGAATGCCTGTATGAGCAGAGGTCGTGCAACGTTGAACGCAAAGATGGATTGGAGACACCGTCGAGGCAAAGTGGAAAATGGGAGCCGATTTCCATACAACTTGAATCAAAAAAACATTTCCAACCGGCATCGACATTGGCAATGCATTCCTGTAGAAATGCTTTGTGAAATATTTGTGATGTAGAAAACACATTGTGCAATATGTGAAGGCATAGTTCAATAGATCAGGAAATTAATCAGCCATTTATAGATGAGACTCCAATGTTGTTGATTTTCATCATTCTCTTCTACAGTTGGTATGCAAATAATTGAGATGCAGTCGATTATTTCTGAAGTTGCTTGAATCTGTACTTAAGACTGATAAACGCATGAATGTTGGAACCTTTCATGGTGAGGCTCAAGCTTTTAAGCTTGATGCTTTACTGAAATTGGCAGATATCAAGGGAATAGATGGGAAGACTGCAACCAGACAAATGCCCGATCGTGTGAGAAGTAACGCAAAGATGGCTTTAAATTCCAAATCCGTAACTGCATTGACGGTAACACAACTCTGGTGTAGTTTCCCTTTGGCACCATTTCTTGTATAATTGTATTCAATATTGTGTTGATAGTTGCATTTGAATGTTGTCTATGTTGAGTCGATATGAAGTGAATAATTCCAAGTGATAAACTTTGGGGAACACAGTCTGTAGTCTCTACGTTTCATGTTATTTGAGAGTTGATTTGCGCACGAAAAAAAGCAAAGTAATAGATGTATAGTCTATTCATGAACCAAGTTTAGAGAGTGCAAACTTTGTCACATATGGAGAGTTCGATGGTTTTGTTTTTCTGTACAACATAAATTGTTACTCCTCTCTATTGGTGAATAACATATTGAATAGAAAACGGAATTTGAAGTGGGCGTTAGTGTGAACTGTATCCTTGTCCATGCCGAGAAACCTAGCATTTCTTTGCTTGTGGAAGCTTTTTTTCTTAGAGTTTTATACCCCAAAGAATTCACTAAGCATTTCTTGTTGAGAAATCATATTGGAAATATGTGAAGGTCGGTGGTGATTGGTGAGGGTTGTGTTGGTCATGTGCAAAATGAAAAGAGACTCCAAGGTAAATGTTCATTGAATGAATCAATATTCATTGATTAAAGGTGTTCTTAAAAATTGGATGATTTAATTTCCCTTTCCATACTCGAGAAGTTAATTTGTTTGTAAATGTTATGAAAGAGTGAAATCGATCCAAAATTTAAGGAATAGAATTGGAATCCATCCCAGAAATTGATGTGCAATTATGGTTCGAGTGTGGTTTGTGTTTATTACTGCTGAAGCAATATGTTGATGCCACCATGTTAAAACAAGGTTTTGGAAATTTCCTATGAGGGAATTTTTTTTGGCACTGAAGAGAGGCGGTGTTGCATGAGAACCGTCAATGCAAAGAAGGAGCTAGATGGAAGTGCAAGAAAAATGTCTGCGCTAAGATGATGAGAATGTTGAAGAGGTTATGGTATGAAGGACATGCGAATATTCATAGTGATAAGAACGACACAGAAGAGTGAAATCTGGAGAGTTGAAATTGCAAATAAAAGGTTTATTAAATAACCTTGAAGGGAGCATAAGGTATGATAATTAATTTCAAAAAGGTATTTTAAATGTTGAAAATTATATGATTTATTTTATTTTCATCATAAAATAAATCTTGGGAAAAGTGGATTGCATTTCGATTTAAAAGCTTAAGTATCATGTGAAAGTGATAATGGGATATGATGTAATTAGTGACTTATGATATTATCATAAGAATGGAGTATGAGAGAGAATTGGTAACGAGGAGATTTTACATCATGAGAATTTATTAATGGTGAATGTTCATTGGTATATTGTATAACTTGAATTAGAGTCAAAATATCCACTATTGTAATCATTGGGTCAAGCTTTGAACTCAAATAAGATGTTAAGGTCAAATGAAGAAATTTGATAGCTTGATTCAAGTTAAACCATTGAGTTATTGTACAAGAGGGTCATTTTTCATCCAAGATGAAGATTTGATGTTAAGTACGGAGTCAAAAAGTCTTAAATTAAGTCAAAGGTTTGAATGTAATTGGGTGCATGATCGGCGGAGCCCGAAACCCAAAGAGTTTGGTCATTGTAATGCAAGAATTACTACAGTTGTTGTTTGCAAAAAGGAGAAGCAATAAAATTTCCAAGAAATGATTCCAAGACAGAGAACCGCAAGATGTCAAGCGCAGGAAGAGAGCCTGTATTGTTGGATGGAAAGTAGGAAAGCTTGCTGAAAAGGGGATTAAATCAAATCCACAAGTGCATAGATGAAGTTCAAAAAGGAGGAGAAGATGAATGTTGATAGTCATTTCAGAGGTTCTGAAAAAGACCTCAACTGAAGAAAGAAGAAGGAAAATTCCAAGACAAATGGCATATGTAAGTAGTTGACTGATGAAGAGTATGAGCGGGAGAAAGGTGAGATAGCAGTTCACCTTGAGTTATTGATGGAATTGTTGCAGAGAAATAAGAAAGACGAGAGGCATGGTTGGACCATGAGGAAGAAAGTGAAATGGCAGAGGCTACATGCAAAGAGGGAACAACAAGTAAACATACAGTTGACAGAAGAGCTAAGGAAGCTCGAGCAGATGATGAGTGTGCAATTGAGATGTGAAGAACTCAGAGAGGGTGAGTTGAAAATGGAAGTTTCCATTTGTGGCCCAGAACATGGTGGAATTTTGGGTGACGAGATTAATCAGAAAGATCCCATGGACTATTGGAATAGTTCAGAAGAATTGGAAGATATGTTGACAAGAGAAGTAGATGAGGCTATGAAGCCTTGTATTTCTAAATCTTATAGTTTATGTATGTTTGTAGGATGTGCAGAAGATGATGGACAGTCTGGTGAAACTGTCACAAAGATGAATAGAGCTCTTGAGGTGAAGTATGATGGAGAATTCCTTTCAGAGGAGGAAGGTACTAATTTGTTGCAGCAGAAAGAATTCATAGATGAATTTTTGTTTGGTGTAAGACAACCAGTTGAAGTTGTTATGGAGCAGAAGAATAATGAAAATGCCGAAGTGATATTCCAAGGAGGTAAACAAATGATTTTTTTTAATGCAATTGATGAAAAAAATTTGCAATGTGATGATACAGAAAACATGATAACTCAGGAGGATTGCAAAAAGGAGAATTAAACTGAGAATGAAGGTTGTGATGAAATGCTGGAAAGATTTCACATTGAAATAGAATTCTTGGAACGATGGCTTAAGGTACTTGAAGGAGAAATGAAGCTTGCAAAACCTGATAAAGAAGAGATTGCAGTTGTCGTGCATGATAACGATGAAATGTTTCTAACATTTATAGAGTTAAGTGAATGTTTTAACTCTTTAAATAATAATGTGGATGTAGATACAAAAGGAAACATTAATAAATATGATGTTGAAATCAGAGGAATTGAGTAGAAAGGATTTGAATATGAGATGAAATATCGGGAACAACAAGAAAGTTATGTCCTTAGAGACATAAAGGAAATAGAAGTATTGAACCAGCAAGATAAATATGAAAGAAACCAGCAATTCAAAAGAGGATTTACTGAAATCCAGAAAATTTATGATGGGAGATTGGTGCTTAAAGCATCAAAAGAGGCCGAAAGGTCTTATCTTTTTAAAACTAATAGTTTTTTGATGAATGGAGGTACAACACCAGATGAGAAATTTGTTAATATAGGGGAAATCAATGACTATAGTTGTGATCAAGGATAATTTCTTGATTATTCTTCCGTTCAGAAAGTTGAGTGTTCAGCGCAATTAGAGACGGAAGCATCAGAAAAAGAGGAATTACTCCGAGGAATTGGCGAAAGAAATTGTTGGAGAGGCCAATGGAATCCGATTGATAAAATGAGTGATGATTATGTACAGCTAGTTCGAGATTATTTCAGAGTTTGGAGACCAGAAGAATGGGTATGAGTGATTCTACAAAAGTATATAATTCCATAAATAAAGATGATGTGGTATGGAAAAGCGAGAGTTACATTCAATAGTATTCTGAAAATACTGTTCTGGAAATTTTGTGCAAATTTACAAAATAGAGTTGATACTTTAAAAGATCAACGACAAAACAGAGTTTGGAATCCTAGAGGGAGAAAGTCATTAAGACTTGTGGTTGTCGCATTATTACAGAAAAGTGATGGACCTCATACACAGGAGTCTATGGAAACTTCTCTACATGGGGAGTCTGATGCCAGAGCATCGAGATTAATTTTCTTTATTTATTTATGTAATTTAGGGGGTGATTTGTTTTTAATTATTTTATAAATTTTAAAAATAAACTGAGAGGAAAATCTGAGCGTGAGGTTTATTGAAAATATCCTCTTAATAAATTGAGAATATGAGTTGGAATTGGGTTGGATAGATATTTTAGGGATTATGAATTCCTTAAATGGAACTTAGTTGAGTCAAAGAAGGGATAAAGATATTTTAGGATTTGGTTGAGATATTGGTGGAGGAAATCATATATTGAAATTAATCCACAATTATGTATAAATAAGAGGTTTTTGTGAGGATGGAAGATAGATGAATACAAAGAGAGATAGAGATAAATGGTGTGAGAGTTTATGTAAAGGGTCGAGAGCCAAGAGCCGAGAGGCCAAAAATTTTAATATTCAGCCAAAATGGTTTGAATCTAAAATTTCCGGTGTTATTATATACCAATATTTTGTTTGTGTGGGTTTTCTCTTCTTTATATATATTTTTAGTTGAATTCAAAGTGGTTTTTATGAAGATTTAGTTGAGGATTTTCATGTTGAAGGACATACACACCCTTCTATGCACTCTACTATGATTTATGCAGAATATCTGCATCAATATCTATGTATAAATTTTATTAATTAAAGTAAAATGTCACAAGAAATGTTAGGTTGACTTAAGTATTTTCGAAAAAATGTTGGCATTACTTTTCATGAGAGGCTAGTTATATTGATTAGTGGTTTGGGAGAGTTTCCACCTATTATGAATAAACATGTATATGCATTTGAAGATCTTGTAAAGTAATTATGAAGCGAACTCACAAAATTTTTTAGGCTTCATACGATGCTATGACAACAATGCATTGAGAAAAAACATTTTCATCATTTGTTAATGAACACTAAGGATGCAAGGAAAAATATAGAATAATAGAAGTTACTTATGAATTGTATATACTTAATCAAATGTTACTATAAACTATTATTTTGAAAAGGAAATACATTTGTGATGGGGCACAAAATCATAATAATAATTCTTTAATAAAGCTACAATGCCCCTATTTTGTCCAGTATTTGTCGAAGCGAAAAGGAAAAATACTATGTCAAAGCATAGGAGGAAAACATGGAATTTGAGTTATCTCTCATAGTTGGACCTAGAGTGATGCTTATTTCAAACATATTAAATGACGTCAGACCTCTTTAGGGTGAT
Organism: Pinus albicaulis; assembly: GCA_034641835.2. NCBI lineage: Eukaryota > Viridiplantae > Streptophyta > Pinopsida > Pinales > Pinaceae > Pinus > Pinus albicaulis. The sequence continues at coordinate 236,905 of JAXQQM020087274.1, read as the reverse complement.
ATATGAGATGTAGACTACATTTTATGTAATTGTTGAATTATACTACAAAAACAACCCACATATTCTTTCATAAGAGTTAATAACTGTGTGGAGTTCCAATTACACCTATTGAAATATGCAATAAAAATATACTTCCTTTCAAACCTCGTTGGGTGCTTAGAAATACATAAGTCACAAGATGTTAGGGTTTGACCCTAACCCCTTTAATGTAATAGGACCAAAGGGGCCTCGTAATAGTCATGATAAGTTAATTTAGTAAATAAAGAATCTAAGTGATTATCCACATTAGTGATGATTATAATTGGGTGACCCTCATTCTAAAAAACATACCACAATTAGGTAGTTTAGTTAAGGATGATGAATAAACATTCCATAGCTAACAAATAACGTGGTTAACAACATTATTTAGGGGCCATAAGTAGTTAGGGTTTTGCATCTTATGAAACTATATATAGTGTGAGATAACAAAGGAGGTCTTCTCTTAAGTTGTGTAATTAAGCTATAATCTACACGAAGTTGCCCCATACAAGACGCAAGTGAAAAATATTGTTTCATACCTTAATATATTATTTCCATTTCCTATCATCACGTTGTGTTATTTTCTATGGTATCTCTAGCATATTCACACTTATGATATTTTCTGCAGGTTATACATACTACAAGTGCCATCATATCTCTTTCCCAGCCCAATCACAACCCCAATTTTAGAAAAAACAAAATTAGGATGGAGAATTATTCCAACGTCTTTAAAATACAAAGATTTCTTGTTAAGTGCATAAACGAGTGGTTGGGGAAATTGTACACACAATAAATACAAGAGATGGTCATGTTTTTTTTACTCCCTTGTAAGTCATGTTTATACCCCTTCAAGTACTAGCACATCAGACAACACATGTACGCTGACTTCTGCTCCATGTATCACTAGTATATTCTAAGTCCCCAAAGGTTACCCTAATACTAACCTTAGATAATTTGTTGGCTATATTGCTTCTATAGTCCATCGAGAACAACATGAATAGGGGAGATCACTTGCACATACCAAGGGTAGTCAGGTAGTATGGATAAGGGAATGATCAATCCTACTTAGTTTTTTCTTTGAAAGAGTAGGCCAAGTACTGCTATTGGACCCCTACGCTATATTGTGATTTGTAGCACCTAAAAATCCTTTACTACCATATTTCCCTTACGTCCCCTTATTTCGTTTCTCAATTCCTACACATTTTTTTAATATCTAGAAGTTGGCAGTTTTTTCATCATAGTACATATTAGTGGTAAAACCAAATTCATACACAATTTATTGTATCAAGAATTTGGGATTTTGACTACCACAAAATCAATAATATGGTTGTAATACTCCCCTCTGAGTAAAAAAAAAATTGGTGGTCCCAATAAAATTCTTGCAAGATAACTAGTGCACAAGATTTAGGATGCCAAGTTGATAGCATTGATACCATCTCCTAGTAGGCCTCCATTTTTCCAATGGTCCCAAGATTTTCAGAAGTGGTTTCAAGTGACCTACATTAACATATTCTTGTCTCGTGCCCATTCCAACCATAGTAATATTAAGTAAGCTAACATTTTGACCTATGCAATTTTATGGTCAGTACAGGGGCTCAAAATATGGAAGATATTGAGAAAATATTGAATGCACTGAAGGAAATCCTCAACTCTACACTCACAACCAAAAGTGAAAATGTTGTTTCAAAGGCCATAGAATCTTAGCACCTCAAGGATAAATAGATGATGGAATAGGGGAAAAATGTGGATGCCCACCTAGAAGAGAAGCTAACCACCATCGATATGAAGGGTATCGTCATTTCTAATGAGGTTGCTAATTTTCTACCAACAAGGCACCCAAGATTGACATGCACAAATTTGATTTTTCTAACCCAAAAGTGTGGGTGGCAGAAATGGAACAATATTTTCAAATCAATAATATACGAGATGAAAAAACCAAACTACATGTGGGAGCTCTTTACTTAGAACAAGAATGATCGAAGTGACCATAATGACTTAAAAAATGCTATGAAGGAAATCCAACATGGAATATGTTCTCCAAAGAAATTTTGTGCTTCTTTTGATAGGAACTCTCACTTTATGGGTCACCTCACTAAGCTCAAACAAATTGGTGCAATATGAGACATTAATATGGCATTTGAATAAATGGAAATAAATAACAAGAGCCTAAGATATGCCTTTTATACAGAATGTTTCATTAGTGGCCTGAACGAAAACATATAAGCTCATGCTCAAATGAATGAACCTGCTATTTGGTTTGAATCTAGACACAAACATTTATATGTAGAAGCCACTATTAAAGCCCAATCCAATCATATTTCATTTCCATCAAAGGCATGTCCAACCCTTATTAGTGATCCCAACCAAACCCTTAAGGTATAAAATGTGTCTCCAATGGAAATGGCCAAAAGGAGAGGATAAGGACTATGTTACTATGCTATCGAAAAATATCCACCATGCCACAAATTCAAGGAACAAAATTTCTTTCAAATTGATGAAAATGAAAAATAGCCGAGTTGATTATACCCTTCCCACTTAAGTTCCTAGGGGGGATGAAATTACACCTAAAGATACTAAAATAACACCAGATGAATCGATTATTCCACTCCATGCATTAGTAGGCATTTATTATCCACAAACAATTAAAAAAAATACTTTATTAAGCATATATCAGTGGTGGTGTGGATTAACTGTGGTAACACACATAATTTTGTCCATAAATGGTTCATTGAGGTCGTTCATTTTTTTCTTAGGGAAGTATCCAATTTTTATATCCCCGTAGCAGATGGGGGGGCCACTAGACATGAAGGACGCTGTGAGAACATACAACTCTAGATCGGGGAATATCACCTTAAAACCCACACATTTTACGTTGAAATGGGAGGTTGTAACATTTTCCTCGAAGTCGAATGGCTTCAAACACTATGACCAATCACCATGGACTTCCAAGATCTATATATGAGCTTCAAGTATAGTATAGAGACTCATACACTTAGGGGAATCCAAGCATGCAAACCTACTATCATAATATCACATAGAATGGAGAAGCTCTTAAAAAGGGGTCACCATGGGGTAGTTTCTCAATTCAATGCAATCAAATCCATTGAATCTGCCCCCACCACTGCCCCTCCAGACTTGCAACAAGTGTTGGGTCACTACCAACAAGTATTTCTAAAACCTAAGGAGATATCCACCTCTTGGGGCAAGCATGATCATACAATTCCTTTTATTCTTCGTAGCTAGCCACCAAATGTTCACACCTACAAGAATCCAATCACACAAAATAATGAGAATGAAAATATTATTCAATAGCTATCCAAAGTAGGCATTATTTGTCCCATCACATGCCCCTATTAATGACCAATAATCATGGTATTAAAGAAATATGGGAAGTGGAACATGGGCCTTGAATTTAAGGCTCTCAACAATCTCACCATCAAGGATATGTTTCCCATTCCAGTAGTTTCTGATATCCTTGAAGAAATCCATGGTTGAATATTCTTCACCAAGATGGACCTTCATTCAAGGTATTACCAAATTATAATGAAGGAACTAGGAATTCCCGAGATAGCCTTCAGAACCCATGAAGATCATGATGAATGTTTGGATATGGAATTTGTCCATTGTAATTCATTTTCCACCTTGTATAGTCTCATGAATCACCTTCTCAAGCCACATATCTAAAATTTTGTCCCAGTCTTTTTTTATGATATGCTCATCTACATCAAAACATGGGACACACAGCTTCAACATGTTAACAAGATATTGCATATTTTGAAATATAATAGATTATTTGTTAAATTATACAACTGTTCATTTTGGATGGAGAAGGTGTAGTACATAGGATACATTGTGGGTCGAGAAGGCATACAAGTGGATCCTAAGAAGATTTAGTAAATGCAATACTAGCCACAACTAGACCTTGAAGATTCTATGGGGATTTTTGGGTCTCACGAGCTACTACTAGAATTTTTTTAGAAATTATGGACATATTTCCAAACCATTAAAAAATATTCTCAAGAAAAAATCATTTTTCTAGATAGAACCAACTCAATAGGTCTTCTTGGAACTCAAACTAGCTATGTGCACCACCCTTGTGTTGGCTTTCCCAGATTTCACAAAACCAATTCTTTTAGAATTTGATGCCTCAAGAACTGGCATTAGAGACTTATTAAATTAAGAAGGTATACCATTAGCCTCCACAATCATATAATTAAGAGGCGATAATCTAGTTCGATCTACATATGAGAAGGAGATGATGGCCATCCTACATCAAGTGGAAATTTGGTGAGAATAATTTCTCGGGAAGCTATTCTATATCAGAAATGATCATTATATTATAAATTATTTCTCGGAGAAAAATTTTCCTACCCACAACAAAATAAATGTCTCACCAAATTGTTGGTCTATGAATATGAGATAATCTATAAGAAGGGGCAAGAAAATGTCGTGGAAGATGCCTTATCTAGACAGTTTAAGGATGAGGGCAGTCACTTTTCCCTATTGTTTTCCATAACAACTTTGATTGAGAAGTCACACAAGGAATGCTTTACAAATCACTCACTATCCTAGATAATTAAAAATCTACAAGAGGATCTAAAACCCTATGTGGTTTATAAATGTTAGGAAGATATTATTTGGTATAAGGATTGTGCAGTAATCTTACCTAACTCTACACTCAAACCCTATATCTTAACATATCTACACTCCTTGAAAATTGCAAGAAATTTGAGATTTTAGAAAACTTATGCTCATGCACACCTATACTTATTTTTAATACTTATTTTTAGCAGCAATGAAACAAGAAATTATTACATTTGTAACTGAATATGACATATTCTAGCACAATAAAGGGGAAACAGTGAAGGAAACCAAAACATTAAAATCTTGACCACTAACTACCTCTATCTAGATGGATGTCTCCATCGACTTCTTTATATGTCATCCTAAATTAGGAAACAAGTCAGCCATCATGGTGGTAGGTTATCGACTCTCCATATATTCCAAATTTTTTTCCATGCCAAACCCATTCACTCCAAACTTTGTGGCTTAAATCTTCAATTATTATATTTTAAAACTACATGTCACGCCTACTTGTAACATCTGATTGATATCCCACCTTCACTAGCAATTTGTGGTACGACCTAATCAAGCTCCATGGCATAAAGTTCCAAATGAGTACAACATATCACCACTAGACAAATGGTAAAAAAAAAGTGGTAAACAAATGTTTGGAGACCTACTTTTGGTTCTTTACTTTGGAAAAATAATGTCAATAGGTGTAGTGGTTACCTTTAGCAAAATGGCGGTATAATATTAACTATCAGGAAGCAACGAAGATGACATTGTATGAGGTGGTATATGGCCAACTTCCCCCTTCGTCGAATTCTTATCTCCTAGGATCTTCCAAAGTGCATGTAGTTGAGAAGCTGCTTGAGAACTACCTCACCACTCTTTCTTTTCTGAAGGGTAATATCCATCAACCTAAAAACTAGATGAAGCAACAAGTCAACCAACACCACTTAGACATGTCATTTTAACTAGGTGACCAAGTGTTTCTTTGAATTCAACCTTATAAGTAGACATCTATCAAAGAAAAAGACATCCAGTAACTAAATGAAAAAAAATGTGTGCCTTATCAGGTGATTCAACATCCAAGCCACATCGCCCACAAACTTTCCTTGCTAGCAACTTCAAAAATCAACCAATTCCTCCATGTTTCTTCCCTAATAAATTAGTGGGGCGGAATGGCAAGGTTTAGACCATACAGTCTAAATACATTGAGGAAGGTTATATTTTATTACGACCATAATTGGGGTTTGATGCATGGGAAAGTAACCTTCACGACCAAATTATCAAGGAAGTCCTCATCTAGTCGAAATATTTCCAGAAGACACAAGATGGGAACCGAAAACTATTCTCCAGTGATTTCTGCAGGTGTAGACATGAGGAAAGGCTAATTTTCAAGGGGGAGAGCATGTTAGGGGCTGACCCTAACCCATTTATTATGGTAATAGTCACAAGGGGTCCTACAATACTCATGATTATTTAGTAGATAGTAAATAAAGCTCACAAGCGGTTATCCACATTAATGGTGATTGTAAGTGGTTGACCCTTATTTTCAAAATGGGACCACGATTAGTTAGTTTAGTTAAGGATGATGAATAAAGAGGCCATAGATAATCAATAAAGTGGTCAATCCACATTATGCAAGGGACCACAAGTAGTTATGGTTTTGGATCTTATGAAACTATATATAGTATGAGACAACATGGGAAGTCTTTTATTTTCTTCTGTAGCTAAGCTCTTCTCTACTATAGGATTCCCCCTCGAAGAGGAAAGTGAAAAATATTGCTGGATAGATTAATAAAATATTAATATTTTCTATCATCACATTTTGTTATTTTATGTGGTATCTCTGGAACATTTCAGACTTTTTGTTAAGCATACTACACAAGAATTTATGTTGGAAAAAGCTACTATTGTTATTGGGAAGGAAGATAAATATGGTATGGTGTTTTTTTCAATAACATGAGTTAAATATTTGAATGGACTATAATTTGAATCTCCATTTTCATATGACTAAAATGAAAATATGGAAAAATTGGCATGTGTGACTATACAAAAGAAAAATAAATTAGTTTAAGATTCATCACAATGTATACTATTTGAAACTTCTTACATTATTATCTTTCACATTTTTCATCATTCTCATTTTATTTTATTATTCCCCATCAAACTCCTGAAATATTCTTTTGAATAATACTCTTTATTTTCTCAAAAAAATGAGGAATCTAAGTAAATCTAAAATGATAAGATCCATTTCATACATATGAGTAGTTTGACTGTACTAAAAATTGAATAGGATATATTAACAACGATTTTCATTGGTAATTCTCCTGATAATTTTGATTGCTTGAGGAATGTGAGTAAATTTCAAATGATTATATATATATATATACATACATAGAATTTTGATTGTCTACAAATTGATAACTATAATATAAACTAAAGAACATAGATTAACCTTGATCCTTCTTTAAAATACTCTCTATACTTTCGACAAACATAGGAAAGTGAGAAATTTTGGAATGATAAAATTTATCTATGAGATATACATATATAAATGTTGGGCATATACAAAACGTGAATAACTAATCCAAAAAAAATCTAATTTAACTTAGATTTATTAAGAACTCAAAAGAATCAAATATCTGAAAGTTACAAACCATTCCTTAAACTTCACTATAAAATAGATTTACACCTCAAGAGTTTTGAACCTTCCTAATACTTGATAAATATGGTTTTAAGATATATATTTTATATATCAAATAAAGAGAAATGTGACATATATATATATATGTCACACCTTGAAATAACTCCTAATGACATGACCTACCACACGGGAAACCAAACCAAACCAAGGGAAAAAACATAGCATTTTAATTCAAAAGATAAAAAAGAGAAAATCAAAATGGAAATAATTATACGGACAATATTCACCAAACATTTCTCTAAGCTTCTTTTCCTATAGAAACTGATAAAAATATAGTTTTCGTTAACAAAAAAAATTATCAATATTCTTCTTTATATCAACTATTAAAATAAGAAAGTTTTTAAACTACAAAAAACCACTAAATACGATTTGCGAGGCCATTAATACGAGCTAAACACATCAATTGACATTAGATCGATTGGGTTTTTCGAGGATTTTGAGCATTTCCCTCGTGTGTGGTAGGATTCAATTCAAGATAGTTATCTATCCATTTCCATGTCTTCCCTATATACATTTCATACAACTACATAAAAATTTTAATCCTTCTTCCCTCTATATTTCATCAAAGTACAAAAAGTTTTCATCCTTGGCTTCGTTCTTCCCATGGTGCACTTTTCTAAAAATGTACTTTATCTTCATATAGAGGTCTATTATATATAAGAACTAGCTCTAGTAACCTCTTATGTGTACTGTATAAGGAACCCAATATGCAGTATTAGCAAAAATATTTGTATCGGAATAAAAATCTTGGTAATTAATGATAACTTTTTATGCCTCCCTAATTTCCTCTTACACCTTCGAAGATGTCTACAAGTGGTATAAGTAGGTTGAAGACTATGTTATAGCTTGAACTCTAGATCCACTATATTCCCCTCTACCATACCGCCACCACCATGATGGGATTCTACTCTCTCTATATGCATCAGGGCAGAAGAAATGGAGTGGTGAATCTTAGAGTGAGAATGCCACATGAGGACATGCAACGAAACGAACCCATAAAAGGGTGATCAATAAAGACATAAATATCAACAAAAAAAAAAGATTGTTTGTAAATGAGAGATATGTAAGGGGAGAAAGGACCATGTTTAAATAATGTTAGAGTTAATAAAAATAATAAAGAAAGTCTCAACGAAAAAATTATCGATAATTTTTACAATCCCCTCGAAAATATTCCACCATAAAAGGAAAATAAATTGAGACCAACAAAAAGGTAAAGAAGCTTCTTGCACCCTATAAAAACAAACAAAAACTTTGAATTTTGATAACATCCAACAACTGAGATTATATTAAAAACCAAAATAATATACCATAAAAAGTAGTGAAAGGTCGGTTGATAGATTGTATTATTTCAATTTTCTTCATTATGAAGAAGTGAGACTAGATTTTCTGTGGTGCTTGAAGCTAGAAGGGGCTAAGCTACATTACATCGAAGCATTTAGCCTGATTTGAGATGAAATCATGGGGTGCGAACAACTCTGACGGACTAGGACAAAGCTTAGGGGTTGAGTGGCGGAGGCCAACCCAAAATGACATTTTCCTTTCATATTAAAAAGGTAGAAAGCTCCTATGTAACCCATAATGAAAAATTTCACCCACCACACCTCCTTTATCAATTGTTTTAGATGGCTACCTCGTAACCATCCTCATCTCCCTCTTTACTTCATTTATCAAGGTATTTCAAAAGGTAATAAGCTCCCAAATAAACCTAAATGAAAGAGGGTGGCCACCACACCTCTTTTATCAATGGTTTGAGGTGACTATGTGGTGACCATCCCACCTGCCCTTTTTCTTCATTTATCAAACTCTATATATATATATATCTCACTGAAATAATTAAAAAAATATATATAAATTTTCTTGAAACAATTTCATTAATTTGTGAATATAAATCTAAATTTAAAAAAATTAAACCAATTAATTAAGATGAACTCTCCAATTCAAACTTGCTTGATATATTCTTGTATTTGATATGATAGAATATAGAAGTAATTTTTCCTGGCAACCATGTTTTGATCTAAGGAAATTCTAGTGAGCACCCAAAAAAATCTAAATTAATATTATTTAAAAATTGATAATTTCAGTCTTTGGAAATCATTTCAATATTAATAAAGATATTTATAGATTTAAGATAATGGATAGTAATAAATCAATTTAACATGTCATTCACATATCAATTCATCATATATTATATATAATATTTTTATCATAAAAACGCATTATTAAAATGATTTTTGATATTTTAATAAGTATTAAAGTAATTTTAAAAATCTAAATATTATAATTTAAAATAAACCAATTTACTATCTCATTCATATATCAATTTTCAATGTCTTATATATAAAAACCTACATAATTGCTTAGTTTAGTAAAAAATGGTGATTACTTGATAGCTATTGTAATATATTAAAAAATTAATTAATATGTTTTATAAATATAATTCTAAAATGTATCTTAGAGGTTTATGCTTGACAATAAAAATACACATTTAAACCATAATATTTATTTTTTTCATAAATATAAAAATTTATAATAACTAAAATTGAGTGAAACCATAATGTTATCATTTAGTTTTTATTATAAAAGAATTACTTTTATTTTTTAAATAAAAAAAATATTATAATATTAAAATTATTAACTTAAATTTTATTAATCTAATTTCAAAATTTTATGAGATAAATATATCACTATAATAATTCGTCAACAAAATTGAGTCACCTCAAATATTTTTCTATCTTTTAAATGTCCAACTAATGTTTTTAAATTTAAAAAGCAAAAACTCCTTTATTTCTTTGTTTTAAATTTATATTTCACAATTAAAAAAATCCACATGTAATATTATAATTATATGTTTTATTTTTAAAATCAGAATTGTAATATTATAATTTATATGTTTTATTTTTAAAATCAGAATTTTTAGATATAATTTTTTATCAAGTTATTCTTAAAAAAACATATTTATTAAATATTTTTTAATTAAAAATAGGACTTGACTTTATATTATTATTATTATCCTTCTACAGTAAAGCCTATGATAAAAAAAATAGATAGGAAAATTTATATTTAAAAAAATATATTATTTTTGAATATTTAATAAATTAATTTATATTGAAATTTAAATAAATTTATAAATTTATCTATTTTTCAAAAATACACAATTTTATAATTTAGATTAAATTTGTCTAAATTTTTAAATTTATTTTTTTTAAATATGAAAAAACTAATTTATAAAAGAAGAAGGAGATGAAATCCATCTCAATTTATAGAAAAATACTTCAATGAAATTCATATACATAGAAAAATACAGAATTTTATAATTTATATTTATAATCTAAATACATTTCTAAATTCATATATTGTAGAAAAAATACACAAATGCATAGTTTCATAAATAGAGAAACATAGTGCATCTAGAAAATATAAGAAAATATCCAAATTGAACTTAGAGTTCTTCCAACATTATAAGGTTCCCAAGCTCTAGTGAAAGTGTCCCATTAAGATAGTTTTGAAAAAATATCCAGAACATAAAACACTCCAGGTAAGAAATAATTCATGTTTTCTTCATTTTGCTGTTTCTTCGAATAGTCATGGAAAGCAGTGATTTCTATATGGTACAAAGGGATGTAACACCATGGACTACAAAAAGCCGAACTTCTGCCCTGACCTGAATTTATGACCTGTTAACATATATGCATTTAATATAGTAGGGAAATCACAAGTATATAACGAAGAAAATGTGAAACACCATATCATTTTGGAAATTTCTGTGCTCAATTTGATATTTTTTTTATAAGTATGCATGTGTGCATAGAGAACGAGAGAGTACATATCTTAACATACAATCAACTTATGAAGATTTCCAAGCTGCTTTGGGATATGGCCAGATAATTTTTTCAGCGTGATAGACCTGAATCAATGAATGTTACTCAACGTCCACAGATGAAATCCATTTTCTTAATAAATTTTGAATACTTCAAGTGGCATGACCTACATGAACTATTCAGATCGAAAAATTCCACAGGAGCCACATAACTTCATCTTTATTCATCAACATATCTAACAGAACAAGAAATGGAATTTCTTCATAATTTCAATCTCTTAATTGGAATAGGAAGAATTAGACGTTCTGCATAATTTCAAGATAATGATTGGGAGTTTAAATAACATAGAAAAAAAGGAAAGGATCTCACAATTTTTTCATCTCTTTGAGGTCACCCAAGAAGGCAGGTATACATCCTGTTAAATAGTTTGGATCCAATTTCCTGCCTTCAAATCAAAATTCCATAGATCTGTCTTTCAAGTTCTCAGTTAATATAGATGGAATAAGAGAACCTCAAAGATTCTTTCAAGTGGCATGGAATATATAAATATGAAGAGTCATATGTGTTTGTTCAACTTGTAAGAACATAATTCTGTGTGCTTGTAAAATTATTTATCAATGATTTTGAGCCATGATATGTTAGATATTGTGCATCAATTTTCATTTTTTTCTAGTGTAAGAAAATGGTTTTGCGAGTGGAAATTATGTGCTGCTATTAGAAAAGATATTATTCAATTGCACTAAAAAATAGAACTAGTCTTATATAAACTAAAGGTAAGTCAGGTTAGACACAAAGAAAATGTTAGGGATTAATATTTTTGGAACGGCTAATTTTTCATGATTTTTCAAAAAAGTATTCGTCAAATTTCATTTTTTATAAAAATGTTTTGCCTAAATTTTACAATATAAAATTATTTTATCTAGAGAGTATATAAAATAATTATAAATTTGAATAATTTTACAAATACATCAACAAACATTTTATAGTTTACATATTAGGAATTAGTAAAATTCATCAATGTTTTTAAATTTCAAAATTATTTTTTATCCTTGAATTTTTCCTTGATTCACTAGTTCTTTTGAAATTTCCCAATCCTACCGGGCCATCCATGGGTTAAATTCATTGAATTTTTCATGTCTAATAGGGAAATACGCATTAAGGCCCCTTCATGCTTGTTGGAAGTGTAACATGGGGCTGTATCTAATTTAAGCAAATAATTTTAAAATCTTGAAAACAAGGGTTGTATCTAATTTAAGCAAATAATTTTAAAAACTTGAAAAAAAACTGGCAAATTTAAGACAAGTTTTTACATTTGTCTAATATGGCAAGTGGCTCTGTTGTTGAAGGTGCAAGCACACTTGAAGGCAAGATTAGTAGATGTATAGAAAATATCCGTACTGATAATGGCTCACTCGTTGCAGCGACCTCCAGTAAAGTTTCATGGAATTTTCCATATATTAGAATTAGAAGTCTTTAAATCGATACTCCACTTCTGAGCAAGTAACTTTAATACAATAATTGTTATCAAGAAACGAAAATGAATTGATGAGAAAAATATATTTGATGAAAACTGAAACATTATATATATATATATATATATATATATATATATGAAATTATTGAAACTTAACCAGGATGAAACCATTTTTCCTAGTTAAAGCCATTGGAAAAGATACTCAATATAAGAATTGAACGTAACAGAGAGAATAAATCAAACTGACACATTTTTCTTTCGAACATTTCTATGATGACCTTCATTCGGATCCGTGACGGTTTCTGCTTGAGCTTCTTGAAATAAAGTGACACAACGACTAACGATCAGAAAAGTGCAAAGAATCCAAATCGTCAGTGAGATTTGAAATTCGGACATGATGATGGTGAGGTCTGGTGCTTGCAAGAGCACTGGCAGCTCTAGATTGTACAACAACACGACCTCGTTTGGAATATTATAAGAAAACATGGATTTGTTATCTGCACCGTTTCTTGCTGAATTAATAAACATTAACGTATACATTCGAATCTCATATCTAGATATTATATTTAATATATTAAATTTTAGGCTTATGTGAATCAAGAATGGTCACACTTAGCCACATTCCAGCCGCTCATTTAACAACTAACTTCGACCAACTACTCATTTAACAACTAACTACGACCACCAACTTATGATGTGATATTTTCAACTTTGGATCTTTAATGAATACACTCAACAATAACATTAAATATTGAATTTAACAGCTAATTAGATTGAATGATAAATAATTTAAAATATTATAAAAATAAATAAAATTCAATACTGAGGGAAAAAAAATAGTCAAACTAAAACTAACATGGGTTTGGCAAAAAAAAACCAAATGTGTTATCCCTCGAATAAAGTCGAAGGTAATAATAAAAAATATTATTAAAATAATTCTTTATATATAAATAGCATTGAAAAGTTGTAATAACTAAAAATAAAAACTAATCCAACATTCGGTATAAATCATAATATTATACGTACTAGGTTTACATACATTTGAAATTTTAAAACAAATAATCTAATAATAAAAAAATTCCTTTCAAATTTCATATAATATAGTTTTATTTTTAATTTTCTAAAAATTATATATCAATTTCAAAAAGTTTAATATTATAATTTAAGAAATTCAATGTAAAATAAATCTAAATTAATTAATTAGACAACCTCCATTAATCAAATAAATCTAAATTAATTAATTAGACAATCTCCATTAATCAAATTTTCTTTGGAGTAAAAATTAGAAACTACGGATAATACTCAAAGAAAAACTTCTAGAAAAAAGGTTACCTAGTTTGTCTCTAACTTTTTAGTTTCCTAAAACCACAATCCTCTCACTTTTTAGTTTCCTAAAACCAGAGTTTTAAAACCCAAGAGGAATAGCCAATTGTCAAAATAAGGTCAAGTTATTGATTATGTGAAATGCAGTCTCTCACATTTTATTTTCCTAAAACCACAATCCTCTCACTTTTTAGTTTCCTAAAACCACAATCCTAAAACCCACGAGGAATAGCCTTGCCAAAATAAGCTCAAGTTATTGATAATGTGAAATGCAATGAGAAGGCCAAGAACTTCACAACTTCACTTAGAGAAGTGTCACCAACTCGTCCATCACCAATGCAGATATTAAGAAAAGATGAGTTCAATGTAGTTGGAGAAATATTAACGTTAAATTAATATAATATTATTTATGCAACACATTATATTATATTATATAATATTATATATATAGTTTGATAAAAGAGAAGTGAGTTATGTTATCAATAATTATATTGAGTTGTTGCTCGGAAAATCTCTTTGCCTCGCCATTCACAACAATCACATTGTATTATGAGATAGACAACTTTTTAATCTAGTATAATAGGTCATAAATCATATTGGACATGTAAACTATAGGTTCACTTAAAAACATTGACTTTAACAAAACACTCAATCACTTACAAGTTAGATATATCAAAAATATGTTAAATAAATTACAATTACTAAATTAATACATATATTTCAAAACAACATCAATTAAAAAAAATCAATTATCAATAATGAACAATGAACACACAAAGTGAATGCACAAAATTGTTGAGAATAATGTTTAAATCTTGCCATGTAACTGCTTACATTAGTCACCAGATTTTTTGATTCTGTGTTATTAAAAATTAGTGCAGCAAACTATTAGGATGGCCACTGGTCAGAATCATTGGCAATGGTCAAAATGAGTAATTAGTACTTATAAATAACATAATTACTAGAAGATAAATAATAGAATTAGTAGTAGGTTTATTATAGAAGTATGTTTTTGCATACATCATTCAATATGAAATTTACAAGTTGAGGAGTGATATGTGTTTTTCATTTTCTTTCATTCTTTTTTATATGTAATAATTATTTTGGTTTATTAGCTTGCTTAAAGAGTAGTGGCCATTTCAGATTCTACAATTTGGTATCAGAGCAGGTAAAATTGCTTTGGGTTAAAGTATTTATTGTTTGAATTTCGCCAAAGTTGTAAATGTCGAATTCTAACATGCCTGTTCCAGAATTTTATGGGAACGATTATGATTATTGGTGCATTAAGATGATGTCCTTTTTCATTGGAAAATATTTGTGGGAGATTGTTGAATCAGGTTATGATGAGCGAGATGATTGGAATGCCCTTACAACCAATGAAAGAACAGCAAGAAAGGACGTAAGGAAGAAGAATGATCAAGCTTTGTTTCAGATTCAGATAACACTTGATAAGAGCTTATTTCAATGAATATTAGGAGCAACAATTGCCAAAAATTCCTGGAAGAATCTACAAGAATCTTACCAAGGTAGTGATCAAGTTAAGGTGGTCAAGCTTCAGACATTGAACAAAGAGTTCGAGAATCTGAATATTCAAGAAGCTGAAAGTATAAGTGACTATTGTGTGAGAGTCAAAGATGTGGTCAAGAAAATGGCTACACTTTGGGAAACGATAAGTAATGAAGTTGTAATAAAAAAAGGTATTGAGATATTTAACACCTAGATGGAATAATGTGGCCATAATATTAGAAGAATGAAAGGATTCGACACAATCAAAGTTTGATCAATTGGTTGGATCTCTCAGGTCTCGTGAAGAAATATTGGAAGGCACTTCTGCAGTTGTTGAGAAAGATTTTTCCTCTAAATTACAAATTACACATAATGAATATGCAAGCAGGAGTAGTGCCAAAACTAATCAAGATCGAGATAAATGGCAAAGTCAAAAAATTTCTAGAGGTAGAGACAAAGGTGGCTCAAGAGGAAGAGGTAGATGTATATCTGATAAGAGAAATGTTCAATGTTACTATTATAACAGGTATCCCCACTTTGAAAGAGAATTCATATTGAAAGAAGGTAAAAACGCTAACTATTCTCAAGAAAGTAATGAGTATCCTCCAGATCACTTATTTTTATCCTATGCCAAAGGTGAAAATACTAATAAAGATGTTTGGTACATAGATTCTGGATGTTCTAACCATATGACAGGGAATGAGAAATTGTTTTCAACCAAGGATGGAAGTTTTAAATCCAAGGCTCAGCTTAGTGATGATAAAGCATTACAGGTTTCTGCCAAAGGAGCTATGGAGGTCAAAACAAAAGAAGGTATAAAGAGTATTCATGATATTTATTATAATCCACAATTGAAGCACAATTTGTTAAGCATTTGGCAGCTATGTGAGAGAAATTATAAAGTAGTCTTTGAAAATAAGACATGTACTATCTATGATAAGAATAAGTGAAATAGGGTGATCACTATTGTGCCTATGACAAGAAATAGGATGTTTCCCTTGAGGTTTTATAAACATAACAACATCCCTGAAAATATGGCTTATGATGATTCAAGTTGGCTATGGCATCTCAGGTATAGGCATTTAAATTTTCACAGTTTGAAGCTTCTAACCTCGAATGCATTAGTTTCTAGTTTGCCCAAGGTAGAGGATAATAAGGAGGTTTGTGAAGGATTTTATAAAGGAAATCATGCAAGGGAAAGGTTCTCAAAGGGAAATGCATGGAGGGCTCATCACCCACTTCAGCTTGTTCATTCAGACATATGTGGTCCTATGCAGACCAATAGTTTGGGTAAGTCATCATATTTCACCACTTTTATTGATGATTACTCATGAAATTGTTGGGTATATTTTTTGAAGGCCAAAAGTGAAGCCCTGGATACATTGAAGAAGTTCAAAGCACTTGTATAAAATGAGAAAGGCTGCAAGATCAAATGTTTACGGACTGGCCGTGGAGGATAATTTTGCTCAAAATATTTCTAGAGTTATTGTGATATGAATGGCATCACGAGGAAACATACTACAACATACACACCCAGACAAAACGACATAGATGAAAGGAAGAATCACACTGTGGTTGAAATGGCAAGGTGCATATTACAAATTAAGGGATTGAGCAATTATTATTGGGGAGATGCAGTTGATACAATAGTGTACATCCTCAATCGTAGCCACACTAGTGCACTAGAGAAGATGACTCCTTATGAAGCTTGGTATGGAAAAAATACCAACGTTAATCATTTCAAAGTTTTTGGTTGTTTCGATTATGTGCATGTACCTGATCAAAATAGAAAAAAATTTAGATGCAAAGAATGAGTTATGCATTTTCATTGGGTACAGTGAGACAAGAAAGGCTTATAAATTGTATAACCCCCTCACTAACAGGATTATTGTCTCAAGAGATGTAATTTTTTATTAAGGGGGAGTTTATGGTCATCAAAAAGGCCATGTTGAGAAGACAAAATCTATTTTGAATGATGATATAATTGCTGATATTGAGAAGCCAAATAAGGCTTCTATATATAGCGATTTAACTCCACCAAGCAACCCTTCATCAATTTCTTCAGCATCAAGAAGTCCAAATTCTTCTCCACGTTCTACAAGGAAGGTGACGAGATTGAGTGATATATATCAGAGGAGTTTAAATCAAGCACATGAAGAAAACCCAACAAGTGAGAGAGTGAATTTTGATTTATTAGCCAAGGTTGATTTTGAACCATCATGTTTGGAAGATGTATGTATTAATGAGGTTTGGGTACAAGCTATGCAAGAAGAAATGCATTCCATTCACAAAAATGACACTTGGGAATTGACAGAGCTTCCGCGTGACAAGAAAAATATTGGCACCAAATGGGTCTACAAGACCAAATTTAACAATGATGGGAGTGTTGAAAGACACAAGGCAAGATTAGTTGCCAAAAGATTCACACAAAAGTATGAAATTTATTATGAAGAGACATTTGCACCAGTAGCAGGACAAGAGACCATTAGAATGTTGATTTCATTTTTAGCTCAGGAAAGGTGGAGCATACATCATATGGATGTGAAAATTTCCTTCTTGAAAGGGTACTTAGAAGAGGAAGTATATGTGGAGCACCCACAAGGTCTTGAAGTGGAAGAAAAAGAGGATATTGTCTACAAGCTGAAGAACGCTTTGTACGGTCTCAAGCAAGCACCAAGAGTGTGGTATGCTAGGATTGATGGATACTTTCAGGACAAAGGGTTCCAGAGAAGTAAGAATGATCCTACCCTTTACTACAAACAAGAAGGTATTGATATTTTTATCATAATTTTATATGTTTATGATCTACTGTATATGCGTAGTAGTTCCAAAATGAATCATGAGTTCAAAGTTGCTATGATGAATGAAATTGGAAAGAAGAAAATTCAACCTACAATGATTTATTGTGATAATGTAAGTGCCATCAAGTTAGCAAAGAATCCAGTTCACATAGGACAAAGCATTTTGACATAAAATGTCACTTCATTCGAGGATTTGGTGTAGAAGAATGATTTTGAATTGAAGCACATAAATACCGAGGATCAATTAGTAGTAATATTCACCAAAGCAGATTTGCAAGATCAATTTTTGGCACTAAGAGATAATTTAGTAAGCCCTCATTAAGAATTAAGGGGGGAGTGTTGAGGGAAGTATTAGTGTGGAATGAAATTCACACAAACAGAATATGCTATTGTTTTATTTAGGACTGCAGATAATGGATTGAAGCATCACAAAGGGAACCGAGGCACTAAAGGGACAAACACCACAATATTGCTATGGAATTACCGACATTAGTCGGCGGATTTTGTGATTCTCTCGTTATTAACAATTAATGCGATAGATTATTAGGATGGCCGATGCTCATAATCATTGGAAGTGGCAGAATAAATAATTAGTAGTTGATAAATAATATAATTAGTAATAGGTTTATTATATAGGAATGTATTTACATACATGATTCAATATGAAATTTACAAGTTGAGCGTTGATGTGTTTTTTTTCATTTTGTTTCATTATTTTTTTATATGTAATAATTATTTTGATTTGATAGGCGGCTTAGACAGAGCAACGTCCATTTCAGAATAAATAGCATAAAAAATTATCTTCAATCCTCCTCCATGTAGTTTAAGTCCACAACATGTCAATGAATGAAAACTCAACTATTTGGTTGGTGCTATCAAGTTCATAGTGAAATGAGAGTGATCATTAAAATATATCTTTAAATATATCGCGTATCTAATTGCTTTGGATAGCATTATTGATGATGGCTTTGAGATATCCAAATTCACTCAGCTACCGTAACTACCAAAACCCTTAACAATAAATCATATCATCATGAGAGAAAAAGAACACTAAAATGGAAAACAATGAAAATGGCATCAAATATCCCGGAGGCCAACACATATCACACACATAGAATCTAGCACAATATAAGATGATCCAAAGACGAACAATAACCCAAGCAATTATACGTATGTCAAGCACCCAACCTATAGTGTAGGGGTGTCAACCACTAATGTACTCCGAACTACCGGTAAATGTTTCACAAATAAATCAACCATTAAAAATTAATAAAACCTCTCTTTAGATATGTGTGACAAATTATATCACTATGAAAATCGTCACTCGTCCTATCAACGTCCTTAAGAATATAATTTGGATCCATTACACGAACCCGAGTGTACTTGAAACACTTGGTAGTCTGTTGTGGAGGTACATCCCCTCCGCGGGACAAAGGCGATCCCTACTAGCCTAGACCGGGTCTAGCAACAATCGTTCACGCTATAGTGCGGGTTCCTAATTGTAGATAAACCAACTAGCGATGAAGGCTTACCCGGAATCCAACGTTGTCGCTCATAGAGAAGGTAGCGCTCCCATTCCTTAGCTCGGCGAGATCACAATCCCCACGATCTCCAGTGATCGAACACCCGCACACGCGAGAAACAAAACAAACGCAAGCGTAAAATCCAGAGTGCATACGACTATATGTCGATCGGAAGAAGACATAACTCATGATCATTATCAAGAACAAGAGTGGAAAAATAACGATAGTCACTTATCATTAATCAATCAAAAGAAGAATACAACCATAGCTCGACGCTAAATTCTCCTTCGGAGGGTCATCGAGCAGTACCGCGTCTTGATAAAAGCCTCGTCGGGGATGGGACAAACCTCTCTCTTCGGATGTGTTGACAAGGATCTCCTTGCTTGGATTTGGCCTTAAGGGAATGGATCAAAGCTCTTGTAGCATTAGGCTCTTGGGAACTTGGAGACTAGCTTGCAAAGGAGATGAGAAAGCTTTTATAGATGGAGGAAGGGGAGTTGGGATCCCTATAATCATGGGATTGGCCCCTATCCTCAAGGAAGCTTCCATGAGAGGTGGCAAAACCACTTCCTCTACATGGAGATCCGTAGCCAAACCTCCCAACTCAAATTAGATACCGAGCTCTCGGATCAGTTAGGACGAAACTTCCGCCATTTATTTTTTAAAAAAACACTCCTTAAAATGGGTCTGGCGCGAGTGCGAATCCGGGACGGCAGCGCCAATTGGCGCACCCTCTTTGAAGGATTTCCCCCATTGGCGTGGGTAATGAACCGGCTACCCACGCCAATGCAAAAAGGGGTGTTTTTAGGGTTATTCACAAGGAGTTATCTTCGGGGCAATGAGAGTACATGTTTAGGAGAATACCATGAAAGTGTTTTTCAAGTTATGTCACTCGCCACAGTCACGAAATGAGCCCTCCAATTGTGCGGGATGGGGAATTGGAGGGATGGTGACAAATTGTCGTGTAACAGATGCCCCCCTAAAGCATGAGGCCCGAGAGAGAGAGAGGGTGAAATGCTTTATGAGACCGTGTCCAACTAAAAAACACCACCGTCGGAAAACCTGCGTAGAGAAGTACAACCGATATCTCAAATACATGATATATACGTGGTGTGGGTGCGGCCATCCATAACGAGCACGTAATAATCTAGATCCGAGGCATGGACGCAGCCATCCGAGTGAGGATCGAGTAAATGAGACTTAGGTATGGTCGTAGCTATCCAATCGATGAGTCATGTAACTAATCATAATAATCCACAAAATCACAGCACGGGTTATAACAATCGTAATCCGGGGTCTTGCGCTCCATCTCGACTCGAACAAAGTACAAGTTCAAGCATGAAAATATGTGAGCTGAAGTCAAACATGCAAGAACATCGCTACGATTACGACCAATGATGAAAGCCGCATTATCGACGCGAGAGGTGCCACCATTAATGCCAATGGTCCTCAAGGTACTATAGGTACACCTACGCATGTTAACAATGAGCCGACGTCGAACACCCGCGGAAATCACTTCGATCGGAGGCCAATGATGAAAACCTCTGTGTCGAATGCGAAGAACCTGCGATTGAGGCATGTAGGCTCCAAGGTACCGTAAGGGAGTCTCTGAGGTCAACTTCCCGGATAATGAGCTGGAGTCGACAGAAGTGACTCTTGATCGAAGGTGGGCGATAGTGTTTCCCACCTCATCGACGCGAGACAGAGGAACATAATGTTTTTGTGAATCACGATCGGATGAGAATCGAGGAAGGTTGAAAACTTGCAGAGGTCAACTTCTCTTGAACATATGGTGGCACGATAGTGAGTTTGGCGATATTTGACATCAACAAATCGAGGTCATGGCGACGAGGCAAAGAGCGGATGAGAGGTCAAAAGGATTACCCAAACCCATGGAGGCAAGTGGAAAACGATATGAGATGTCCCCAACCCGACACGAATGTAGACAAGTGCCATGTTCAAGAGCGACATACTACCGACATGACAATGATTCTGGTTCCATTTTTTCAGTCATTTCTGGTGATTACCCCAATTATTTTTTATAACAAGATTGAAGGGGATATCATATGCTTTTAATATAAGCTCGTCCTTCGGACGAATCCATCCCTAGTACATTTAACGATCCATAGGAAGGACCGACTCGAATAACGTCATTGCGACTCGAATCCAATGTCATCGGGGTTTAACGAGTCCGACAAAGGAAGAACTCAACGTCTTTTCATGTTTAGAGAGTTTGAAAAACAAACATGGAAAAAAAACTTCAAAGGTCCCTTTTCGTAAATAGTTCCTCGGATCCGAAAAGGTAGAAAAAGTTTTTCGAGAAAACCTCCTAGTCGCGATAGGCTAGGGTATTCCTTTTTCATAAATAATCTATCCCGCACCGAAAAAGGGGTAAACGTATATTGGGAAGATGTCGTTTCGTAGCCACTTTAACGAGATCGAAATGACAAGGGAATCGACAATCTTTTCATGTTTAGAGAGTCGAAAAAAGAGTCGAAATATGACTCCTCTTGGAGGAACGAGTGGTATAAAGGGTAGCAATCGGTTCCGTAATGGTGGAACTGCTCTAACAAATAAAGGTTAAGAGGTCCGGCTAACAAGACCACTCATCACGACGGTTCCTCGGGAACGGGTAAAAACCAAGTGAAGGCATATGATCGGCCAAGCGAGATAGTGACGATGGAGTGAGAAAACCAAGGTTCGTCCGGCAAAAACAGTCGATAACATGGAAATCACAAGAGGTAAAATGGGAAAGGTTTCATTTTTACACAAGTTTGAAAACGAAACTCTTCACGAAGTTGGTTTCATTTTTACACAAGCTTGAAACGGAAACAAGCTATGCTTGAAAAAGTAAGCATGCCCTCTAGCATGGTGACTCAATTCGAGGTACATGCTCTCCAAGCTTCATTCCATATGAAAGTGGATGGAGTGAAGGTTCAAATTACGAGATCAAGAGAAAGAATTGACTGGGATTTTTATGAGATCCAAACAAAGACTCGAATTGAATGGGAACGTGTTTCATTTTTTAACGAGGTTGACACATTAAAAGAACCTATCCTCAAGACACCTTGTTTCATGTTTTAAGGAGCTTGACACAAGAAAACGAATCGTGCTCCGACCCTGACTTGTTCCATTTTTTAAGGAGCTTGACACAAGGCAAGGAACTCGCTCCAAGAACCTTGTTTCATTTTTTTAAGGAGCTTGACACGGGAAAATGAACTCTACGCTCGACCAAACCCAGTTTCATTTTTTTAAGGAGCTTCACATAGGAAAATGAACTCGCGCTCCGATCGACCTCATAATAATGAACAAGAAGTCATCGATGCCAAGATTTCCACTCCTTATGGAAGGAAAACATCCCTGGAAGTCGGGACCCAATGCCCCCAGGCACTCGATGCATAATGGCACTATCACCGAGTACAAGGCGCGGTGTAGGTAGCCACATAGTTGACTCGCGGTGGGGCGGATACAATGGGTGGATAAAAACCGGGAAGGGATGATGGCGGGCCAGCTACCATATCAAGACCAAAGAACGAAAGTCGATCAATGGTCACGATCCGTCCTTCATGCGGAAAAACGAGACCACACGAAAAAGGGAGGAGACAAGCGCTCCCATGGAATAGGTGTAATCGCGCCCCAAGAGTAGATTGAAATCCAAGGGGCACCGGAACAACCATCACGTCCATATGGATCGGTTTTACCTCCCAAAGAAACGAGTAACCTTGGAAGGATCCCTAACGGTTGACTCGTTCTTCTGTTAAATGCCAACAGATTTTGTGTAACGAGGCGCAGCGATGGTGAACCGAAAGCTTGCCAAGTAGTTGAGGATAAAATAATAACAAATGCACCTTCGTCTATAATGGTGTCGGGTACATCCGGACCAAAGGCTCGTACCGTTATCTCGAAAGGGCACATAAGATGGAAGGCGATATCCTGCAAATCAATTCCAATCAAAGGAAGCGACTAAAATACTCGAAGGGGTTACCATTGAAGTGAGATGGTCTTCCCTGGTGTTACGAAGAAGAAGAAGCATCCTCCACGACCTCCATCTCGAAGGCGGGATGAGTATCCTCCCGGGACCTCCATCATGGGAGGTGGAGGAACAACTTCTTGAGGTATAGAGACGGGAGAATCTTTCTCCAAGTCCGAGGAATACGAAGAAACAAGAAGAACATGAGGGGTGTGAGGTCCACTCTCGACGGAAAAGACCGGTGCACCGCGAGCAGGGGCTAGTTCAACCGATCCCATGACCAATGGTTGGTTGGGAACAGATTCCCGAATTTGAATTTCCGGGCGAGCGGGATCGACCAAGGATGACTCTTGACCAATCGGGGCATCAACTAGTGGAGGGCTCAAAGAAAGATGTTTATAACCGAGATGGAAGGCATGGTTTAGAAATAGTCAAGGCATCCAAAACTCGCTTGGCTTCATCCATATACTGGACAAAGGTGAATGGGATGGTGCCCCCCCCACAACTTACGAGGGATTTGTGATCTTACCTCGTCTTAGAGCCTTACCAGCACTGAGGTTGAAGATGTGCCCCCAACGACTCCGGAAGCCAAAGGCAATGGCGGACGACCGTTGGACCATACTTCAAGCACCTTGGGAATGCTAGGGCAGTCTCGAAGAAGATGGTCTCCGTGTACACAACATGCAAGGGAATTTGACTTTTCACGGAGGGATTGGGATGTCTATCAAGAGGAGATGTTTCGAAGCGTATGCCGCGGCTTTGGCTCTCGCTTATTATACTTCTTCTTCTTTGTCTTCTTCTTCTTCTTCTTAGCCACCCGATTATCTCGAGTCCAGACTTACACTAGGCGAAGTAGAAGAGGAGGACGCAAAGCAGGTGAAGAAGGGGAGAGATCCACCTTGGAATCAACATGATGTTGTTCTGAGCGGAGGAACCGATTGAACAGAGTAGTCGGGACATTCGGGACCATAGAGGTTGAAAACAACCAAACGAGCAACCCAAAAGTTAACCCGGGAAGGGACAACATTTCCATATAAGGAGCGCCAACATTTCCAAAAGGAGGAAAAAGGACCGGGATTCCCTTCGAGTGGATTCCTTGGTTGGTGAACTCTGGAAAAAGTTGCCATCAAAAACTCAAAAGCTGCACACGGGCTAAAAACCAAGGCACACAATCAAACGGCCAACAACTAAAATCTAAAAGGGCGTGTGATCGCGGGTGATTTATTTTACCACATTTAAACTTAGAAACTTCAACATTTCATTTTTTAAGAATCGAGAAACGGATGAAAAGTGACTCTATCTCTTTTAGTTTTGAAGCAAGCGTGAAAGGACAAGCGCTTGGTGATCCTTTTCAAATTTAAAGATTCGAAAAATATCAAATGACTACTCCCGTAATCTAGGCAAAGGGTGCACCAAATAACCGTCAACTGCAATATACACCTTGGTTTCAAAATGGAAAAGAAATTAACCAAGGACTTAACATATGTGCGAGCAATCTCCCGAATGTTGTAGTCCGGTGTATCACGGGTATAGGGTGAGGGACTCGGCTTCCTATGGATAAAGGATATAAACCTAGTGGGGTCTCCCTTTATATACACGATGGTATGGGGAGCACAAGTCCGTACTAGTGTCATAAAGCCAAGAGGCGAACAACGAGCTACTAGGTTTAAAGACGCCGAACACATCTATAGCCTAGACCACTAAATGTTGCGTTAATGTTTCAATGCTTCCTTAGTGTAAATTGAGTAAATTTTAATGTTTATCTTCAATTACGTTTCGATTTTCGAGCCATAGCGAGTGTGATGTCACAAAATATCCTAAATGCACACTATATGCCACAATATATCATTTCATTCGATGAAAGCTAACTACCGGAGAATTGAGAGCTTTTCACACAAACAAAATGATCGAGAAAACAATCAACAAAGCGCCTAATGCGGCTAATGTAACAAAATTTTTTTTCTCTCAAAAGTCACTAATCACTAATAACATCGAAAAGATTTTAATTTGCACTAATCGATCAAAAGAAAAAGATATTTTTTTTAATATTTTCAATGTTTAATAGCAATAAGCACGAAACAAAATGAAAACTAATGAAAAGAAATTTGAGATGCGATAGTAAGGAGCAAAAAATGAGCAAATTCACTCAATGACAAACACGCAATCAGACCTCAAATCGAAAAAAAAGTCCCTCAAAACCAAAATAATCCCAAAGACTCAAATGGACCATGTAATCTAGGCCCAAATGAGGCAAAGCGAAATTCGAATGAAGAAGAGAAAAAAACACTCAAATAACGCAATAAAGTGATAATCAATCGCTAAACGAATGTAAAGAAGCAATCACAAGGTTTACCGAACCGATAGAAACCAAAAACTCCCAAGGGAGGCTCGACACACAAGAGGACCTAGATGCCCTAGGGCCGAAAGTGAAAATCGATGGAAACGGCAAACAACCAAAGGACGAAGGTCACAACCGATGAAGCAAGGCTCCCGAGAACACTCAAACAAGCGAAAAAACAAGGCCAAAGTCACGGATCGGTCTCGGAAAGGCTCAAACACGGGAAAACCCTAATACCTCGCAGGATTGGCGCGACCGTGAGGCTGAAATTAGCGACAGAATGGAATTGGCGCGGGTGATACATAAGAAACTCGCGCTAATGGGTGTGATTTGCCAGAGCTAAAAAAGCGCGGGCGATGAGAGTTAACTATGGGAAAAAATAAAAAAAGAGCGATCCGGACACAAACCAGGTGATGACAAGGCCAAACAAAAGCCAAACAAACAGAAAAAACAAACCCAAAGAGCCGACCAAGCAAGCAAGGTCAAGAATCAACCGAAAAAGACAAGACGACACTCCAAGCATTCGGTTTACAAACTAAACCCGGAGATTTATTGAAGCGTTGTTGATCTACTTCGCTAATGCGAGAGCAAAAGCATTTCGAAGGCTATCGGCTAACTTCAGTTCCGTCCAGTAGCTTACAAAGTAGAAAAAACAACAAGCCAACGATCTCCCCGGCGGAGTCGCCAATCTTTTGTGGAGGTAAATCCCATCTCTGGGACAAAGGCGATCCCTACTAGCCCACACCGGGTCTAGCAACAATCGTTCACGCTATAGTGCGAGTTCCTAATTGCGAGATAAACCAACTAGTGATGAAGGCTTACTCGGAATCCAACGTTGTCGCTCGTAGAGAAGGTAGCGCTCCCGTTCCTTAGCTGCGGCGATCACAATCCCCACGATCTCTATGATCGGACACACCGCACATGCAAGAAACAAAACAAACGCAAGCGTAAAATCCGATGCATACAACTATATGTCGGTCGGAGAAGACATAAATCATGATCATTATCAAGAACAAGAGTGGAACCATAACCAATAGTCGCTTATCATTAATCAATCAAAAGAAGAATACAACCATAGCTCGATGTTGAATTCTCCTTCGGAGGGTTGTCATCGAACGCGTTTCGATAAAGCCTGTCGTGGGATGGGACAAACCTCTCTCTTCGGATGTCTCGACAAGGATCTCCTTGCTTGGATTTGGCCTTAAGGGAATGGATCAAAGCTCTTGTAGCATTAGGCTCTTGGGAACTCGGAGACTAGCTTGCAAAGGAGATGAGAAATCTTTTATAGATGGAGGAAGGGGAGTTGGGCTCCCTATAATGATGGGATTGGCCCTATCCTCAAGGATGCTTCCATGAGAGGTGGCAAAACCACTTCCTCTACATGGAGATCCGGAGCCAAACCTCCCAACTAAAATTAGATACTAGTTCCTAGATCGGCTAGGAAGAAGCTTCCGCTATTTATTTTTTAAA
Organism: Pinus albicaulis; assembly: GCA_034641835.2. Taxonomy (NCBI): domain Eukaryota; kingdom Viridiplantae; phylum Streptophyta; class Pinopsida; order Pinales; family Pinaceae; genus Pinus; species Pinus albicaulis. Next base: position 209,388 of record JAXQQM020087274.1, on the reverse strand, counting down.
AAACACTCCTTAAAATGGCCGGCGCGAGTGCGACTGCGGGACGAGCACCAATTGGTGCGCCCTCTTTGAAGGATTTCCCCCATTGGCGCGGGTAATGAGCGGCTACACGCGCCAATGCGAAAGGGGTGTTTTTAGGGCTTTTCACAAGGAGTTGTCTTCGTGGGAAATGAGAGTACATGTTTAGGGAAATATCGTGAAAGTGTTTTCAAGTTATGTCACACGCTCACGAGTCACGAAATGAGCCCTCCAATTGTGCGGGATGGGGAATTGCGAGGACGGTGACAAATTGCTCGTGCTAACGGTAAGCGAACTCACATTGAGAAATTCACGTCCTATTTTTTGCATCGTTGAAAGTGAGATGTGGATAAGGATAGCCTCGTAATGCTTACATGAAAAGTATTCGGTGAGAGCGTGTCACTCCCCCATCTTGCGTTGCCTTTACGCGGGCCATGCGACACTCGCTAAATGACCTTTTCCCAACTTTTCCATTTTCCAAACTACGCCTTTCAATTTTTTCCAAGTGTTAAATTCACTTATTTAATATGTTTTATGCAGAATTATAAAACATCTTCGACAATTAGAAATGCACTCATAACATATTTGGAAATGCAATTATATATATAATATGATAAAATTGTCCCGCAAGCTTTTTATACGGGTTGGGCACTCGTTTTTACATAAGTGTCAAAAGTCACACGACATGACCCGTCCACGTTCAAAGTCGTCGGGAACCCGACTCGAAACCCACACCTCGAACGCAGTTCGTCATCTTCGCGTCGCCGTGGTGACCCATCGCCGCACGTCCGCCCTCGACTCATTCACCCGAACTGTTGGTACGCGAACTTGTGCGCCCATGCGCGCTCCGTCGCGCCTTTGCCCGAATAACCGATCACCACTACGTCGCACTTCGCCGTCATCCGAATCACCATGATCGCCGCTACACGTCACACTATTGTGCCCGTATTACCGTGACTTCCCACACACCGATACGTTCGGGACATTTCAACCGCCCGTCTAGTGAGCACATCCTCCGCCCATTCACAAATCCAATGTTGCGGTAGTGCTAAGGAAGGCCACTCCGATGCCTCCTCCAATCTATCTCGCTCCACTATACTTATACCATGACTTGCGTTATGGTGGGGTGTCGGTGACCCATTTTGGACTCGAGCCGACCCCCTCTTTGGCATGTGCCCGTCGTCCGCGTTTTCATAATGTCAACCTTGTCGTTGGTGTTGCGACGCGTTTAGCCCGATGCATCTAGGATTTTCTCTTTCCCATCGCTATAACCAAACGTTCATCCGCCCATTGTGTTTCATGACTCGAGATGCTCATGGGCGCGCTCGTTGCCATGGCGTTCACCCATTCGATGGAGTTGCTTACGTGCGCCCATGTTGGGCGCCCGACTCACCCGAGTCGAGGATTTCTTACTCGTGAGTCCGACATACTCCCCCACCTTTAGTTATTTCCATCCTCGAAAATCCGATAAACCTTATTAACTCGTTGCTCAAACTCGTTATCTCCTTACACCCAGTTCCACGAGTGAATCCTCCGGATCCAAACTCGAATCCTCCAGTTGATCTCTCATTTGAATGAGAAACTCTCTCCGTGCATTACTACCAACACTGTTGTTCGAAGATCAAGGATCTTATCCAAAATCAAGTCGGGTTTTTCAATGATCATTGCGAGTCCTCTCGGTGGTGCTTCTCGTTTTGGGTGGTCGCATCAAGTTTACTCTTCTTCACCGACTTATATGGAAGACGAAAGGTGCTGAGAATGCATATGGTTTGGAAGTTCGAATTCATATGCAACTTCACCAATCCACTTATTTATGCGGAAGGGTCCATCATATCGTCTAGTCAAAGACCTAGTAGTCCCTTTAGGAGGGCTGAAATTGGTCTCTCAGTGATCCTTAGATAAACCTTGTCTCCAACATCAAAGTGTGCATCCCTTCTCCCTTTATCCGCCCATTTCTTCATTCTTCCCTCGTCGCATCATGTAGGTGCATCCGTGTTATCTCCAAGGTCTCCTCCCATGCTATCAAGAACCTCTTGGCATGAGGGCTCTTCCCAAATCCCCTCGGTAGCACTATAGTGCGGTGCAAACCGGCATCCGACCATTGACCAGTTCAAATGGAGAATACCCTGTTGCGGAACTCTTCTCGCATATTGTAGCTAAAACCGAGCAATATCCAGAGTCCGGAGCCAATTTCCGTTGATTAGCCATAACAAAATGCCTCGAGTAGTCTTCCAACAATGCGTCGAGTACATTTGGTTTGCCCATTTGGCTTCGAATGGTAACTTGAACTCGTAGGAATTATGTCCCGACTAGCTTGAATAGGGCATTCCAAAACTTCCCGTAAAGCGTGAATCTCTATCGATACGATACTCATCGGTATCCTCCAATACTTCACAACGTATTTGAAGAAAATCTCAGCTTGTTTTCTCGACTCCACATGGAATCTTCGCCGAACCGAACATAGCATACCTAGAAAAATGATCGACAATAACCATGATCCCATTATACCCCCTGTACCAATGGTAAGTCGAGAAATGAAGTCCATAGAGACACTTGTCCATGGTATCTCTCGGAATCGGAAAAAGTCGCAAAAATCCTCCCCGTCTATGGGTATCCAATATTTCTTGTTGACAAATGATGCACATATGTACATACTCCTCTACCTCTTGCCTCATCCTTTCCCACAAGTATCCCCTCTCTAGTAAGGCCATAGTGTGACATCTGCGTCGGGTGGCTTGCCCAAGTTGAGTCGTGGAATTCCTTTAAGAGGTGCCTCCTAAGTCCCGATGACTTTGGAATGTAAAGTCGATTCCCAAAGAATAAGAATCCATCCCGTAAGTAGAACTTACGTGTTTTCCCTTCCTTCACCTGCTTCAAGATCATATTTTCTTGTGTATATGTTTCCACAACGGCTCGAAGTCTATCTTGCATCTTCGTGGACATGTTGACCGTGCTTATTGTTTTATCGGTTCGGTGCCGCCCAATCGTCGCTAGTTGTGCCTTTTTGATCGAGGGCATACGCAACAGCATCGAGTCTACACGGTATGTACTCCGCGAGTCATGTCAAATTCTAAGTCTTGCCAACGAGCTTGCTTCTATAGACATCTTCGGTTGTGATGCAAAATAACTTGCAGACAACGTTGTCGATCTTGACAACAAATGGTTTTCCTACCAAGTAATGTCTCTAGACATGCGGACAATGAATGATGGTAGTCATTTCCTTTTCATGGACCGGATATTCTGCGCTCTCTATCCCGCAACTTTCGACTCTCATAAGCCATTGGATGTCAATCCTCCAATAGAACCCTTCCATTTGCAAAATCGAAGCTTCAGATGTGAACCTCAAAGGGTTTCTTGAAATCAAGTAGCCTCGAGTATTAGTGTTGTCACCATCCTTTTCTTCAACTCTTCAAAAGCTTCACGACATTTCTCTGTCCAACTCCATCATTTCCCCTTCTTCAAAAGGTATGTTAGTGGTGCGGTTATCTTGGAATACCCTTCTACAAAATTTCATTGGTAGTTATTCATCCCCAAGAAAACTCTAATATCATGGACATTCTTTGGCTCCACCCAATCCTCTATGTCCTTGATTCTACTCAGCTCCATCCGTATGTGGCCTTGTCCAAAAATATGGCCAAGGAACGAAATCTCGATCTGAGTGAACATACACTTGGAATTCTTCAAGTATAAGCTGATGTTTCTTCGGTGCTTAGAATACTAATGCCAAATGCTTCTTATGATCCTCCATGTTATCACTGAAAATTACGATGTCATCCAAGTACACCACCACAAAGGTGTCAAGGTATGGACATAGTACATCGTTCATCAATGTGTAGAATGTGGCTGGGAGCGTTGCACAGACTCGAATGGGATGAATAGGAATTCTAAGCTTCCATATATCGTCACTATCGCACGGTGTTCCTCTCGTCTCCTTCAACTATCCACACTTGATAATACCCCTGTCTCAAGTCCAGCTTGGAAAACACTCAAGCTTTCACAAGCTTATCGAAACAATCCACTCGGTAGTTGTAGAGGATATCTATTCCTTATCGTTTTATTGTTTAGTGCACAATAATCACAAGTACATCCGTCATTCATTCATATCCTTCTTTCTTTGGAATAATACCTGGCGCACCATAAGGGGACCTTGAGGGTCGGATGAAACACCCGCTTTAGATAATTCCTTCGTACTGCCTCTTCAAATCTTCCAATTTCGACCCCTAACATTCGATAGGGAGTTTTAGCTGGGAGGTTCCTTTCCAGGGTTCTAGCTCAATGGAATGGTCCACCGCATGCCTTGGTGGTAGCACTTTTGGAATCTCATCGGGCATAAGATCGATATATCACCCTAGTACATCGAAATCTCGGTAGGGAATAGGCATCCCCACTCCATCGGTCTCGACTTCTCAAATAATCGTTGCAAAAGTCTCGATCTCTCGGGTCCTCCATTGCTTTGTTCATACTTAGTGCGGAAACATGTTGCACATTCACTTCCCTATGCTGCACATGGGTAGGTATAGTCCACCATCGTGAGTCCTTCCATATAACTATCTCATCGTTAGAAGGTGCAACAACTACCATGTTGCCCTTCAAGAAGTCTCGCCCAAATATCATGTGAAAGTCACTCATCTCCATCACAATGAAGTCCAGAGAACCTTGCCAATCACCAATACGAATTCGCACTTCGTTTGCCAACCCCCTGACACTTTAGTCCCGGAGTTCACTGCATTTAATTCCACGTCAATGGGAAGAAGTTGCGGCCCAACTTCCTTCACTACATTTTTTGGACATAAAATTATGTGTGGCAAACCATGTCCACTAGTGCTTGCATATTCTTGCCTAGAAGTTATAGATCATGAAATCCCAAGCTATGTAACCAAACTTTGTGAGAAACTTGAGATGCATATATACTCGGTTATGGTAACATTTCTTGTTGGCTCTGATACCATTTGTCACACCCCCATCTTGCGTTCCCTTGTCGGCGGGCCATGCGACAGGTGGCTAAACGACCTTTTCCCAACCTTTCCATTTTTCCAAACTACATCTTTCAATTTTTTCGAGTCTTAAATTCACTTATTTAATATGTTTTATGCGGAATTATAAAACATCTTCGGAAAAGTAGAAATTCACTCATAAAAGATTTAGAAATGCAATTATGTATATATAGTTTGACAAAATTGTCCCACGGAGTTTTTATATGTATGTAGGGGCATATGTTTTTACACAAGTGTCAAAAGTCGCACGACATGACCCATGCACGTTCAGAGCTTGCCAGGGGAGTCACCCGACTCGACCCATGCCCTCGAACAAGTTTGACATCATCACATCACTGTGGTGACTCGTGCCTGCACGTATGCCTTGACCTATTCACCCGAACTATTGGTACGCGTACTTGTGCGCCAGCTGATGCCTCCGTCGTGCCTTTGCCCGAATAACCGACCGCCACTACGTCGCACTCCGTCTGCCGCCCGAGCTTACCGTGGACCGCCGCTGCACATCGCACTGTTGTGCCCATATTCATCGTGACCGCCTACACGCTGATACGTTCGAACAGTTTCGACCGGCCCGTCTAGCGGGCTCATCCTCCGCCCATTTGCAAATCCAATGTTGTGGTAGTGCTAAGGAAGGCCGCTCCAATGCCTCCTCCAATCTGTCCATTCCACTATACTTATACCATGACTTGCATTACGGTGGGGGCGTTGGTGATCCATCATGGACCCAAGCCGACCCCCCTCTTTGGCACGCACCTCTCATCCACGTTTTCATAACATCGACCTTGTCGTTGGTGTTGCGAAACGCGTTTAGACGAGGTGTATAGAATTATCACTTGCCGTCGCTATAACCAAACATTCATCTACCCATTGTGTTGCATGACTCGAGGCACTCGTAGGCGGGTCCGTCCCCATGGCGTGCGCCCATTCGACCGAGTTGCTTACGTGCGCCCATGTTGGGTGCCCGACTCACCCGACTCAAGGACTTCTAACTCATGGGTCCGATGAGTGGAATCCCTACATACCACGTTAGTTATTGGAGCAAGGGAGGTATGTGACCAATAATTAGGTTTTTGTGCCCTCGGAAACGATTGAAAAATTGCTTAGAAAAGTCTTATATATGGAAAAATATTATATTTTTTGGGCAATATCATTGAAGGAAGTCTTTATTGTAAATACTTACCAACATAAAACATTTAAATATTTAAGAGTGAATTTAAAGAAAAACAAATTTAACTTAACTATGAAGTTTGGTAGATCAAAATATTTGTATATAGAGGTTTTAATATGAATAATGTTTATGAAATTTTATAAATTTGTTTTAATCACAAATCCCAGCAAGTTTTAAAAAAAATTAAATTTATGGAGGTGTAAATTAGGCTTTTAAAATGCATACCTTCAAAAGAAAGGTTTCGATTCTAATATTTGATTCATTTGAAACTTTCACACACACACACACACACACACACACACACACACACACACACACGATATATATATTCTTTAATTTAATAATATTGAACATATAAACACATTTAATGCTTTGAAAATCTTATGTATTTAAAACCTAAATTGTAATTCAACACAAAAAAAGAAACAAAATGCTTTAACCATAAGAATTTATTTTTTCAATTTGTTTATATAATATATAAATCATTTTATTTTTTTTAAATCACAAGTTGAAATATTTAACTTAATATGATGATAATATTTTCAATTGGTTTATATAATATATTGGTAGTTTTTAATCATAAGTTGAAATATTTAACTTAATATGATTCTATTATCATCAAAATTAAAATAGTCTAAAATAGTTTATTCAAGTACAATATTGAAATATATATCTTCTTTTATGGTTGAGAGTTAGATTAAAATAGATTTTACCTTAATTTCTTCAAATTAGGTCGTAATATAAGCATCATATAGCCCAAACATGTTGAGATTGAGATTAATGATGTTTTATAATGTTTTTTTTGTTTTTTTAAGTTGTGTGAGTCTTAATATGGATAAATAGTTAACATTTGGCTTAAGAAACTATTATGTAGAGAAATCTAACTCATAAAAATGACTAGGGGATCACACCCATATCGGCTCTTAACATGACTAGATTTTTTGTCGACAAAATTTTGAATAGGTACCCTAATATTAAACCCATAACCAGCTCTTTTATAAATTTTTTAGCTAAAACTAACCCCAAATATATATTCATTCTCATATATAAGAAACACAAAATTACACATCTTTATAACAATGAGATTTATTAAAAAATGACATATAAACATGATTTAACATAGGAGAAACAAATAACATGGCCCTAAGTGTGCTCATCCTAAGTGTAGATTTCCATGAGAAAGTTCAATGCCTTAAACAACAAAGTAATAACTTTAGATAATGGAGTAATATCAATATTGAAATATTATGAAGTGTAGATATCCCATGAGAAATTTCAATGTCTTAATCAACAACGTAACAACTATAGATAATGGAGTAAGATTAATATTGGAATATTTATTTAAAATATCAATTTTAGTTTATAGAGTAACATTAAAATTAGAATATTTAATTAAAGAATCAACTTTAGAGAATAGAGTAATATTAATATTATAATTTCCATTTAATGTACTTTGAATCTAGAGATAGTGATACTTTGAACACATTTAGAGCTATTTGATTAGTGTTTTTTAAGTATTAGTTTGTTGGAAACAATGTCAATACTGAGAGTGGGCGAATTAACTAATTTTTTAACTTTTATGATATTTTATTTTTTAACTTATTCAAACTTGGAAACCATCTATATAATCATCAACAACATATCATGTGGTAACGATACGAAATCCACACATAAATACACATCATGAGCAACATTCATAAAGGAAAATATGTCTTACGTATAAATATTTTGGGGAAAAAATACCGAAGCTTGTTGTTATTATTGATGTAGAATAATAGTACCTACTCTATTACATGAATCTCTTTGAGAGCCACCACTCACAGGAAGCACCAAATTCCTTTGATTGTTTTGTCGTACCCAGTAGCACGAAGTACCAACTCACTCCTTTTTGTAGACACCTGTTGAGCTTATGTGAAGAACCAACTTCATGTATTTTTTGTAAGCACCACCTTGTAGCTCTTTAGATTTATGTAAGAACCAAGTTGCACGAGGCACCAACCCCTAAGTCTTCTCAAACACCAACTAGAGATGGAAGAACCAAATTATTGTATGCAGGCTCCAAACCACACTCAATAAGGAACTTAATATTCATTGTATAAGGTAGCCACTCTAGCTGATTTGAGCTTTGTTCTCTTCATCCCTTGGCTCACGCAACATTATCTTGTCCTCTTCTCACTCTATAGCAACCTATTATTCTGCTAAGCATCACTCTCTCACACAACCCACACATCAGTCTCTTCTCTCTTCGCTTGAAAAAACTTACACAGCTCTCGAACCCTTCTCTTCCATAGTTTCACTCGGTCTCTCACACTCTAGCACATGCTCTCTCAACCTTCTTTCTCTATACTCGTACCTTTGACCTTTTTCACAACAATGCTGACTCACTCTCGAGGTCTCTTTATTATGCTTAGGAAATCTAAGGCTTTCTCTGTATAACATGTGCACTTCGCCTCACACTCAGCATCGAACACTCACACACAAATATCTCTCCACAAATCACTTAAAAAAATGCTTCTTTTCCCCACAATCGCTCAAGTGTGCTTCGCTATTTTGTTTCTATGATTCATATTGGTTGATGCTACCATTTTTATCCTCCATCACTCTCTCATTTACATTTCTTGAGTATACCTCTGCATGACTCTCGATTCTGTTGTTGCATATGACTAGGCTAGTAGTTCCTCATTAACCATTAAGATTGGGAATTTGAGTGATCTTCATACTGAGAAATAATTCTTAGTTCACCTTCATGCTCCAATGAGGCTCTCCATTCTTATTTATGGCTTACAGTGCTTGACAATTACTTCAACATGGAATTTATGTTCTTCATTTAATTCAAGGAATTTATAACAGCGTTTTACATTATATCTTCTAATTTTTTTTGAGTATTAAACTCAGTCAAAAAAAGACAGTATGGAAAATGAATGTTGAATTTTCTTATCATTGATATAATAAGCCATTGCGTTGCAGATGGCATACCTACCGATTAAATATTAACACCTGTTGTATGCTACAAGATGGGGGATGCATGTGCACAGAGCAATAGTCATATAACAATGAACGAAAAAAAGTCTCCGCCACATATTTCGTACAACTTTTTTGTTTTAACACGCTCATTTTATACCATCCACCTGTAGATGGTTAAATCCTCTACGCCCATTTCCTTGGTATTTTGTTCCCTTACCACCTGGTATAGTGAAAGTTGCCTGTGCCTATGCCTTTTTGGTTGCTTTGCTATCACCTGCTACGGAAAAAATGCAGGAGGAGTTACTTTGCAAAAATGGTTGAGAGTGTTGGAGTTTTGGTTTTTTGGTATACACATTTACTAATTTAAATATGCTGACAACTACTCAATAAAAAAATGACTAAAATTAGCACTGAATTTTACAAATTTATAAGGAAATTTGTTGATTCTCGCTTCCTTTATTACAGTACTAAAATAAATCACGGTATGGTTCTATAAATTCTATCAATTTATTACGCCTCAACCCTTGAATGTCTCTGGGCCAAACATGAACCACATCAAAGTCTGAAAAGTTTGACCATATCACTAATATCATGAATAACATGTGAAATGACAACGTCACTGTGAGCATGAAGCATAGAAATTGTGGCATAAATACGCCTTCTGTGACCAAGGTTGAATATCAAGAATTTTGAAAGTTGTAGGTATTTATAGTATGCCCAACAACCTCACGATAATCAGAAAAATGCTAACAAGGCTTGTCGAAAGGGTGCTACTCAGGTGCTACTCTGCCCTCTCAACCCTTTTATTGAATGATCAATGAAATTCAATTCATATTTAATGTATTTTACCTAAGCTGCTGATGGGTAAGCTGCAATATTACCTAATACAAAATACATTGTTGGTGGTTAAGGTGTTGTGTTTTCTAGTGATGCTGCTAACTGTGCTTGGTAAGCCATGTCCTTTCCCTCCACTCCTTGAGAAGAACTAAGCTTGCTACATCTTCGATTGATCCAATTGATCAAGGGTGATGGTCTCGCTAACATAGTCACTCATATTCATTCGTAGCTCCTAACTATTAACTGGACATATCCCATCCCTATGCGTGTACCTCAGTGTAGCTGGTTGGTTTGGGGAGGCATAGCCTCTCATATTTGTTGGCATGAGTTCTATGGTCTTTGGATGAGATATGCAGGACGTTGTTTGACCTCCGAGAATAAAGGAAATCAACAACTAAATAGATCCACGGCTTAATAGGATCAGTCTCACTCTGTACCAGTAGGGTCCTCCTTATAAATGAGCACATCTTTGTCAAATCGACTACCTTTTAAAAATTGAAAATGGCTTAGAGGAAGTGATATATACTTTGAGATTGCGTCCTAAGATATCAGAGGAAATTCATGAAAAAGTTTCACGATCTCGGCCATGGTCGCAAACTCAAGATGAACATACAATAAAAAAAATTGAGGATGTTTGCAGGGAGTGCATGTTGGAATATTGCGGTGAATATGGCTCAAAAAATTCTTGAGCTTGTTGATTCTTTTGCCTAATATGGAACTTGAAATGGGCAATGCAGAAAAAGGCAAAGAATATATGCACACGTTGTTGCAAAACAACTTTTTTCTTCTGCTATAGTCCCAGAAATGCCTACTCGTTCAATGACTTTTTGTATTGTTATAGTCCCGAAAAAATGCATGCCAGTTCAAGAACTTTTGGTCATGTTACTGTCCCGGTAATGCCTGTCCATTTTCCTGACATTTGTAATATAGAATTGGAAGATTTTAAATGGGTTGACAGAAAAGATGTACTCACAGAAGCTAAATCACATTTTTCTTACATCGAGGGTAGTTGGAATAGATAGAGAGTGGATTGAAACTTCCCAGTCGTGGCATAGCCTCCCTGTGTGGACATAAATTCCCCTCCCCTCTGTGTAGGATGCATGGCTTGGTTGTTCATCCCGAGTCTGCTGCCTTTCATGTTTCTTCTTCTACCTTTACCAATTTATTACCCATGTTTTCTTTCTCTACTATCGTTCTGATACAAATAGAGTCAACCAAAGCTTAGAGATTCAGATCAGTTGATAACTCATAGACGACCACCACCTATCACGCATGGTTGGAGTAGTCCATTGATATTATTCACAATGTGTTGCAAGTCACACGTGGACACTTCTATCAATGCTCATGCATGAAAAAAGATAGTTGGCCTGAAAATAAGACTTAGAATATGATCAGAAAATTTATGTAATGACTTTAAAGCTCTAACTTACGTTAATGTGGTAAAATTAATGCACTCATCATATAATGCTAAGAGAATTTGCAATAGGAGGTGCATTATTGTTGCCCAATTAAATAGAGAGGAAACTTTGGTTAAAACTTATTATCCCTGTATACAATATTCAGCGGCATAGAAACTTTGGTTAAATGAATGATCTAAAACAAGTCAACACAATTAACATCAGCGGCACAGAAACTTTGGTTAAATGAATGATCTACAAAAGTCAACACAATTAACAGGCAGTGAGTGGCATATCGATCACTATATACCTAACTCCGTAGGTATAATAAATAACCTTCCTTTAAACTCTAAAACTATTGTTCAAATTTTATCAGTTGCGTCTCAATCTATTATTTATGTAATTTTTGTAATGCAATGAAACAAAATAATATACATAATGCGAGAGAATGAGAAAAAAGCTCAATAATAAAATTGTTGATATATTCTTTACATCTCTCATTCTTTAATAAAAAATCGGCAAATAAGAATATTAATCTACGTAACTGGTGTTGGGGGGGGGGCTAGTGAACTCCATTGACGAAACCCACTAGTTAACCTTGAGCGGTCATAGTAATTTTATCAGTAACAAAGTAATGTTAGTCTCTCTGGAATAATAACATCCATGGCTATGCTATCATACATAGAACCTCCCAAGATTATGACCCAATGATTCAGCGGGGAACTTGCATTTGAAGAATGTGATAAAAAAACCAGGAAAAATGAAACCGGAGGAGGAGAACATAACGAATGATAGGTAAATTTGGTTCTTTTGAGCCAAGGTAGTGTGCGATCATTAAGTGGGGGAGGTTATATTCTGTAGTTAAATACCATTGAAAGGGCCTTCCCATAGAACAACCCACCTCTCAAAGCTTCGGGGATTGGACGCACAAGACCCTCCAAATATATCCCTGATGCGCTTAGATAACCGGATGCCCCGTACATTTAAGAAAAGAAGAGATGGGGAGGAATGCATTGTCTTTCAACAACCCACCTCTCAAAGCTTCGCAGATTGGACGAACGTGACCCTCCAAGGATATATCTGACGCACTTAAATAACCGGATGCCCCGTACATTTAAGAAAATAAGAGATTGGGGAGGAATACATTGCGCTACCATCGACGCTTCAAGGAGCATGAAAAAACGTACCACTCTGGTTGTTTTTTTCTATAAATAGATACTTCCCTCTTACTTTATATTCTGCCAACCACATAGATTATAAACTAAATGGCATCTTCCTACTGGAATTAGTCTATAGTCACTTTAATGATTTTTTTTATAACATGGTTTAAATTTAAATATGTTATTATATTCTCTTTTTTCTCACTGGATGAAATTCGCACCACAAAATTTCTTAAATATTTAAATTATTTGTTTAAATCATACTTACATTAATTTTTACAAAACCTGATTAAAAATTTCCTATACAATTAATTTACTACCACTTATAAAGATTAGATAAATTAATTAAAATAAAAAATATTAAAACTTATACTATTGAAAAGTAGTTGTATTAAAATCGTATTAATCTAAGCATTGCACTTGTAAATGTCTATGTTTAAAAAAATCCATCTCGATTCATTAACCCTGAATGGTTTCAATTTGATAAAACTATCAATAACCAATTTTAAAACGGTTTACCCAACTAAAAAAAATATAATAGTGGTTTTCATTTTTACGAATATTAATATGGTATTCATTTATTTGGAGCTAAATGAAAAAAACTTATAACACTAGTTTAACCAATATTAACATGGTTTTGATTTCTGGAAATGAACACAAAAATATGATAATAATTTAAACTTTAAAGATATGATAATAGTTATAAGTTCTAAATTTAATAATAGTTTTTTTGTTTTAATACACAATATATAACTTATGTATGTTTGATTATGATACGTTATAATATATAATATAAATTTAAGTTCTAAGTTATTTTAATTTTAATATTAATATTAATATTAATTAATATCAATATTAATATTAATATTATTTTTAATATTTTGATATTAATTTTAATATTCATTATTAATATTAATATAATTTGTTTAATAATATTAATATTATTAATGACAATAACATTATTACTATAAATAACATTAACATTAATATTGATAAATCATATTAACCATATTTATTAACAATAATAATAAAAAAATTTTCATATTAATTATTATTAATACCTTAAATATTTATTATTAATAATAAAGTCAATTAATATGAATATGAATATTAATATTACTTTTAATATAATTAATAGTTACAAATATCAATTTTAATATTGACTATTAATTGTACTATTAATTTTAATAATAATATGAACATTTATTTAAATATTTACAATTTTTTTTCGGTAATAATCACATGTGCAAGAACATTTCCGACGTGTTTCAAACTTTGAATTCAAGGCTTTTTCTTTAGCTTTGTTCTACCAAAGTCTGTAGAAAAGTTTTGTAGATGACACTTATGTCGTGTGGCCTCATTGCAAGGAAACATTAGATCTCTTTCTCCTTCATCTTAGAAGTCGGTATTTCTCCATTAAATTCATCATGGAATATGAGGTGGATGGTGGCCTTCCTTTCCTTGACATTATAATTTCAAGAAAGGAAGATAGTTCTTTCTCCCATCAATTTTTTTTCGATAGAAAAATTACACTAAAGCGAGTATCTTCACACTACTTCACAACATTTCCCCTGCTAAAAAACTAGGCATCCTCGACACCTTAGCCACTAATTTTAGTTTCCCCCCTTTCCTTCCTTCAATTATTTATTTATTTTTTATTTTTTATTTTTAGTATTATTATTATGAAATTCAATATAGAAATTCACCAAAAAAAGTTTTAATATTTCAATATTAATAATAAATAAAATAAGTAAATAATTATACAAATAAATAAATCTCTTTATAAAATTATTATTTGAATAAAATTAATCCTTTTTATGTAAGTTAATTTATTCCCTTTGGACTCAAACTAGTCGTTATTCTAATGGCTAGCTTTATTCATCTCTACATATATTTAAACTTAATGTCTTGACGTGATCCCTCACCTAGTCCATGATGAATCACATTGGTTGATTCGAAATGCGTCGACAATGTTCTTTCTCATGTGATTATTCTTGAAGAAAATTCTAAATATTTGCCATGATTCACGAAGCCTAAATTCCAAAATTAATTTAAATATTAATATTAACATTAATTTTAATAAAAATATTAAGTTTAATAGTATTAATAATTAATATTAATATTATTTTTAATATTATTAATATTAATAACATTTAATTAATAATACAAATATTATTAATGACATTATAAGTATTGCTCTACATAAAATTAATATTAATGAATAATATTAACAAAATTTAGCATTAAGAATAATATGAATAAAATTTAATATTAATTTTAATTATTAATAATAATTTGAATATTTATTATTGATATTAATATTAGTTAATATAAATACGAATATTATTATTGTTTTTAATATTAATAAGAATATTGTTTTTAGTATTATTAATATAAATATTATATTTAATATTATTACTATTAAAAATATTTTTGATATTATTAATATTTATAAATATTAATTTAAAGCTAATTATTAATATTAATAGCATTTAATTTATAAAATTAATATTATGAGTGACATTAACATTATTAGTATTAAAAAAATTTAATATTAACAATGATATTAATAGATTTTAATTTAAAATGTTGTTTATTATTAATTTTTTATTAGTATTCCTAATATTAATAATAAAAATATTGATTAATAAATTTTAGTATTAATATCATTAACCTTAATAACATTAAATATTAATAATATTTTAATATTAAGTTTTAATATTACTTATTAATATTAATTTGAATATTAATGTTATTAATTATTAATAATATTTTAATATTAAGTTTTAATATTATTTATTAATATTAATTATTAATATTAATTTGAATATTAATTATTTATATTTGAAGGTTGTTTAGAGGAAGCGAGGTTGTGTTGGCGTGATCTTAGTTGGAATAGTCACCATCCTTCTTCTCTATGTTGATGATATTGTTCTTTTGGTAAGGTGTCTATCTGATCTTGATAAGAAATTATGACATCTTAAGGATTTATGATCTAAGGTCGGTATGATTCTTAACACTAACAAAAAAAAAGTTATGATTATAAAATCCAAGAAGGACACTTATGCTAATTTTGTGTATTACAATAGAAACTTGGAGGAAGTATCTTCTTACAAGTACCTAGCAATTGATATTCATCACAAGCTCAACTCGAAATATAACATTGAGAAAAGGATTAATGGAGGGTGGAAAGCTTATTTTTGTCTTGAAAATAATTGTAAAGTGGTAAAACTTCTCGATGTGGGATAAAAAGAACCTCCTCTTTGAAACTTTAGTCACTCCTCTTATCTTGTATGGATGTGAGGTTTGGGGTCGCAACATATCTAGAGAATCCTAGACAAATATTGAGCAAATCTAGAAGTGTTTCATAATGTATAACCCCAAAATTAAAAAGCAATACACCCTATACTATTCTCCTTATATAAGTTGGTCTTTCTCGTATCGAGAGCCTAGTTGTGACTAGTCTCCTATTGTATAAGCACAAAATCAATAACATGGGAGACCATAGACTTCATAACCTAGCTTTAAATTCTAGCCAAAACCACCTAAGGCTCAAACAAGGTTACTATAAAGATACCAGGGGTTTGGTTAAACCATTGGGAGATTGACGAAAATGTTGCATTGAAAAAATATTAATAACATCAAAATATCGTTACTTCTAAGTTTAAAGAGAAAATGTGTTGCGAGAAAGATTTATAGGCTAAAATAAAATTAAGATATTATAAGGAGGTCATCAACCCAACTCTAGAATATCAAAATTTTCTCTCGTTTTAAATATTGCAAATAAAAAAAATTAATATAACAAAGATAAGAACAAACTCTCATGAGATCCATGGTGAAACAAGTCGTTAGGGCGGTTTCTAAAACACCATGGATGGAAAGTTTCGCCATCTCTATGAGAATATGAACATTGAAGATGAAAATCACTTCCTCTTAGAGTGCCCCGTGTACACCCACAATAGATCTCGGTTTCATAATATTTGTTGCAATACCAACCTTCCTAGCCTTTTAACATGTCAAAATTATAGTGAGTCGGGGACGCTTCTCTCCAAACTCATTGAGCATAGGAGTACAATTTTAAAACAAACTAAGTAATTCATTTCATTAGGTCCGATAGACAAAAATTTGGTCTCAATGGACGTTAACCATCATCATCATCATCATTAATAATATTAATTATTAATATGAGTTCATTTTAATATTATTAATATTCATATTTTTTTAATTTTAATGTTAATTACTAATATTAATAATATTAATATTATTAAGAAAAAAATTGATTTTTTTTGCTCTGCTAGGGTTTCGCGTTTCCTCTGTGAGGATCTGCTGCAGCCCCTGGCTCTGAGCCGTCCAACTCTGCAACCTTCTGCACTTCTTCGACTGCCGCTCTGCCTATGTGTGAGTTGAGGCAGGTCTTCACTCAATGACGGGCCCCCACGGGGGCACTCGTCTTCCCCCTCGGGACTTAATCTTTTCTCGCTAATGCAGGGAACTTCGATGACAAATGCTCCGGGAACCACGAGGCTTCGAATGTTCGAGACAAAAGGACACAGGGACCAACCAAAAAGCACAAACGACAAAACTACGGAAGAACAGAGGGGGAAAGCGAGGTCAAAACGACATCCCTACGGTGAAGTCGGCGACACTGCAAACCCATAGCAACGGAAAGACCGAAAATAGAGCTCCCAAGCCACGTGAATAAATGGACGCATACAGTTCATGAAAGACCACGCGCTCATTGGAAAATTTATAGGAATCGGCCAACATAAAAGGTTCACGAAAAGGCTGGATAATGGCAAAATGGAAACCAAAAGGAGACATCACCCTCCCGACTTGGAGCAAAGGGATTCTTCACGGTGATTTTCATCCGCATTAAGGATCGAAACAGGGTACTCGACGGAGGACCCTACTTCCTCAACTCGGCGGGTCTTTATCCCGAGAGACCGGGTGGAGAGGTTCAATCCCGATAACGAAGACCTAAGGCCCGGGCACCGATCCCGGATCCGTTTGTACTCGCTACCGCTCGTAGTATCGGGATGAAGAATCCCCTGCAGGACATTGGCGACGGACTCGGAGAGTTTATAAAAAATAGCGGAGGAAACAAAGATGAGACGATACACGTCGTACGCCCGCATCTCGCGTCTACATGCGTCCGGGACCAAGCTCTTCCCGACTCGGTAAGCATCTTTCACGATGACTATGAATGGATTCAACCCCTAGATTTTGAGCATGTTCCATTCCGATGTCGTAGATGCCACCTTCATGGCCACCTATACGGAGACCGCCCGCTCAATGCATCCTCAAAGAATAAGGATGGCCTCCCGCCGCGTCTTCTCCCGATGGTTTCACAAAGGTGACTAATCATAGAAGAGCCAACAAAAAGACTCCTCGGGGAAAAAAACCAACCTCTACCGTCAACCCCGCTCCCCCCTCCGACGAACGACTTCGAAGTCCTCAACACCATCCCGAACAAACGCCTCGAGCGGAAGCCACCTCTACCCCCTCGCCGACAAGCACCACCATCCCCATCATTTCGAGGCATCTAAATCAATGCCTCCGGCTGAAAATATACGGTTCGGATTAGTGGAAGATCCCTTCAACACTCGGAGAAGGGAAGAGTATTGGCATGGAAGTGGACGGTCATCGGGATCATCTGAGGCGAGCGAGCGGTCAAGCTCGGATTATGGATGAAGAACCGGAAAGCATAAATGCGGAAGGACTTGACTTATTAGAGCTTGAAAGAGCATGCAGGAAAAAAAGAATTTGATAAGATACAAGCACATCGGCTAGAAACACACGGAGGTGATTATAGCAAGAGCCTTCCAACGAAAGAGCTAGGGATCCAACCGAGCAAGCAAATGGGATGGTAACACTATCCCGGAAAGACTCCAAGAAAAGAGGATGGAAAACGGATCCGGAAAGAACCATTACGAGTTGGAAAAATTTTGGTTGATTCCGGAAGATATGCTAAGTTGACTAAGTTCTATAAGCCCCTCCCAAATAGTGAACCATGAAGCTCACATCATGGAATACAAGGGGACTCAAGCTGTCTGGGAAACACGAGAATGATAAAGAACATGATAAAGCGAGAGAAACCACAAATCTTCTTCATGCAAGAAACAAAATGTAACGACAGTGCAATTGGAAACATTCTTTCCAAAGCTTGGCCCGGATGTCATACGAGTAGCGGTTGATGCTCGTGGGAGCCTCGTGGGGACTCGCAATTTCCTGAACCCTCAAACCATTTCCCTTACGGACTTTCATGCCTCTCACCATCTTATTCGGGCTACTTTTCATATTGTGGGAACCAATATTCATGGCCATCTCACCAACGTCTACTTTCCTCGAGACGCGATGAGTAAATCGGCTCCGTTAAACACAATAGCAAGTCTCAACTGAATAGGATACACCCCCTGTGGCTCATTGGAGGCGACTTCAATATGATCACTAAGCTGGAGGAAAAGAGGGGAGGAAGACACAAATTGGAAATAGAAAGTAGCTTGTTTAAAGATTTCATACAAAACCAACAGTTAATAGACATGCAATTCTGCAATGGCTCATTCACATGGAGCAATCGTCGCACGGTGCAGACGAGACATTGCCTCCAAGGCCGGAAAGATTCCTAATCTCGGACAACGCAATTCACATAGGGGGTGATCTCTCTCGTTGCTATCCTCCCTCTACTGAGGGTTCCGACCATTGGCCAATCTCTCTTCAATGGCTAAGAATGGGTCAAACTTCACGTCGCCCCTTCGCATTTGAAGCCTTTTGGCTAAATCATCATGCGTTCAAGGACCTCATCACCACAACATGGAAAAAACTTTGTCTACTTTGAAGGGTCGGAAATGTACAAATTCCAACAAAAACTAAAACACCCGAAAGGGCAAATCAAGCTATGGAACCATTCCACTTTCGGTAATATCTTCCAAGCTCAACGGCGAGCTTCACCAAGAGATGGCCGCCCTCCAGACAACAAATTATTTTAGAAGGATACACGGATCAACACCGGAAAAAAGAACAACAGCTCGTAATGCGGATGGAGGAAAGAGCTAAGCGAGGAGGAAATCCTATGGAAGCGAAATCGCGCATACGATGGTTGAAAGAGGGAGAAAAAACACTAAGTTTTTTCCACAGATCAACCATTCAAAGACGCATGAACAACAACATCACATTCATCAAGAATACGTAAGGAGAGAAAGTGGAAGATCATGAGCGGATAGAACAGAGTTCTCCTCAATCATTTCCAAGCAATGCATCAAGAACCCCAACAGGGACGAGCACGAGCCATTGAAAAGATAACTAAGAATATCCCTAAGCTAATTAATGAAGAGCATAATCATCTCTCGCTACGACCTGTTGATCACTTGGAGGTTGACACGGCGGTTCATCAACTCAAAGAAGGGAAGGCTCCGGACCGGATGGCTTCACCACCACTTTCTTCCACAAATTTCGGGATCCGATAAGGGAAGAAGTCCGGAGGGTTGTTGAAGAATCGCGCTCAATGCATTGGCTCCTCCCATCGCTGAATGCTACCTTTATTGCTTTAATACCAAAAGAGGAGGATTCTTGCACTCCGACAAATTCCGACCTATAGCTTTATGCAACATAATATACAAGATCATATCCAAAGTTATAGCAAACAGACTCAAACCGCTCTTGCCTCTTCTCATCTCGCGGGAGAGCAAGCCGGATATGTGGAAGGACGGCAGATCTCGGATGGCATCATCCTTACGCATGAAGTCATACACTCCCCCGAAAACGACTAAACAAGCGGGTATTATGCTCAATATTGACCTATCTAAAGCTTTTGATAGATTAAGTTGGACATACATCCAGAAAAATGTTACTTGCATTTGGTTTTTCTCCAACTTGGATCGGATGGGTTCATAATCTTATCTCTTCTCGCTTTTTTCTCCATTTTAATCAACGGAATCCCCTCTCGTCCTTTCTCACCCACTAGAGGCATCAGACAAGGGGACCCCTTGTCTCCCTTCCTCTTTGTTTTAATGGCTGAAAGCCTGGGACGCCACCTCAAAAGTGCCCTCCTTTCCCAACATCTTCAAGGCCTCTTTGTTCACCATTCCCCTCGTTATCACACACCAACAATTCGTTGATGACAATATGGTCTTTGGCTATCCTTCAGTGCGAGAAGCCACTCGCCTCAAAGCTCTTCTCGCTCGACTTCTCCGATGCTTCAGGGAGCATGCATAAATATTGCTAAATCCCAGCCTTTTCTTCTTCAATACACCTCCATTCACTCAAAAATCTATTGCCCGTATCCTCGGCTTTTCCATTGCCTCTTTACCTTCGAAATACCTTGGTGCGCCCCTCATAGACTCAGCCTTAAAACATTCCTCCTGGCGAGATCTTCTAGACAAAATCGATGCTCGCCTCTCATCTTGGACCTACGGAACTCTCAACACTCGCTAGCCGAGTCATTCTCATAAAATCGTGCTACAAGCCCCGCCTCTGTACCTCTTCTCTATCTTGGTCGCTCCCAAGTGGGTTCTAAAACGAATCAAAACTCTACAAAGGCAATTCTTATGGGGATCCAAGGATTCTCATAACAAATGGGCTCTTGTCAAATGGTCTCCGGTTTGCAAGCCTAAGGTGCAAGGAGGATTAGGATTAAGAGATCCGGCCCACACAGAATGAGATTATGGGAGCGAAAATCGGGTGGAATTGGCTAAAGTCCCCTAGCAAACCTTGGGCAACTATCCGGACTCGCAAAATATGCTAACCACGGACCTCCGGAGGAACTAATACGGCTCACACCCATGGAGAAAGGTTCTCTTATCCGGATGGCGACTAAACAACACTTTCTATTGATCCGGAAGCACGACTTTCCCGGGAACCGAGAAATGGGAAAAATGCAAGATTACGGGACGGATGCTTGGGATCAATTCCCAAAGATTACTAACACTTACAGACCCCCCCGAGGACCGGATTGGGAAAGACAGAAAAGCAGAAACGGTTCACCAATATTGGGAAGCTAATGAAATACAGGGATATCGACAATGGAAATTGGCGGAGCACATTGTGGAACACATTGAGGAACAGGATCAGGCAGCTCTAAATGCAAAGCTCAAACACCGAAGTACCAGAGTCTCTCCACATCAGGATATATTAAGATGGGGTTACTTGCCCAGAGGTACCTTCTCATCACAAGAAGCTTATAGATTAATAACTCATGACCCCGGAGCCAAGGATCCTATATGGGATAAAATATGGAAACCCTGGATATGGCCAAAAGTCTCAGTTTTCTTATGGCTTCTCGGGCATCAAAAAATTCTATAACCTTATAAAAAAAGGCTTTCAAGGCCCATCTATCTGTCTCAATTGTAGGGCCCAAGAAGAAACGCAGAGACATTTACTGAATGAATGCCCTTTAGCAAGACAATTATGGGAAAAATCCAGCTTTCGATGCCAACGCAGTTGCGGACCCTCCGAAGATCTCACCAAGACCATTAGAGACCGGCATCGGCACCCATACATCGGTGATATCCTCAAATACCTTTGGAGCCTTATCAGGGGGCTACTTCTATGGTCCATCCGGAAGGAGCGAAATAAGCGAATTTTCGAGAGACCAAATCACACCTCTCGGAAGCTATATGGAAAACCTTCTATCACAACTTAGAAGAATCCCTCAACTTGCGCTCCCGGGATGCAAATGATCTCCCCACCACGGCCAAGGAAAAGTCCATCCGGGACAATTGGGGATTTAACCTTCACTATTACGAGCCAAGAAGTAAAACTCCTCAAGATGATAAAAGCAAGAGAATATGGATTCCCCCTCAAGAGCACACCTTCAAACTCAATTTTTGATGGAGCTTCCAAAGGTAATCCGAGAAAAAGGCTGGGTACGGAGGCATTATCGAGACCACAAAGGCACTCCATCGATCATATATATGGGCCGATCGGCTGGGACACAAACAATTCGACTGAACTTGAAGGTCTCCATCAGAGTCCGATTCTATCTCAACAATTAAACCTTCTTCCTCGGGAGATTGAAGGGGATTCTCAAATCCTCATTAACATGGCCCAAAAAGCTTCTCAATGGAGCACCCGCACGGAAAATTGCCCACGGTTGGAGATTGGAAACACGCTTGCAAAACATTGAGGATTGGATCCTCAAAAAAACAGAGACTATCACTTTCAAACATACAAGAAGAGACGGGAACAAGGTGGGCTGATCTTCTAGCCAATGTTGGAGTTGACGAGTGAACACTACCTTATCACGAGCACACCCGAGATTTTTTCCAAATGAGGAACAACGACAAGAATACTACTCACCGCTCCACGGTGAAGTAGAAAACCCGGATGCGGGTGATTAACATAGGAACCAAGTGGGAGCCGGGCGGCATTAGGGGTACTGCAGCTGGCCTCATCGCATGGCAAACGTCCGGCGATCGTACTCGGGCGTGAGACATTTATGTAAAAACTTAATGAGCGCGATTCACAATTCTCCAAACGCAATTCGAGAGAATTCTATGCAAGGTAACAAAGATCCGGTCATTACTCCTTCCATGGCGCAGATTAATTTCGTCGGGACGGCAACAACTTCGAGGTATTTGATTGCAGTAATGGAGAGCGAGCATGCTAATAGTAGCTTTCCTCGGCCTTCTCGTGTATTGTTCGCCCACCGTGAGGCTCTCCTCGGAGCGCACCGTAGTCGGCAAGCGCACCAAACTTCATGGCTGCATTGTCCCTGGGCGATAATGTTCATTTCTCCATTGCGGGTAATTGTATGCATCAGTCCGGGATATGGCTTGAGAATCGCTCGGCATCCCCATAGCTCCCACGCGCTCTCACTCCCCCCAACGCTCGCCCGGTTCTCGGCATTCCCCCAAGCTTTCCCTGCTACGATTGACATTATGCCTCGTTTAAGGCAAAGAATGAGATGCCGTCGGGGGTCCTTCTAGGAGGGTTTACAGGCGCTCCTCCCCCGTCTTCAAGTACCTCGAGCTGCGGACTTCTGCGGCTCGGCCAGCACTTCTCATGTTGCCCATGGTCGTATTCTTAGATCCGAGAGCTGGAACACCATCGGCCGAGAATGTTCCGGCTCACTCTCAAACCGAGCATTTTGTTTTTCAAAGTGCTTTGAATCGCCCATGTATTACAACTACTCGTCACCATGGTTTTCCGAGAGTCCCCATATGATGATGGGCGGGGCTGGTCATGGTGTGCGGATTGATGAAGAGCGGGTTGGTCCCGATGGGCGGCATGATGAAGAAATGCCCGAAACGGAACAGAGCCAGCCCGAGGGATGTTGATGGACAGGGGCATTGGCATGAATATGGATATCGAGATGGTACGGAAGAGCGACAGAAATGCAATTCAAGACCGGGGTAATGCAAACGCTCCGCACTGACAACATCCAGGGCGATGGACTGCGCACCCTCTGCCGTCGACAAGATCATTCACTCAAGCTGCGGCCCTCTACAATTCCGATGGAGAACCGTGATGAGTTTTGGTGCGGAGTCGAGGAAGAGGAACCGGATGAGTGATCTTACTCGACCCCTGTGTTTTTGTTCTTTTTTGCTATGGCACTGTCTTATGTTTGCAATTTGTCATCTGTTTGATTCTAGACTTAAACATTGCCCCCCGTGTGGGTCTTTTTCGATGGAACTTGATTTGCACTTGGTTTCCCTCAACGGGCGAGTGCCAAGTTTTTTTGACTTTTCGCTCTACGAGCCTACTCGAGCCTTGTTACAGTTTACTCTCCGATGTACATATCTGTTACTGATTATCAATAGATTAAACTTATTTAGAAAAAAAAAATATTAATATTATTAATGATATTGACATTATTATTATAAGTAATATTAATATTGATGATAATGATAATAATGATAATATTAATATTAATAGTGATAAATAATGTTAACAACACTTAGTATTAACAATAATATTAATAAATATTAATTTAAACTGTTTATTATTGTTATTATTTTAATTTATTAATATTACTAATATTAAAATTAATTAATATTAATATGATTAACATTAATAACATTAAATATTTATACCATATTAATATAATTGTTTGATTTTTTATTAATATTATTATTAATATTAGTTAATATGAATATGAATATGAATATTTCTTTTAATATTATTAATATTTATAAATATTAAGTTTAATATTAATTATTAATATTTATAACACTAAATAATATTTTCATGGGCAACCATGGTCTAATGTCGCATTGTGATAAATATCGTTTGAATATGAAAATCAACCATGATTCAATATTGCATTATGTAAATATTGTCTCAATATGAAAAGAAATGATTGTCAACAATGATCCAATGTCACATTATGACAAAGATTGTATCGATATGAGAATCAACCATTTTCAATGATTGCCAAATATGTTTATTTTAGGGTTTATAATATTTAGTCAAATGTCGCATTTGTCTCAATATGAAAATCAACCATGGTCAATCATGGTCAACCATGGTTCAACGTAATACTGTAACAAAGATTATCTCCTTGTCCAATTTCACATTATGACAACCATTTCATCCATGGTCAACCATGATAGAACGTCACATTGTGACAATGATTGTCTCAATATGATAATTAACCACGATTGAACATTGCATTGTGACAAATATTGTCTCAATATGAAGATCCATCATGATCAACCATGGTCCAATGTAACATTATGGCAAAGATTGTGTCAATATAAAAATAAACCATGGTCAACAATTGTCAAAGATGTTTATTTTATGGTTTATAATTTTTATCTTAGGGTTTATATACCTTGGGTCTATAATATTAAACTCTTAGGTTTAATGTTATTCCTTTTGGATTTTAGTATTAATATATTGTGATTATTAGTCCCTTGGGTTTATAAAATCAGTCCCGCAAGTTTATTGAGGTAACGGTCCATATTCCTAGGGTATAATATTATTCATAGGGTTTAGTACAAATTCCTTTATTTATAATCATTATCAACAATGGTAAACCATGGTCTAATGTCACATTATGAAAAATATTAGGTTTATAATATAAAACCCTTGTGCTTATTAAGTTAAGTGTCCATATTCCTAGGGTATAATACTATTCATAGGGTTTAATATAAATCCCTTGGGTTTATAATCATGGTCAATCATGTTTCAATGTCACATTCTAACAAATATTGTCACAATTTGAAAATAAACCATGGTCCACCATCATCGACCATGGTCAACCATCGTCGACAATTGTCAACCATGATCAGTAATGGTCAACCATATTTCAATGTTGCATTGTGATAAATATTGTGTCAAAATGAAAATATCAACCATGGTTAATAATGGTCATCAATGGTTAACCATCGTCAATGATCATGGTCACATTGTACGGAATATTGTTTCCTTTTCCAAGATCACATTATGAGAACCATGCTCATTCATGGTCAACCATGGTCCATGGTCACATTGTCACAAATATTGTCTCAATATTAAAATTAGCCATGATACACGATGGTTCAACATCGCATTGTGAGGATATTATCTCAATATGAAAATCAATCATGGTACAACGTCACATTATGAAAAATATTGCCTCACTATGAAAATAAACCATGGTAAACAATGGTCAACCATGTTTATTTTAGGGTTTATAATATTTATATTGGGGTTTATATATATTGGTTTTATAATATTAAACTCTTGGGTTTAAAATTATTCTTTTGGGTTTTTAATATTAATCCCTTGTGGTTATTATTCCCTTAGGTTTATAATATCAATCCCTTGTGTTTATTAAGATAGGGGTCGATATTCCAAGGGTATAATATTATTCATATGGTTTAATATATATCCCTTGGGTTTACAATCATAATAAACCATGGAAAACCATGGTCCATTGTCACATTGTGACAAATATTGTCTTGATATTAAAATTAACCATGTTCAACCATCATCAACCATGGTCCAACATCGCATTATAACAAATATTGTCACAATATAAAAACCAACCATGGTCAACCATCTTTAATCATATTCAACCATGGTCAAATGTCGTATTGTGAAAATATTGTCTCAAAATGAAAAATAATCATGGTCAATATGAAAATCAACCATGCTCAACCATGGTAAATCATGATAAAAAAAAGTAAACCATGGACCAATATCACATTGTTACAAATATTCTCTCAATCTGAAAATCAATCATGGTCAACCATGTTTCACCATTACATTGTGACAAACATTGTTTCAGTATGAAAATAAAAAATGGTTAACCATGGTCAACCATGTTTTTTCTAGTCTTTATAATATTTTTGTTGTGGTTTATATACCTTAGGTTTACAATATTAATCCTTTGGGTTTTTTTAGGTTTTTATTATTAATCCCTTGTTTTTATTAATTCTTTGGGCTTATAATATGAATCCCTTGGCTTTATTAATCTAATGGTTAATATTCCTAGGGTATAATATTATTCCTAGGTAAAGGGAGCTCTAATTGAATGGATCATGAGGAAAAATACTTGCTAAGGTTTTGAAAATGGGGTAGCAAGCTAAGTGCCCTTTATAGTGGGGAGAAATCCACAGTTAGGAGTGCATGAGCTAGAGGCGATTTGAGATTGGAGACCTCCCGGGAAAGTCCTAGTTACTGGGTGCAAGCTTCAGAAGTTATGATTCATGCTATGTGATTCATTTCACTAGTTTCAATCCCACTTCTTCACCCCTCTCAGCATCACCCGATGCAATGAGTGCTAAGTGGACTATTAAAAAATCATAAGAAATTATTTAGTTATGACTCCCTCTTGTGGAAATGGTCATAGATAAATGACTTACTTAACACAATTGAATCCCAAAAAATTATATCTAATATAATGCACTCTGAAAAACCCCTCAATAGTTAAATATAATATTACAGATAGGGTTTATAATATTCATCCTAGGGTTTAATATAGATCTGTTTGGTTTATAATCCATTAGGTTTATAATATTAATCATAGGGTTTATTATTAATCCATTTTGTTTGTTTATTTTAGGGTTTATATTCCTAGGGTTTAATATTCATCCTAGGGTTTAATGTCGCTCCGTTGGGTTTTTAATATTAAACCATGTTCAACCATTTTTAATCATAGTCAACCATGGTCAACCATTGTCCAATGTCATATTTGACAAATATTCTCTCAATATTCAAATCAATCAAGGTCAACCATTGTCCTAAGTCACATTGTGACAAATATTTCATCAATAGAAAAATCAACCATGGTCAGCCATGTTTTCTTTAGGGTTTATAAAATTCATCTGAGGGTTTATATATTTTGCGTTTACAATATTAATCCTTTGGGTTTTTAGGATTTTTGTATTAATTCCTTATTTCTATTAGTTCCTTGTGTTTATAATATCAATCACTTCACTTTATTAATCTAGGGGTTCATATTCCTAGGGTATAATATTTTTGATAGGGTTTACAATATTAATCCAAGGGTTTTATATAGATTCCTTGGGTTTATAATGCATTATGTTTATAGCATAAATTTTCTGAGTTTATAATATTAATCATATGGTTTATGTTTAATATTCATCCTCGAGTTTAAAATTATTCCCTTGAGTTTATAATCCCTTGTGTTTTTAATATTAATCCCTTGGGTTTACAATACTAATATCAAGGTTGATGATCTGAATCTTAGGGTATAATGTTTATTTTAGGGTTTATAATATTTAACTTAGGGTCTATATCCCTTTGATTTATAATATTAATCCATTGGGTCTCATATTATTCACTTTGGTTTATGATCGGTTGTGTTTTTAGTATTAATCCTTTGGGTTTATTAGTTCCTTGGGATTATACCATCCATGATTTAATACTATAACATTGGAATGGTACAAAATTGTTTCCAACATCACATTGCGACAAAATTTTTCTCCATATGAAAATAAGTCTAACAATCATAATTAGAAAAAACTTTGGTTTAATACGAGGTCTATAATATTAGGCTATTTTAATATTGAGTTTATAATATTAAAGTTTAATATTTTCTTTACAATTTTTAGTATTGGGGCTTAAAATATTAATATTAGGGTTTAATATGAATCCCTTGAGTTTATCAATCCCTTGTATCTTTAATATTAATCCTTTGGGTTTATCAATCCGTTAGGTTTATGATATTAATCCCTCGGCTTTAAAAATATTCCTCTCACTTTACAATCCATTGAGTTTATAATATTCATCCCTTGGTTTATTAATTCCTTAGATTTATAGTAGTAATCTCCTAAGGTTATAATATTAATCCTAAGGATCATAATATTAGTATTAGGGTTTATATTCCTACGGTTTAATATGAATTCTGGGGTCTAATGTTATTCCATTAGGTTTATATTCCCTCAGGTTTTTGATATTAATCCATTTGGTTTATTATTTCCTCGGGTTTATAATATCGTTCTTATGGTTTCCAATATTAATCATAGGGTTTATATTCCTAGGGTTTAATATTAATGCTACGGTTTACAATATTAATCTTAGGGTTTAATATTAATACATTTAGTTTATAATCCTTTTATTTTATAATATGAATCCATTGAGATTATTAATTTTAGTGTTTATATGCCTATGATTTAATATTAATCTTAATATAAATAATGTTATTCCCTTCGTCTTTTAATTTTAATCCTTTTAGTTTATTAATGAAATATGTTTATAATGCTTATCCTAAGGTTTATAATACTATTCTTATGGTTTAATTTTTATTTTAGGGATTATAATATTTATCTTAGGGTCTATATCCTTTGTGTTTATAATATCAATTCCTTGTGTTTAGTATTATTCCCATAGGTTTTAATCCCTTGGGTTTATTAGTCCCTTGATTTTATGATATCAACCCCTTGGATTTATTAATCTAAGGGTTCATATTCCTATGGTATAATATCATTCATAATTTTTTGAATATTAATATTTTGGGTTTAATATTAATATTAATCTCTTGGAGTTATTTTTAGTTTAATATTAATATCTTGGATTTATAGTTTGTAATATTACGACTTATAATACTCATCCTTGGTGTTTATAATACAACTATGTTGAGTTTTCTGATCGCTTCGATTTACAATATTAAGCTTTTCGGATTATTAATCACTTCAGTTTATAATACTAATAATAGGTTGAGTTGATTAATCCGAAAGGTTTATAATATCTTGGGTTTATAATATTAATACTTCTTTTGGGTTAATTAATCCCTTGGGTTTATAATATTAATCCCTTAGGTTTTTAATCCGTAGGTTTTATAATATTAATCCTTTGGGGTTATTGATTTCTCGTGTTAATAATCCCAAAATTTTATAATATTAATCCTTGGGTTTATAATATTCATAATTCCTTGGGTTTATTAATCCATTTAGTTATTAATGTTAATCACTTGGGTTTATTAATTCCTTAGGCTTTTAATATTAATCACATGAAATTTTAATATGTTTTCTTTTTAATATGACTTATCCCTTGGGTTTATAATATTCATCACTTGGGTTTATAGTATCAATCCATTTGGTTTATAATATTTATCCCCTTTACGAATAATAGTTATAATAATTATAATTATTGATAATTAATAATTAATAATTATTAATAATTAATAATTAATAATTAATAATATTTATATTTATATTTATTTTAATTATTAATTATAGATATTTATATTTATATTTATGTGATTAATAGAAACATCACATTATTTCATCTCTAAAATTATTCATTTGGGTTTATAATCTTAGGGTCTATAATAATAAGGTTTATAATACTAATCTTAAGGTTTTTGATCCCTTAAGTTTATAATATTAATTCTTGGGTATAGAATCTTTTTGGTTCATAATATAAATCATAAGCTTTAATATTTTACCATCATTTGGTTCATAATATAAATCCTACGATTAGATATCATTTTTGGTATTTAACTGTGTTAATTAAGTCATTCATCTAAGGGATTAATATTATAAAGCCATTGGGAAATAAACTGAAGAGTTTAATATTATGAACCCGAGGGAAAATAAACAGAATGAGAAATCGTATGATTTAATATTTACCATAGGGTTTATTTTCCCTTTGGTATATAATATTAATCTCTTGGGCTTATTTCCCGTCACGTTTATAATACTAATCCTTTGAGTTTATAATATTAGGCATTTTTAATATTGGGTTTATAATATAACATTTAGTATAGGGGTTTGAAATGTTCGTTTTTAATATTGGGGTTTATGATATTGAGTTTTATAATTTTAGGGTTTATAATATTAATATTGATATTAATATTTTATGTTTATTAATCCTAAGGGATTATAATATTAACCCAATGGGTATATTATTCTAACTTGTTTATACAATTAATCACTTCCATTTATATCATTAATATATTAGTTTTTTTTTTTGGTGAGAGTTTATAATACTAATTTTAG
The DNA here is from genome assembly GCA_034641835.2 of Pinus albicaulis. Classification (NCBI taxonomy): domain Eukaryota; kingdom Viridiplantae; phylum Streptophyta; class Pinopsida; order Pinales; family Pinaceae; genus Pinus; species Pinus albicaulis. Next base: position 178,467 of record JAXQQM020087274.1, on the reverse strand, counting down.
GGTTTGGTTTATATCATTAATATCTGGGGTTTATTATTAAAATTTATAATAGTAATCCTAGGGTTTATAACCTTAGGTTTATTTTCAGTTGCATTCATAATATTAATTTATAGGATTTGTTTTCCTTTGGGTTTATTACGTCTCTCGGTTTATTATTATTAATCTTAGGATTCAATATTTTCTCATTGTGTTTGATGCAAGAGCATCGAAGCTAAATTTTCATTAGTCATTTGTGTGATTTAGTGGGTGAGATGTTTTAATTATTTATTTAGTTATTTCTCTCATTTTTGATAAATTAAGAGATAAAATATAAATGTGAAGATTTTTGTAAATATTCCTTTAATAAATTAATGATATGAGTGGAGTTGAATTATGTAGATAACCTAGGGATTAGGAATTTCATAAATAGGACTTAGTTGAGCCTAAAAAAGGGATAAATCTAATTTAGATTTTAGTTGATATTTGTGTGGAGGAATTTATGGAGTAGAAAAAATTCATATTTATGTATAAATAAGAGGGTTTTATGAGGAAGAAAAACAATTGAGGAGAAAGTGAGGAATGCAGAGAGAGTGAGAAATGGGTTGAGAGCTTGTTGTAAAGGGCCGAGAGCGGAAAGGCCATCCAGTGAAACATTTGGTGAAGGAAGTTCTTGTGTATTTATATATCAGTATATTTTTGTTTGTAGAAGCTCTTTTTTATTTATGTACACTTTGAGAAATTGCAAATTTTTGTTTAATGAAGAGGTTTTTATGAGAATTTTAGTGCTGAAGGAAGCACACACATAATTATATGCTAGGATCTAAGCATCAATGTTTATTTTTCCTCGGGTTTATAATATTAAACCCTTTAGTTTATTTCCCAGTGGGTTTATAATATTAATCCCTTAGATTTGTGATATTGTACTTTTTAATTTTGGGTTTAGAACATAGCATTAAATACCACGATCTAAAATATTGAGTTTTTAATATGAGAATATATAATATTTGTTTTATCAATATAAAGGTTTATAATATTAATTGTATCATTTATATTATTAATCCTATAGATTAAAATATTTATTGTAAGACTTATAATGTTAATCTTAGGGATATAATATTAATCTTAAGGTTTATAATGTTGAATTTAATAATACTAGGGCTTATAATAATTGATTTAATATTATAGTTCAATATTATTATGTTGGAATTGTTCTTAAATCTATCATTATGTGTCAAATATATTGATAGTTGTATTAATAAGTTAATAAATGTATATTAATCATTAAAATAATGGCGAGGAATAAATAAATATTATTACTATTATAATTATGTTATATTAATTTTGTTATGGTTATATATATAATAATTGTTAATGTGATGATAAATGTCTCAACAACATTTGCTAATGTGGTCATATATATCTTTCATATACACCTATCCACCTATATTAACCACATTAATAATGTATTAGTATATATATTTTTATGAGAATTGTTTGTTAAAATTTTTTACACTAATTCTCTTTTTTTTTTCTCCTTTATACTCCTTTGAGTGCCTTGTATATCTAAGGAACATCACAAAACAACTTATAGGTGCAAGAACACCTTTTATCGGTGAGAATTTGTCCAGTCTTAGCATAGGGAAAATGGACCTAAGGCAAAGGCTTCTCTGATGGTATTTAAATGGATAGTTTTAAAAGTGAAGTGAAAAATATAAATATAAATATAAATGTTCCCATAAAATATAAAATGTGTTAAAATAAAAGTTAAAAACATATTTTTATAATATAAGTTTGTTGATTTGTTTCGTGTATTTTTTAAATTTGATTCAAATAAAAATATAAAATATTTCTATGAAATATAATAAAAATGTAAGAGTAAAAATAAAAAATAATATTTTTATAATATAGATATGTTGATTTTTTTAAAATATAATTTTTAATTTTTTTAAAATTTTGAAATCGCATCTTTAAAAAAAAAAAATTGGGAATCAAAATCAATTACGAGAAATAAAAAATACACGGATTGTATAAATTAAATAGTTGATAAAACTCATAAACATTAAAAAAATTGAGTTAATAATATCATTATTAATTATAAAAAGAGTTAAGTATATATACATTTAGGAAAACATGCAATTTATCATAGATATTTATGAGTTAAGCCTGTACATTTAAAAAAAAAATGTAATTTATCATAGAGATTTAACATGTAAACAAGCTTTGTTATAATACTATAGGCTAGTACCATGGATTACTAATACTATAGGCTAAAACAAATATATGTAATGTGGATATGATACATGTTTATACAACATATTTTCTAAATTAGTCAATTTAATTAAGTGGAAATGAATCACACAAGCACTTTTGAGATAAATTTCAACTTTTAATTTACCACTACTATTAAAAATATTCTAAAATGTTCCTAAAAATTAAATCTTATCATCTATCTAATAATTTGAGAATTAAATTAAATTTCTCAAAATTCTATTGATATAAATATATTGTAAAATATATTATATAAATAGATCCAACATCAAATAAAAAAATCCAAAATAAAATAAATAATTATACAATTCTAAAATTTATCAATACTTGAACATAAAAATAATAAAAATAATTACACATTATTTAACTTGGAATATGCACACACAAAAAAAAAGAGTCCAGTATTCTGACGCTAACTCCTCGAATGATCAAAATGACTAGCAACTATAAAGTTCCGTTAATTGATGATTAAGGGTTCGCGGTTTTCTCATAGTCCTCCACAGTGATCATATTTCAGTGCAACCTCGCTGGCATTTAGGGATTTCACACTTCGTATATTCAATTCCAAGAATAGTAACCAACTCAGCAATTTATCAAAATGACAAGCAACTATAAAGTTCCTTTAGCGATGATTCAGGATTCGCTGTCATGCAATAGGACCTTTGATGATGGTTGGGTACTGCACAGTCATCATAATTCAATGCAACCTCGCTAGCATTTAGGATTTTCACACTTTTTATATTCAATTCTGGTAATAGTAAAAGAATAAATTCTAAGAATGCGTTAATTATATTTCAGAATAGGAATATTCATTAAAGCATAGATTCCTTAGTAGAGTCCCTTTTAATTAATCGAGTTGCACGTGTTAAAAAGCATAAGGAACGGTCCAAAATTAGGCTTGGCAATCACGGGCCAAGAAAGTTATGGATAAGCTCAGGTGGACTTTCTGAGACACAGAATCCCAACTATTATAAATTCTTGGTTATGGGAAACTAGGTTTTACAGGCGAAAGAAGGGATAAGATTGTTTGTCCTATCTGATTGGAGTGAATGAGAATAGCTTTCTTCCCACGAAACCAGCAATTAAAAAACTGTCTCAAGAGTTTGGTATTTTGGACAATCTCAGATTTCTTTTCAATTGGAGTGACAGAATGGGGCCGCTTTGAAATAATTATCAGGTAATTCTTTTACGATATGCTGAGCCTACACGCTTTGATAAGGGAAGAATGGTTTTAGAGTTAGCGTGCGATTCACTACATGTGATGCCCCTATCATACTAATGTCCACCAGCGCAGATGAGCCGTGTTCTTCTATTAATCATATAATTTGATTGAGATGATTAATTACAATGAATTCGGTGACTATTGACTCATCTAAATTATCTTGACATGCAGCACACACTAAATTCATCTATCTCTTAACACTCACTTCACACACTCTTTAAATATATCAAATTCTTTATGGGAGAGTGATTAGCTTATTTTAACACTCCCCTTAATTACGATTGTATGACTCAACATATCTCAAGCATAACTTAACTATGTCTGCTTGGCTTACAATACAAATTGACTCAATTATAATTCGAACATGTTTGTTGGTCTACGTCTTAGCTAGGCTTACAATGAGTGAAAATTTTTTAAACTTAGCATTTACTTTTTCTCTGCTTCCAAATTTTATATACTTGAAATTCTTCATTCTCTGTTGTGCTTTCTTGTTGTAGGCTCTATATTTATTTACTTGTTGTTCTTGCAATTTTTCTTTGACTTTTTTTGAATTTGTGCTGAAAACAGTCTGATCTTGTCTTCTACACCTTTCTCTTCAAATATTTGTTCAACCATGGATCGCTGCCATAACATTACATCTTCAAGTATTTTTTTTTGCTATGCTTCTTCCGCTTCATATTGTTGACTTTATTTCTGCCATATATCGTGATAGCAGAATCTTATCTTGTATTGACTCCATTGCGGAAAAATTATTTCAATGCATTCTTGCTTGTTTTCATAAACTTCCATACCATTCTCTTCACATTCATCATCATGTGTTGCCGCTTTCTTCATGTAATATGCACACTTAATATCATTATTCACAATTTCATTCAATAGAATCACATCAATTTGTTTAATTAGGTTCTGAATCCATCCTTCAATGAGCTTCAAATCAGCATCAAACTTATAAACAAACTTGATTTTAACTTCTCCTCCCATGCTATCTTGAGCACGTGCATATTAACAAAAAAAACGTTAAAAACATCTTTACTATGTTCTTCAGTGAGAGCTTCATGCTCTATTGCTTCCTTCTCTGCCTTCTTTTCACTGTTTTACAAACCTCTACTGTTGCAAACATGTCGTCTTCCACTTGGCTTCCAAGCATAAGTGGATTTATCTCATAAAATAACAAAATATCAATATGTTCTCACCATGTGCAACCACTCATCACGAGTTAATTGTTCTTCATCAAATATAACTTCAACAATTCCAATTTAAATTCAAATTTTCTGCTCTATTGATAACTTTATCTAAGCCAAACTGAATTGCTGCTTGTTCACACACTGCTTCATGAGTAGTTCTAGCTACGTCATAACTTGCTACTACAGTGACACTTCAATCTTCAATTTTCATCAAACAAGAATCTTACCATATTAACATAATAAATACTTGTTTCAAGAATGAAACCACATATATCATCAACATAATGTTCAGCCACCCAATTGTGGGATATCCGAGCATGCATGTGCTCATTGTCAATTTCATTCATAAGTTCAATTTTTCCAAATTCATCAGTTGTGGTTGGTTTTACCAATGCCCATCTAACTTTGCCGTCATCATCCACATGTGTTTCATCACAATGGGATTCACAGTCTTCCGCACCATTCACGTTACAATGGAGTGCTTGAGAATTGACATGCTCTTTCTCTGCTTCACATACATAGGATTCAACTTGTCTATTTGAATTATTTGTTGCATATTCTTCATCCATACACATTCTTGTAAAATGGGTTTCAATTTAATAACCTTCATGAACATCTTCCACTTTTGAGTGGGATTCTCCAAGATTTTTTTCCTTCGAGAGTCTTGTTCATCTACTTTGAGATTTGAATATGACTCAAAATACTGTGAAAGATATTGTTGTTACATGTCACTCCCACTTCCACAAAATTATTCTTCCAGGATCTTCCATGATTCCTTGGAAGTTGTAGCTTTTGCTACATTACACATAACTGTTTGATCAATTTCTTGTTGAATGAAACTCAAAGCTACGACATTAGTAAATATAGGAGGTGGTAGCAGATCCATGCTACACCAATCAACTTCAATTTCAACTTTGTCTTCTACTAGACTTCTCAATTCCTTGATTGCGGCCTGAACCTCTCTAAACATGACAAAAATCTTTGCCTCTTTCTTTTGTCCATTTTCTTTGTTTTCTTTAGTCACGCTTTGCGACCCATGACTGTTGTCATTAATCTATCTTATAGTTGCTTTCCTATTGCATGACACTATCTTCCATATTTCCCTAGAAACAAAATACAATTTCTAATATGCACCCACATAAGCCACAATCTTCACCCAAAAACCTGTCATTCTTGACAAAACACCAAAATATTTTTGTAAACCGACGGACTTTGTAAAGCCCTAAAATCTATTCTTCAATGAAGAGTCCTTTCTCTTAATCCTATTCCCTAGCCCTAAAATCTCTTCTTCAATGAAGACTCCTTTCTCTTAATCATATTCCCTTATAAAAGAAAAATATTTATAAAATCCTTTTTTATAAACCTTTATAATAGACCATTATAATACCATCCACCTTGTCAAATAGTAATGGATCCCTCTTTGTGAAAATATTCCAAAAATTTAAGCACCTTCCCTTTTAATATACTTCAAAAAGTATTTCAAAATCTCCAACCTCTTAAAATAAACCTTTTAAATAATACCTTGTGTAAATATTTTTGAATCTCCTTAATAACCATTGTAAAATATGACCCTTTAAAAAACATAATAGCATGAAATTTCATGTGTCAAATGAATTTAAAAAATTAACACATGCTTATTAATATTTTCATAGTTATTTTTTTTTATAATTTATGGTGAACGCACATTTACCATCACAAACTCTTGGTGGACTTTACAAACTAACTTTATTTCTCTAACACGACATGAAGGGTGGTGAGGTCGCATGTTAATGCCCTTCTCGGTAGGGAAATCTTGTGTTACTACTCTAACGATTCCAAAGAGGGAAGGAACCCACGTGATTGAGAAGGTGGGAATGTAATTACCTATAACGCGGCTTGTTGTTGATCCTTTGTGCATTATAACGTCCTATCTACCATTGAAGGGAGTGTTATAGTTCAACTAAGATAAAAATAAGTATTTCTGTGTTATCTCTCACATATTGTTGCTTAATATGATCTCTCTTTCAACTTTATGAAATCCTTGCTCTGATCTATATGACCTTAGCTCTCATACCAATATATTGGAAAGACAAATAGGAGAAACACAAAATACATGATTTTCTGATCTTCTATTGTTCACACAAACTTGATTAAGATGATTTAATTACAATGAACCCGATGAATGGTATTTAAATATTTTCAACTATAAACTCACCTAAAACACCTTGACATGTGACCACACATTAAAATAATCTATCACTTAACGTGACTTGAATCAAAACTCAGTTGACTGACTCTCTAAATATAGAAAACTCTTCATGCGAGAGTAATTATAAATTCTTGGTTATGGGAAACCAGGTTTTACATGCGAAAGAACGGATACGATTGTTTGTCCTATCTGATTGGAGTGGATGAGAATAAATTTCTTCCCCATGCAACTAACAATTAAAAATTGTCTCAATTGTTTGGCATTTTGGATTTTCTGACATTGATTTTCAATTAGAGTGAAATAATGAGGCCACTTTGAAATAATTATCATGAAATTATTTTAAGATATGGTGAGAGACAAACTCTACATGATTTGATAAGGGGATAATGGTTTTAGAGTTTGCAGGCGATACACTACATGTGACGCCCCTGTCACAAAAATTTCCAGAAGCAGAGATGAGTGAAAGAACAATGGTAATTCTTCTTCCTTTCACTTCTCATTCATAACTCTAGTGAGTCTCACCTCAGTTGTTCCGTGGAACTACATTTGGAGGTCATTCCAGGAGAATATGGTCATCAGAATGGCTAATACTAGGATGCGAGTGAGGTCCATGGAGGTGCTTCCATCAGTCATCTATGGAAAATTGATCCAAAAACTTTTGGGGATATCAATTGAAATGAATTGCTCAGTCTTCTTGGTGTACTTTTTGGAAGGTGAAGTTGTAAGAGTGTTACCAAGTTGCCACCATTGTTTCCACATGGAATGTATAGACAAATGTCTCCACTCTCACTCTTTCTGCCCTACATGTAGGCATTGTCTTCATCATTATCGCTAGAAAATTCTTGGAAACACTACAACAGAAAGGGGGTTTTAAGACAATACTTAAGAAAAAATTTGGGTAAATTTTCTTAACTTGAGACAAAAGAAAACTTGTGTATCGTAATAACTATTGTCTTTAAGTGGGTGCGTCAAATTAAATTTTCTTAACATGTTGTCTCTGTAAAGACAATATATAACACAAGAATTTTTGTCTCTCGATAGACATTTTCATTTTTGTCTCTTTAGAGATAGTTTCATTTTTTTCTCTCTGGAGACAATAGGCACCTACATAGAGGAGGGTTTTATCACAAAATTTAAGACAAATTTTGATTAAATTGTAAAGAAATTGTAAATTGTCTTAAATATTGTCTTTAACCGGGCATCTCAAATAATTGTCTTAAAAAATCATCTCTATAAAGATAATATAGAACATAAGTATTATTGTCTCTTCAAATACAATTCATTTTTGTCTCTTAAGGGAAAATTCAATTTTTTCTCTTAAGAGACTATAACTACTTATTGTCTATATAGAGACAATATGCCTTTAATTGCAGTTATTGTCTCTCCAAAGAGAATCGAAAGTTCTCTTTATAAATAAAATATAGAATGTAAATAATTTTTTTTCTTCAGTGATTAATTCACGTTAGGGTGCGATGGAATCAAACCAGCAACCTCCTACTTGCAGAGAAGGTGTTGTTGCATTGAGCTAGAACCATTTAAATAAATGTGTTATATCGATCATTAAAGATAAAAATCAATGAGCCAAAATGTATCCTCATATTAGTAAATAAAAATTACGTTACGTCTTGCTACATGAAAAAATTCACTCAAAAGGAAAAAATTCGATATGGTATTGACTCTCAGGTCATCTAGTGGGCTAAATTTGACAACATTCATTTGTAAACTTAGGGTAGGTATAACATTGACATTGATACCAAGGTCAAGTACCCAATGAATAGTTTTTACACTAACATATAAAAGTGGGTCGAATAAGGCAACACTTCGACATACTACAAGATACCTACGAGACTTTCATATCTCTTCTCTGGAAATTGCTAGAATGGTTCAGGAGGTTTAATGATTTTTTTCTAGTAGTTCATATTGATAAAATGAACATTGTAAAACTTCAAACCATGTCTATGGGTGTGATTTTAATTAATTGAATAACATACCTGGTTGGACAAAAGTAGTGATCGAATTCCACGAGCTCCAAAAAATTTGGGTCATATAGCAAAATACCCAAACATTAGCACAAATAATATAGGCTTATGGTTGATATATATATGTTGCCAATTAGAATTTTTCCATCAATGGGATCTCCCATTTGAAAGAGTTCTTGAATTAAAGTATATATCCCACTACTTTTCCACCCCACTATCACAGTTTTAATCCCTCTAGGAAGGTTAAATGTTATTTCGTGGGTAACCTTCAAAATATTTTCCTTGTGTCATACCTAAAAATTGACTATATTAAGAATTCCCTTGAATAGCCAACAATGTGGAGGCCAACAATTTTCCACAAGTAACGAAGTGTCATAGGGAATTCAAGAATACTATTGAATCTATTCAATTGAAATAATTTTATATGAGAGTTTACATAGACAGGAAATGCAACAATATTGTGTGGCACTCAAATTAAGGCAAAATGTCACTGAGAGACTAGAAATACCTCCCATAATTTTGTGTCTGGGAATGAGTCAATTTGTAGTAGCCTCACGTGAGATAAATATTTCTTAATATAGATCAATGAACTCCTCATGGGCTTTGGATTTGGTCGTACAATGGAAATTCTTTTAGAAGGTAGCATACTTATACATCAATGTAATACCTAAAAATATTTAGTATTGTACAAAATGAAAATGTTCATATTAAGAAGCTTCAAATATGTAAGATGGAACTTGTTGTCACTCCGTAATTTGTAATATTTGAAAGAACAAATGACATAGGACAACATCAAATCAATTTGGAGTCCAGGACCTAGCCTTCCTAGACTTAGAGAGGGCCCTCTCTATTTTTATTATTTAACTTGATGATTCTAAGTGTTGATATTAGGCTAGTTATAGGGATTATGAGGGTTTTTTGTTTGATTGATGGTGTGGATTGACAGATAGGGCTGCAGGGACTAATCCATTGGGCTATGGAGTCAAAAAGTTGGAATGACTCATCAACATGAAGAGCATCACAGGGCAAGCTAACTATGCTAAATGGATCTTTAGAGGTATATGAATATAAGGTGAAAGAAATAGTACGGTTCAATAATTACTAGAGATAAGTTAAGATTTCTTTAATCAAACTTCGGCATAAAACATTCAGATTGTAAATGTAGACAGAATCAACATGCTCCAACAGAAAATCTTAATCTAAAATTTCTGATTTACATTCAGATGAATAGATGCACAATAGAGAAAGCAACAGAAACATTTAAAGAGAGAAGTAGCACATCACCATTTTGACACAGCTCAAAAATCCTGTAAACGGTCTCTAATTATTGATGACCAACTCCAAAATTACAATGCACCAACATAGTAGTTCTTACAATGCAAGGGCTAAGAATATTCAAGCATTGATTATGAAAATTCAAGAAGTATTTAACTAAAACTTGAGTCACATTCCCTAGTCTACTTTCGCAAAATTCTTTTATTACAAACAACTGAAAAATAAATAGGTATGGACATGCAAGGCCTAGACAAAGAAAATCTTTAACAAAACACTGCTTGTGGAATTAATTTTGGTAACTCTTAAACAATGAAAAACTCAGGTGGCTATTCGTAAATCAAAATTAGGCTTGAAGATGGCATGGGATGATCCCGAAGAGACAACAAAAAATGGCTCTGACATCTGGCCCTACTTTTTCAAAAGATCGATGTTGGGTAATTAAGTCCGGTGCAAGGCTAGCCAATTTTCATCGATTAGTGACTGTGCTGATGTGCCTTGTTTCCTTTTCTATTTTTGCCGTTATAACATAACAATTCTACATGAATTCTCTTTGCTTCCTGACTCGACTTGTGGTGTTTATTTTCTACACAAATCCTTCTTTTCCATGTTTTAACTCTTTTTCTAAACAAAACAATGTAAAAACTCCTTCACCCAGACCTAAAAATGTTTAGATTTTATCTTGGAGCCATATCGCATGCCGACAACATCCCATTTTTCAAGTTTTGTAATTTACGATATAAGAAAATGAATTGGGGATGCGATGCAAAGTAGGAGGTAACATGGACGGAAGGTGGGGCTTGACCGTAGCCTGTAATCAAAATTCTTTAACATGAAGTAGTAGAGGTAAAATCTAAAATATGTGAATTGTGAAGTGCGGGGAGGAAGGAGGTGACGTGGAGGGAAGGTGGGACCTAACCGCAGCCCGAAGATCACAAAATTTAAGTTTTTTTAATAAGCGCTAGAGGTTAACTATTGGAAATGTGATTTGTGCTGTTGGAGGATGATGTGCCAAGGAGGATGGATCCCACTATATTGGCAGAGTTATAAAGTGGCGAATGATTTCAGTGTTAAGGTAAGTTTATAATGTTTCATATGATATGTCATTGTATTTCAATATATTTCAAATGACTATGAAGTGGGGGGTAGAGCTGCTATGGTGGGGCCAACCGCATCGCAAAGTAAACAAAACAGATTGTGTGCAGTTCAAATGGTAAGTTAAAAAACTTGTGATGCGATAAGTTATCTTTGACGATATGTGATCGATGGTGGGGGGAAAGGTTGATGTGGAGGGATGGCCCCACTTTAATCACAATCGAAGAAATCGGGAGAGCGGAAGGTAAAACCATGATATAGTGGTGAAAAGGTAAAGTAGAAATATATAGCAGAAAAAGGAGGAGAAGGTAAAGTTTAATGATTTTTTAAGGGAAATGGAGTGAAAATGAAGTATGGCTAGTTAATGGGTCCCATTTCTTTGCATCGACAGAAAAAAAAGATTTGGCATAAGTCTTAAGAGGTAAGGTTAAAAACCTACAAGTTGCAAAGTGCGGGCAACAGGTAAGGCTTATTTGTGTGCCACAGTGAATGGATCCCACTTCATCGTAAATCACATTTTGCTGAATTTAACATTTACCCTTGCGCCCATCCTGAAAAACTTGCAATCTGTGATTGCGATTGAATCTCCACCGATGATCATTGCTCAGATCCAATGGTCCTCACTACTCCCTTGCTGAGGTTTATCGACCTTGTTTCCTTGGTTGCGCCCATTCATTTCTTAGCTATTCATAGAATAATTTCCCCACGTTCACGACTTTACCTTCATGAATCGACCCAAACACGTGCACGACTTGACCCAATCATGTTCAAGACTCTACCCTTGCTTTTTTTCTTCGTTAACTGCTTCTTTACCACCTTTGCTTCCTTTTATTCTAATTTTGCTCCTTTTTTAGATATAAAAATTGGGTGTTAATAGTTGAAGAAGAGCTTTGAAAGAAATAAGGTGTATAACTTTATAACATGGAGGAAATGAGGGGAATAGAGGGGGAATGAAATTGAATGAGGGAAAAAGTGAAGTTTGATCACCATCATACCTTATCAACAAAACTTTCTTCCTTCATCTTTGAAAATAAATGACATTCATGGAATATCATTTTCAGTCATGACAAAATCTAACCAATAATCAATCACCTGGTGATACTATGAAATACAATGGCCTAACATAACTAAAACAATCATTTCTTATTATTAATTAAGATTTTCAATTAGATATTTAGTATCTACAAGTAGTAGCATATACCATTCACATCAAATCACATTTAGGACTATTATGGGGATGAAGCCTCACGAACCCACATTCCATACATTAAGAAATTGGAACGAGTTGACAAATGTGATGGAACCTGACAAAAAAATTATCACTATAAATGTAAATATAGCTAAAGAGGGTTGTGAAATGGAGACTTCTAATTCTATTTTAAAATTAGTGATTGAAATTTGGACGCTTGATATATAATCGAGATATTCTATGAAAAAATTTGGCATTTTATAACAAAGGGATACATTGAGGAATAGGAGGAAACTATGATTAATCATAAAATGTTGAAGGTTTGGAAATCAATGATCATAGTAAGTTTCGGGCCAAAAGTAAAACAAAATTTAACTTATTAAAGGATGGGTAATTAGGAGAGTACCCTAGAATACCAAATCTATATGGATAAAAGCATGTTCACGTAAACGAATGAAAACCAATAAGTGTATTTCCATGATGAAAATTCACAGGTAGGCCTCATCTCACAAGGAAACCCAGGGTGACAATTTTTGTGGATAATAATGGAGAATTTAGTTCTATATTTGAGCTTAATTAGCCAAAAATTAAAATCTTACTGAATTGAATAAGATGGGTTACTGAAAATTTTTGAGTAAGTGTTGGGATTATCTGCAATTTTCCAATCATGACAATGGTGAAATCTGCATTGGGTTCATTGATAACCAAGAATCTCATTCTGGTTTGGGATGATTGCAATGCTCTATTATTTTTTTAAAACATAACTTTCCCCTCCCTTGTATCTTCCAACGCGACTTGCTAATGTTTTTCACTAGAAACATCCCGAGGTCCAATATTATCAAAAAAATGCATTGTTCGATTTCCATCAAATACTCTGAGATTTATTTGAGCATTGAAAGGCTTGATTAGATCCCTTTCTATTAAGAAATCCTTCAAGTCCCCAACCTTCACTGCTACTTCTGCATGAGCTCTAATGAAGATTCCATAATGGACATCTAATCATGTTAATCATCCACAAGACATAACTGAAAATCAATTAATACACAATATTTTATTCTCTACAATTCAATAATAAAACATAACCTTCTACTATTTCTACCACTTATTAGCCTCCATTAAATTTTCTACTTATCTTTTAGGAGTTGTAATCTAGCGTTGGATGTTGTACAAAACATTTGTTGAATCATAGTCACATACTATGTGTCTACACAATACAATTTAGGAAAACAAATTAGTTACTTTGAAAATTCATCAAAACCATACACATCTTATAATTGAAATGCTTGATAACTAAAAAACTATTTTTAAGAATTAAAAAGCTAGCATTCACTGGCTGATTATTTAACCATTCAATCCCCATTGCCCTTATATAATTCCATTGATAATATTTGGGTCTTAACAAGTTGGAACTCCATTAATTTTTTTGGAAGAAAACATGACATCTGCAACATGGACATCCATCACAAAACTCTTAAATGGTGGATTATAAGTGTCCTTGAGGTACTGTTGTGTAATGTGAAATTTTTAGTTCCATATTTGATATCACATCCACCACCTAGAAGCATAAATTATATATCATGTGGATAAATGAATTTTCAATTATAGATCATACTATTTGTACCTTTGCATTGAAATGAAAGCTATCAAAAGTATTCCAATTAACGAAATCATAAGGAGTGTAATGTTTACAGTAAGAAAGAACCTTCAATATTTTATGGTTTCGACCACCTCTTGATTGTAATCCTCTTACATAGTGGGTTCCACCTCTACCAACAACTAAAGCATCCTCTCCTGGATTTTCTTGATCAGGATGCCATCTGGGGTCATGAAATATATTCAAAATAGGGCTTCAATATGTTAGTCCTTCCAATTATGAATTATACATTCCACGAGATTCTATTGATACAGCTTGCACATGAAGTATATTTCTAGGAGTACTTTCTAAGCTTGTATCATAGTTAATCAATATTTCCAAAATAATCGATGGAAAATTGCAAATATGAAAAACAACTAATAATTAAAAATCCAATCAGAAAATTCATGGGACTATAGAAAAGATTTAAAACCTAAAAATAATCATAAATTGATTCATTACAAGTATGTAGATCACATAGAAAAGCTTAGTTCCCAACTTAAATTCGCAAAGAAAATATTATTATAATTTGTTCAGAGAACAACAATAATATGACAACAAAGCATCAATCTAAATTCCAAAGACCAATTTCCTAACAACAGTAGAAACATAGAAAATTGTAATGATAGTAAACTATATATTACCATATGCATTGAAAATGTTGTGAGCAGAAAAATAATAGAAAATTCAAAACTCAGGACTATCTAGAAGCCATATAAAATGACAATATTAATAAACATTAATTTAATATAATATCGAGTCCTGCAACATTTGTAGAGCTAAAAACATGAATAACGCTAATAATATTGTCAAGAAAATATTATACCATCTATGAACTCAAATCTTAGGCCAAGATGAGGACAATATAGTACAAACAGGCTAGAAGAGAATTTTGTTACAGTTGTGTAATCTCACATGAGGGGAATTTTAGTGTTAATTCGTTTGACATGTCCCTAGGCCACATGAGTGTAAAGAAGTTTGATACTATATTATGAAAGAATATCTACAAGTTTCGATTCAAGCCATAATAGGTTAAATCATGGGCTGATATCATCTGAAATACATGATCCAAATAATATCTATTGCGGAGGTTGATCATCAACAAATGAACAAAATGTAATTTGAAAAAAAAAATGATATAATAATGGATATTCATCATATTTATTATCTCTCGAATAGCTCCACAATAATGAAATATCAAAACTCATTTTCAACCCTGCAAGGGAGCAAGGGTATTAACAACAAGTTAACAACTTCAAAAGGCGTGCTATATAGGGATTTTTAATTTTTGTTTGAATGACTTATTCAATAATAAAAAATGTGTTAATAATTGATATCCCTCATATTTATCATTCCCTTAATTGCTCCATGAGCATGAAATACCAAAACGCATTGGAAACCCTGCAAGGGTCATTAATAACAAGTTAAAGACTTCAGAGGGATTGCTATATTAGGATTTTTGTGGGAATAACTTATTAAACAATCAAAAACATATAACTACTATTCTAAATATATTCACAGAAATATATTGCTTCTTTCTTCAATGCATCCTGTTAGCTATTTTCTGGGGTGTAATGTTGGCAAATTAAAGCTCCCAATGTGACCAAAATAGGACTATTTTCACTGCATCCTTGGCAATATTTTTCTCCTTGGAGAACATAGATATTGGGAAAACTAATTTGATTATTGAAATGAATTTTGTTAACTACAATTTGAATAACTGCAAGCTTTCTCAAATAAAATTCTCAAGAGATGCTTGTAATAAAGCATGAAAGACTTGGCCATAAGTGGTACTATATTTACTCAATTTTTGTCACAGAAAATCCCAAAATGGTAGACCACATGAACCCATGATAATGAATCTCCAATTTTGAACATAAAAAATTATGATCTAGTATATTTTGTATATAAATTAACATATATGAAGATAATTAACTAGGCTAAAATATGTATAATAATAACTGAGATGTCAATTGGGCCTAGTTAGCTAGTTTGGTTAAGAGCAACATTGGTATCCTCCCAATGAATGTCCAAATTCCACTAGTAACATGTTCCCTTCTAGGCTTATTGGCGTTAGAAGGGTATAAACAATCTCACTTTGTTTAAGTGGTTGACAGTGTTGAACGTGTTAGAATTTAGGAAACTTCAATCAACAGAAGCAGATTGATTGTTGAAATTAATTATTCTTGACACTAAAAAAAAAATTATGGACTTTTCGATGTAAATTTGAAATTTAATAAAATTTTCCAAAAAATTATAGGGTTTCTTGAATATCATTCACTTTATAATGACGGGTATATCATATCCAAAAAGTGAGCAATAATTTATAAATTCACCGGTAGTTTCATATAAAAAATCATTTCAACAGAATGAAAAACTAACTTACAAATTTATATTACAACACGGGAAAATGTAAGTCTCGGAAGTGTGGAAAAAATTCTTACAATTATATGATGAACAAAATTCAAAACTGTGCTTTAAACTTGAGTAATGGAAATAGTTCTTTTTGTCACTTCCACATCAGAAATAACTCTCCACCAATTTTCGAGCCAACCCTTATAAGAATTCTCATCGTAGCTCCTATTTTCCCTTACCTTGGCACCAAACTATAAAAATAACATAAACCAATGTAGTGTTACAGTAGCTAAGAGAAAAAACGAGACTGAAATTTTAGTTGGCTCAAACAATCAAAGTTATATGGTCACATTTTTTTTCGAATGCTCAATTTGAGAACACGTGAATATGTAAAAAATAATTACAATAATAATAAAATATGTTAGAAAATTATATATTACAGAGCAATGAAACACATAAAATATGCAGAAATGAAACACATAAAATATGCAGAAAACATAAGCACACAAAACACATAAAGCCAGAGAGACACAGATATACGTGGTTCACCCAGTTTGGGCTACGTCCACCCCAAATAGCCAGTCCTTCCTTTCTATTATCCAGCAAAATGAAGAGACACAACCTACAACAGATCTGTTATAATATCTGCTATTCTCTCTCACAGTTTCCCTATTTGTTTCTTTCTCTAAGAATACACAGACAATACATAGCCGCAATACAATGCCCTCATACAAGTGAGGGGTTTCCTTCTAGGGCAAAAAAACCCTAAACTAAACATAACTTCTACCATCAGATCATATGCCTAATGAACAACCCAGATTGACTAGAAATGACTATACTTTTACAAGGCAATTTTACATTTGTTTTTAGATTCGGGGGCACTGCCCTAGAAACCCCCCACGAGGGGGGGGGCTCCATAAAGTCGCAGCCACGCACTCCGCCCCCCCCACCCCCATAGGCAATGTTTAATTACGGGTAGTGTTGCCGCCCCATTAAGGTATAGGGGTCCAATGCTGTGATACAAAATAAACAAGATAATCAGGCTCCACACCCAACAATCTTCCACTTGGAGACTAATTTGTAGAAACTCCACCACTTCTTCGTTTGCTGGACAATGAATCCTCTTTTAACCTGGCTATTTATCATCTTCATCGCCATTATTGAAGACCAATTGAAACTGAGCATATTCTCAGTTTCTCCTTGGTTACAACTTTTGTTAGCATATCTGCAGGATTTTGGCTAGTGTGTATCTTTTCCAACATCAACTGTCCATCTTCCAATACTGACCATATGAAATGGTACTGGAGTTGTATGTGTTTAGTACTAGAATGAAATGCTCAGTTCTTTGCAATATTAGTGGCACTTTGGCTATCACTGTATAACGTGCCCATATCATGCTTCTTACACAATTCATCCATAAACCTTTATAACCAAATAATTTCTTTACTAGCCTCTGTAGCAGCAACATACTCTGCTTCTGTTGTTGAAAGAACAACAACAATTTGGATTTTTGAAACCCAACTGACACCTGTTCCACCTAAATTAAATACATACCCTATAGTGTTACTCCTCTTATCTCTGTCACCTGCCATATCTGCATCAACATATCCCTGTAGAGCAATGTTTGAACCACCAAATAATAATACTTGATTTGTGGTTCCTCTCAAATATTTGAGAATCCATTTCACTTCCATCCAATGTTCTTTTCCTGGATTGTTCATGTACCTACTTACAACTCCCACTACATGTGCAATATTAGGCCTTGTGCAAACCATTGCATACATTAAGCTTCCAACTGCTGATGCATATGGAACTTTAGACATATAATCCATTTCTTCTTGGGTCTTTGGGCACATCTCCTTACCAAGTTTGAAATGGCTAGCAAAAGGTGTACTAATTGGTTTTGCATTCTACATATTAAATGTTTTTAAAACCTTTTGTATGTACTCATTCTGAGACAGTGTTAATTTGCGACTTTTCCTGTCTCTAGTTATTGTCATACCAAGGATTAGTTTTGTAGCTCCCAAATCCTTCATTGCAAAGGAATTTTCCAACTTTATCTTGAGCACATTTATTTCCTACATGTTAGACCCTGCAACAAGCATGTCATCTACATACAATAACAAAATAATATAACTACCATGATTTTTCTTTTTCATATAAACACAATGATTAGAGTGACATGTAGTATAACCTTGTTCAGACATAACCCTGTCAAATTTTAGATACCACTGCCTTAGAGCCTTTTTTAAGCCATACAATCTCTTCTTTAACCTGCACACTAATTTTTCTTTCCCATTGACCTCATATCCTTTTGGTTGCTCCATATATATGTATTCCTCAAAATCTCCATGGAGAAATGATATCTTTACATCTAACTATTCAGAATGTAAATCTTCCGTTGCTACAAAGCTTAAAATAGTTCGAATTGAAGTCATCTTAACAACGGGAGAAAATATTTCATCAAAATCAATACCTTTCTTTTGTGCAAACCCCTTCACCACAAATCTAGCTTTGTACCTTTTTTTTCCTCCATCTGCTTCCTTCAGCCTGTAAACCTATTTATTCTGTAATGTAGTTTTACCTGCAGGCAACCTGACTAAGTCCCAAGTCTGGTTATGCATTAGGGAGTCCATGTCTTATTTCATGGCTAGCTCCCACTTCTTCATGGTTTCAACCTGCATTTCTTCTTCATAACATTCAGGTTCACCAAAATCAGTCAACAATAAATATTATAATGAAGGAGAGTATCGTTCAAGGGGTCTACTTATCCTGGTAGATCTTCTAACACCATTTTCAGGTGTTTGAGGTGCCTGTTGCTATTATGGTGGTTTTTTTTTTTGTGGCTGTTGATTATTATTATTTTCAAGCACCTTAACTTTTTTAGTGATCTCATCAAGAACTTTGTATTCCTTGTTTTATTTTTCCTGTTTCTTTTCCTGCAACTGATTCTTATACAAGACCTTTTCATTGAATATTACATCTCTTCTCCTAATGATTTTGTGATTTTCATAATCGTATAAGCAATAACCAAAATCATTAACACCATATCGAATAAAGGTACATTTCTTTGATTTTTCCTCAAGCTTTGTTCTATTTTATTTATTAATATGGATAAAGGCCTCACAACAAAAAGGCTTTAAAAAAGAGTAGTTTACCTTTTTGCCTATCCATGCTTCCTCTGGAATACCACCGTCCAAGGAAATTGAAGTCCCTCTGTTTATTAGATAAAAAATAGTATCTACAGCATCTGCCCAAAATTGTAAAGGAAATCCTGCATGCAATCTCATGCACCTTGCAAGCTCCATGATTGTTCTGTTCATCTTTTCTGAAAAATACCTATCAAACTCTTCGCTGCAATATTCACCTCCATTGTCTGATTCGAGACACTTCAACTTCTTTCATGTCTCAATCTAAACCAAATATTTCCATTTCTTGAAAGTATCAAATACATAAAATTTATTCTAAATACAATAAATCCAATTTTTTCTAGTTGCATCATCAATAAAAGTGACATAATAATGAGAGCCACCAAGAGATCATAGCTGAGCAGGTCCCCATACATCTTTATGCACAAGCTGTAATTTTTCGCTCTTCTTTTCTTTCCCAACTGTGAGGCATCTGACTCTCTTCTGTTTTCCATAAATTCAATTCTCACAGAAATCCAAATCAACATTCTTCAAACCTAGAAACAAATTTGTTGAGTGAAGAATCCTCATCCCCTTCTCACTCATGTGTTTGAGCCTATGATGCCATAATGTTGCATCTTCTACTTTGGAAGTTAAGGAATTAACAGAGTAATAAATACCATTGATTAAATACAATGTACCAACCTTTTCACCTTTTTCTATTACTAGGGCTCCTTTGGTGATCTTCCAAGTTTTATATGTGAAAGTTGTCCCACAACCTTCACCGCATAACTGCCCTGTTGAAATCATTTTTTTCTTCAGATCTGGAACATGCCTTACCTCCTTTAATAGCCATTGGTTTCCATTATTATTTTTTACAAGAACCTTACCCATTTCAACAATTTTACAAGTTTTATCATCACCCAAATGGACTTTTCCCAAATCTCCTTGAACATAGTCATGAAAATATTTATTATTAGGTGCTGCATGGAATGAAGCCGCTGAATCTACCACCCAGGAATCAGTAACATTTTAGAAAGAGATAATAAAATCATCTTGTAACACATCACCTATCACATTTGCTTCATGATTGTTTTCTTGTTGTGTGTCTCCTTCTTTTCCCTTCTGAGATCTATAGTATTTCTTTAGGTGTCCTTTCTTTCCCCATTTCCAGCACACTATCCTCAATATGGACTTGGATATGCCTTTCGTTGATTTACTGCAATATCCTGAGCTCTTTCCTCTTTGCATTCTTGTTCCCTTATACTCTGCACTCAAATCATTACTCAATGTCTCACTGGAGCTTTTCCATCGCATTTCCTCGTTAAGGATACCACCAACAACATCATCAAACTTTAAAGTACTAGATCCAGAGACATAGTTACTAATGGCCTTAACTAAACCATTCCAGCTTTCTGGAAATGAATACATAAATAAAATAGCACTAACTTCATCATCAAATTTTACCCCTACAGAACTTAACTGACTGGTAACTATATTAAAATCATTTAAATGGTCTGCAACAGATCCACCTTCCGACATCTTCATATTAAATAAATGTTACATAAGAAACACCTTGTTTGAGGCTGAGGGTTTTTAATATAGTTTCGCTAATGCCTTCATAAAACCCTCTGTTGTTGTTTCCTTCAAAATATTGAAGGCTATTGACGCTGCAAGGCACAACCGTACTGTTTCAAGTGCCTTTCTATCGAGAATCTCCAATTTTGTGTCTATCATAGCTATCAAATTCTTTGTTTTTCCACTCAATGGTAGGTATAGATATTTCTGATACATATAATCTTCCATATTCATCTTCCACAATGGGAAGTTTTGGCCGTTAAATTTCTCAACCCTAAACTTACCATCTTCTGCCATTGCTCCCACTTGAACTAGGAACCCTTTTTTCCTGTGATTTTATCAGCCAAATATTCCTTCAGCTCTGATACCAGTTGTTAGAAAATTATATATTACAGAGCAATGCAACACATTAAATATGTGGAATACACAAGAACACAAAACACATAAAACCAGACAGACAAAAATATACGTGGTTCACCCAGTTTGGGCTACGTACACCTCGAACAGCCAGTCCTTCCTTTTTATTACCCAGCAAAAATGAAGAGACACAACCTACAATAGATCCGTTGTAATATCCTCTTTTCTCTCTCACAATTTCCCTATCCATTTCTCGCTCCGAGAATACACATACAATGCACATCCGCAATACAATTCCCTCATACAAGTGAGGGCTTGCCTTCCAGGGCAAAAAAAACCCTAGACTAAACGTAACTTTTACTGTCAGATCATTCACCTAATGGATAGCCCGGATTGAATAGAAATTACTATACTTTTACAAGGAAATTTTACATATGTTTTAGGCTTAGGGGGCACTGCCCTTGAAACCCCTTGCCAGGGGGGGGCTCCATATAGTCGCAGTCACCCCGCCTGGACCCCCTAGGTAGCGTTTAATTATAGGCAGCATTACTGCCCCATTAAGGTACATGGGTCTAACGTTGTGATACAAAATAAACAAGATAATCAGGCTCCACACCCAACAAAATATATTTGATGCATGGGTTTGAATATCACGATCAAAGACAACCTTATTTTCTCTAGTAAATAGAAAAAAAAAGGCATTCATCATTTTATCCACATGTAATTTAATCTTAATCATGGCATTACCATAAGTCCTAGCCCATTACCTTGATAAGTAAGGAAACTCTTTGATAATTTCCCTTTAAAATATGATAGACCAAACCATCTACCACATGTGGTCACTGTTTTTTGAGGTCCATAATGTGGGTATCTTCCTGCACATTTTTTAATGAGTGACTTTAATAAATGTACCCAATTAGAAACCATTGGAAACTTTATTATACAAATAGGTTAGATGCATCTCAATTGTTCCATAAAATTCTCATGAATATAAGGGATAAAATCATGAATTATTTTTTACACATATCGGAGGGCCCTAACTCACGAGTCACAGAAAACATTCCCCCAAAATTCTCACTAGAAATTGTTTTGACAGACACTACTCATGCGAACGGAAACAACATTTCTCCATATTTTTTGTGCTTGTTATCAATATCACTTTTATTATCATAGTAAGGAAAAAATCATACTTAAAACAAAAGCTAAGAATTTCATTATTTAATTTACTTCTTCCTGTAATAGGGGAAAAATAATAAATTTTCAGCCAAATTACTTGCAAATAGGAGCCCACAATCAGCATAACCAAAAGTAAATTTGAAATTTCAATAACGTGTATTTACTATTTACCTCTGCAAAGCTCTTCTTATTCTTGGTAGTTGAAATTCTTTAAGCAACCCAACAATTAACAGAAACATTTTAGAAGAAAAATGTTGTTCATATTCATCGGCATCAATACACATCCCACAATCATCGATAATAATATAAATATGGACAACCCAGAAAACGCTTTGATTTTATGATCCTTTTGTTTTGTCAAATTTACATAGTACTGTCATAAAAAATCCTTGCATTCCTGAATTTGGCACAAGCATCTATATTGATTGTACAATCATCATTCTGTGAAACCAAATAATGTTAATCACTAGCATAAAACCTTCATTTTAGTAACTGATTCTTCTATTGTAAACTACCATCCAAAAGGTATTTCAACTTCTTTAGTTTGAGTATGATGTGCTCTATGTTAGGATATTTTTCTACAATTCCTTTTGCAGCTAAACTTTTACAGCCTAGTAGATAAAATAAAAATCCCATAAACAAAGTGTATCATACACAATCAGGGCACCCTGATACCAAGAAAGAGAAAAAAATAAAAAAATAAAAAAAATGCAGAGAAACTACAGAATGATAGATATTTCCTAGAGTAAGAATAATATCATACTAGTGACTAAAGCACACAAATGAACCCGAATAAATGAAATAAATAGAAAAAAACACAATAATCAAAACACTATATGGATAAAACATAATAAATTGAACAGGTACCAATGAAGAAAATATCAACAAAAACTACATGCAACATGTTATGGGGTATTATGAATTACAGATAAAACACATTCCCTATATGTGGTGCTATGTATTTAGAACAACAGATCAAATAATTTTTAGACACTTTTCCTAAGAGTAAATAGACACACAAAAATATGAAGAAACTTACTTGTGACCCAAGCGCTTCCTATTCTCCTTTTCTCTTTCTTGTTGTGGCTTCCAATCCAAATTTGATCGCCAGACTAGTTCCTACAAGTATAAACACTAAAAAACAAAGAGATTGGAATATAGAGATGCCTATTTGTCTTAATCAATTAAATCAATGAAACATGAAACATATATAATAGCTAAGAATCCATGATATGCAAAAGAGAAACATAAACAGATACATATGTGGGAAAATGAGCACTAATTCTATTTATGGATAGAATGGGGAGGTTACAACCAACGATAAATTTGATGTCACCAGATCCAGAATTCATCCTAGCCTCATCAAAATGAACATATCACTAGCAGCATATCACTCTAATTACACACTCAATTGAGAATCCAACATCATTTCTTTACCAAATTTCTCCCCTCAATTTATAGAGCAGCTGAGGGTAGTTTCTCAATCAATGACTTTCTAATAGTAGGCAAGACATGTTCCCAAGATCAAAGGTGTTAGATGGATGCATGGATTAAAATTTTAACACATATGGACTCTTTTAGAAGGCACTAGCCATGTGGAGATTTTGGAACAATGAGAATTTCACTCCCATTTGACCAACACACTCTTGAATGTTAGGAAGTGCTTTGCAGATCACCCTTGAATGGAGGTAATTACATATGCAAAGCAGTTATTCCCTTGCGAGGCTACGTTGGTGACCTCATAGGTGATATAACATGTAGTTCAAATCTTGGAAACCTTGTAATGAAGTCATGGATGATTTGTTATTTTTCTTTTCCTAGGGCATGTAGCAACTGAAATGATAGGGGATGATAGAACCTATTTCATTGGTTCTGGGGATGATTTCCAATTGAACCAGGTCATTGAAAATGATGCCCAAATTGAACTACTACAACTACCCTCTAAAGCATGAAGTTAGAATATTAACAATGATTTTTGATGAGATGTTTTACACTGTGATGGGCTGGAACGGAAGTAGAGTGGTGACCTCCATCAATATTTCAATACATTACATCATAATATATCCTCTTGATCACGAATTGTCGAGGGAAGGCATTCCCATGCTCAACACATAAAATATCTAATAACATGTACATAATGCATAAATTCGTCTATATTGGAATGTTGCCTAATTCAGACATGGTATGTAAGGTCATCGTACAGTTGATGTGTACAACAATCCTAAAATCACATCTCGGATGGCTGAAACTAGGTCTGGGGTCTTCTTATCTTGTTCACTCGATTGTTCGGATATAAGTCTAGCCATGCAAATATATGATCTGTAGTTGAACATGGTAAGACATTGTTTGATTACCATTCAATGATGTGAGTTGTTAACAAACGCGAGAGAACCACCATTGATGTTGATGGCTCTCAAGGTACTGCAGTAAATTTCATAAGGTGTGAATAGATAATTTGATTTGAACGTAAAACAAAATCTTTCAGTCAAAATTCCAAAAGCGAGGATCTTGTCGATGTTGTAACAAGCCTCATGGTACTGGAAGATGAGTTTCTAAGTGAACTTCTTGGATGAGGTTTTGACGTCGACAGGAAGCTAATTTATTATGAAATGAGAGTTACTAATTTTAGAGACAAAATGTTTCTTGATATAGCAATGTTTAGGGATGATTGTTATGAGAATGAAGGTTTATGAGTATTGCAGAAGGATTTATTCACTAGATGACTTCTCTTGAACATATCAGAGACACTGAGATGAGTTGGTAACATTGACCCAAAACTGAAGTGAAGGTGTAATGAACCATAGCTATGAATGAATCATCAAGAAGATTACCCAACCCAAACAGTTACGATGATGAAGTGAAGTATCATGTTCAAGAGCAACCTACTACTGTAAAAGTTCTGTTCACTTTCCCAAATTTTCCCTGGTCATTTTTCGACCAGTACGTCTTTATTTTTTAACAAGCTTGATGAGGATAACATATGCTTGATCTATAATTCAACCCTTCGGCCGAATAATGTATCGCTATTTAATCATTTAACGATCCTATCAATGAATAAAACTCGATTCTTGCCATGATCGACAAGCTCGTCGATATTTTATGTTTTAATGAGCCTAATGATAGTGACAACCCGATCCTTTTTTTTTATTTAGAGAGTTTGAAAAAGAGGACAAAAGAAAACTCCATAAGTATTTTTTTGTAAAGTTGTCGCTTAGATCCGAAAAAGTCTAAAATAATATCTTAGAGAACCTCCTAGTCATGTTTGACTAAGGCATTCCTTTTTCATAAATAATATATCTCACTGTGAAAAAGGCTTAAACTTATCTTGAGTAGATATTAATTCATTTACTTTTACGATCTTGAAAAGACAAGTGCTCGGCCATATTTTCACATTATCGGATTCTGAAAAGAGCTAAAAGAAGACTCCAGGGGTTCCTTTTTCACTATTATCAAAGCACAAAAAAGAGATAAAAGTGCGCTTCAAGTCCTTTTTAATTTTTATAAAAGCTCAAAAAATAAGGATAAAAGTACGCTTTGTGGTCAAATCATTATTGAAATAAATGAGCACGACTAATCTGCTCATCAGTTGTAAAACCTGTTTAGAACAACATGAAATGGATTAAAAATACATGTTTCATGATAAAAATAGAATAAAACCATAGTCACGGTAATAAATATTATTTGAAAATCATAAAATGACTAATTAAAAGAGTTTTACTATTCATTTTTACCATTTGAAAGTTACAATTTTCATTTTGGAGCTATGAACCTGTTTTTCACCCAAACTTTAGTTATTGATTGTAATTGATTCTGTGGATGGTTTTCACCACCGTTTGATCCATTTTGGTGCCATAAGCCCTCTCTTTATTTGAGTTGTAATTTCATTTCATTTCATTTCACTACGAATTTTTAGGGATTTGGGTCCCTTATGGTAAACTATTTTTCAAAAGAGGGAAACAAACCCTTGAGCATCGAAAAATGCATTGTGGAGAACCTAAAATTAAGCCTAGGTGCATATACAGTGCACTGTCTATTGTTCAAGGCTGCATTGGGCACAATTCACATTCCTGATTCTTGCATTGTACCCAATTTTTGCCCAATTTTTTGCATGAAAAGGAGTCTAATGAGTCTTATGGTTATGTTTTAGGGATTCATCGAACTAGAATGATGATTATTTGTAGAGAAAGGGAGCATGAAGAAAAAAATATTATTTCCCTAAATGATATGGGTATTGTAAGATCCCTAAGAGATTGTGGGTTATTAAAGTACTTCCACTTGTTAGGTATGAGGAAACAAATAGAACTTTTGAAGTTTCTAGTCCATCCATGGGATCCAACAATTGAGGCATTTCACATTAGGAAAAAATTGGTTCCTATTACAGTGGAGGATGTATGTTTTCTAATAGGCTTGTTGAGGAGAGGCTTGCCCATTTATCTCTCATGGTTTTCTCTCAAAGGAGAGACAATGAGAGACTATGTTTTGTAGTATTGTTATCTAGGGGCAGAGCCAAGTAAGGATGGAAAAATAAACATTTTTTACGTTCATGATTTTCCTTTGAGAACCATTCTATTCACGATCACAAAGCTTTTCGACACTGTTACACTACATGTAGCGAATAGATATTATATGAATTATGTGCTAGAGTGTATGGAGCCAATAGTTTTCCTCTGGTCTGAAGTTATACTTTCTCAAATAAAATAACAACTGAACAAGGCAAAGGGAGGAAGGAAGGAAAAATTTAGTTATGGTTCAATCCTCATTTCTTTTTCCTTAGAGCAGATTCCATTGATGCAGCCTTAGCATGTGAAACTGGGTGTGTCAAACCCTAGAGACCTGAGGATGCATAGATGGGTAGAACTGATGGCTACGAATGCATACCAATCGTCCATTATGTTATTGAATACATTATTTGTCTTGTTTAGATGAAATTTTATCACCATCGATGAGTATGCATACACAGGCATCGATTTTCGAGGAGATATAGACTTAGCTTTACCAGAAGGTGCTTAGTGGGGTGTAATCAATAAGAATGTTTCGACCATGCTTTTTGATTTTTCTAAGGTTTATATAGTTTTTTTGTATCTTGATGTTTTTCCAAGACTAAAATAAAGTTTTAATGTAATGTAGATGTTGTTTGAGTTCAACAGGTCGAATAACCAGAGCATGGAGCGAATGAGCTGGCAGAGAGGGTTGTCGGGAGAGCAATCCTTCAGGATTTAGACATGGTTGAGACTTTGTCTGAGCTTCGGTAGCACATAGAGGGGTTGACCTTCAAGATGCTTGATTTTGGGATTGAAGAGTTACCCATGCGACTACAATGCTACTCTATAGGCATTCCTAAGCACTTGATTCAGTTACTACGTAAGATATCTAGATCTATACCATGTTACCATGATCATCACTAGTTTACTTCTGACATTTTGCATACATTTTGAGGTCATATGACTAATGTTTCTTGGGCACAAATTTTTTTAAAAACCTATAACTATCTATATATTTGATTTCAGTGTTTTCGTATGTGTATTGTGCAATCCTATTCAATTATGTGAATGTATCTTTACATCTGTTGTAAATTTCTGTCTATAACATGATTAGCTAAAGAATCAGTCAATGTGTCCAAGTTTTTGGAAATGTGTTGATATTAAATAAAATCAAAGTGTCTTTCCAAAAGTCAAAATCTTAGGAACATATGATGCAGTGTTGGATTTCTAACAGTATAAACACTAGTAAGTTTTAATACCACAAGTTGTGAATCTAACCTTATGATGATGCGGTTAATAACAAATGAAATGGCATCAAAGAGACTTTAGATCAACGTGCTATACTCAAAAATATTGTTTTTTGATCTACCGACACAAATCCCTTGAAAACTCACTAACTCATCGTTTGGAGCGAAAATGGCCCACGCTGCAGAGGATAGATTCTACGTACTATGACTAGCACCATCAACATATCCAACAAATGGTTCCAAAGGTTCAGACATCTGAGATGAAATGTAAAGTGGATTACTAATGTCAAGAAAACTCTAAAAAAATAAACTAAGACAGTGAATTCAAATAAACATCATATCTATAAAGTATAATACAAAAAATTACTACGCTCATGATTAACCATAGTAACATTTCAGATAAAACCCGTTTCTGGGCTGCGCCAATAGAATTCCATCATAATCGACCAACTCGTAGGCACCTTTAGCAAGAAATCTTTTAACAATTAGGGGCCATGCCATAATGGCTCAAATTTCCCTGTATCTATTACGTGAGCTTCCTGATCATAAAGAAGGACCAAGTCGCTCTCTGAGAAAATGTGAGGCTATACATGTTTATCGTATTGCACCTTTATATGTATCTTATGCACTTCGTTGGCCAATTGGGCTTCATGGCGTGTTTAATAAATATGGATGAGGTTAAAAAAATGCGCTTGTTCATCTAAGGTGTCAGGTAACAAGTTGATTGTGAGTTTTAACGATGGTATTTCACATTGGATTGTCAAGATAGCTTCCATACCATACACCAATGAAAATCGGGTAAATCCAATTGCGTTTATCACTGAGGTTCAGTACACCCCCATGGACGAGTACATGATCAGATGCCGGTTTCCTTTATGAACTCCTATCATTCGTTGAAGCATTCGTTTAAGAATCTTGTTAACAACCTCAACTTGTCTATTTGATTGTGGATAATAAGAAGTAGAACTCTTACATGAAAGTCCAAATGTGGCAATCAATTCAACCATCATGTGATTACAAAAATTCTTACCATGATATGTAACTATAGCCTGTGGGATCCAAAACTATGAAATGACATGATTAAAGAAAAACAATGCAGTTGTTTGTCCTGTGTTGTTGAACGTAGGCATCGCTTCAGCCCACTTGGTAAAATAGTCTACTACGACAATAATATAACCATTACCCCCAGACGAATGAGGGTTACAGGTCATGAATTCAATGCCCCATTTTTAAAGTGGTCCCACAGATACAATAGGATGCATTGGCGTTGGCGGTTTGCAGATTTTACGATCAATTATCTGGCACGCATGACAACTTCTGACTGCAAGGATGCAATCGTGAAATATAGTAGGCCAAAAGTAACTAGCACAAAGTATCTTTTGGACGATAGTGTATCCAGAAAAGTGTCCAGCACAAACCTCAGCATGATAATCATGTAAAACCCTTCTGGCCTCCTCATGAGTGAGGCACCTTCTTAAAATTGTATTGACACCACGACGATAAAGTGTATCATCGATGATCTGATAATATTTGGCTTCGTATCAAGAACGTCGTTAGTTAGAGTGAGAGGTATCAGGCTGAAAAGTCTGGGTTTGGAGATAAATGATAAAATCCCCATACCAAGGATCATATGATCTGATAAAAAACAGAGACTCCTTAGGAATAGATGTTCTCGACATAGTAGCAATACTATGATAGGGAAGGTCACAAAGAAGCTCAGCCAAAACTAAATACTTCTTTGACTTGGATTTGATGAATTCCAAATCAAATTCCTGCAAAATAACAATCCATCTTGAATACTTGCCCCCTAGAAACTGACGTGATGAGATGTAAGTCATGGGGTTGCAATATAAAATGATAATGGTCTTCCAGAAGAAGATATAGTGGTGAAATATTTGGTGAGATTGAACAGCTGGCAAGGCAAGATTTTCTACGTATGAATACTTCACTTCTATATCATTGAGATTACAACTCAAATAATAGATCAGATGTTCTATCCCATTTTCTACTTGGACCAATACCATAGCAATGGTCGTATCAGCCGTGGTGCTATATAACAAATAATCACTCTGATAATTGGGGGGATACATTAATTACTCTCAGAAAAGAGTATCCTTGAAAGCATCAAAAGAAGCTTGCACAACTTGGTCCCAATGGAAGGGAATCCCCTTTTTCAAGAGTCGAGTAAATCCTTTATCCATTTCAGCATAGTTGGTTATGAACGTCCCTAGGAAGTTAGCATTTCCTTCAAGTTTCTATAACTGAAGTAAATTTGATGGCGCAGGCAAATCAAGAATGGTCTAGACCTTCAATGGGTTTTGATTTCCTTGTTTTGAGACAAAAAATCCTAGAAATCGACCAGAACCAACACAAAACATAAATTTATGTGGATTGAGGTGTATTTTGTAGTGTCGTCAACATAAAAATATAGCCCTCAAATGCATCGAGTGATGACTCTGATTTCGTGAATGCGTGGACAAATCGTCTAGATAGGGTTGAACAATGTGCTTGATGTCATTGAAAGCATAATCCATTTATCTTTGAAAAGTTTCCACAACATTCTTTAAACCAAACAGGAGTTTCCTATAAGCGAATGTGCCCCAGGGATAGATGAATGATGTCTTATATTGGTCCTCTGGGCAGATATTGATTTGATTATAGCTGGAAAATACATTTATGAACGAAAACATTTTGCATCTAGCAAAATCGCCAATAGTCTTGTCGATAAAGGGAGTAGGATAGTTGTCTTTTGAACAAGAGATATTGACATCCTGATAATTGACGCACACTCTGATGGTTCCTTGTTTTTTCATAACAAGAATGATGTTGTAATCCCACTCAGTTAGTGGAACAAGGTAATTGAAACCGACATGCAATTTTTTTTCAACTTATGCTTTAATGGTAGCGACCTTCTTTGGATGAACAGGATGAAGGCATTGACGTACCGGCTTGACATTAGGGTACATATTAATAGTGTGTTTAATGATACTAGTATATATGCATGCCATTTCCTCATAATACCAAGGAAATACATAACGGAATTCATGAAAGCAAGAGTGATATGTTTCGAGTTCTGATGGAGAACAAGACACCGACATGAATGTTTTCTACAATGCCAGGTTTGGTCGAAATATCGATAGAAATGGTTTGTTCAATATTTAACAGATTTTGCTCATAATCGATTTCATTAATAGGAAAATAATTCGAAAATAAATTTTTGATCGATGAGTGATATAGTTCACTAATATTATTTTCTTCATAATTAGGAAGATGGGAATAATCATGATAATCTTCCCATGGTTCTCCTGCTGACATCATGGTTTCTAAAATATTCTCATCTGTCAATAAATTTGAGGAAAAAGGATCAAATGGAGTACCAAAATCTAACGAACGATCAACCAAAAAAACCAATGATGATGATTTCGGACTATATGCCCAAGCCAGATAGATCGATTGCTATGCCAGCTCAACAGGGCTGGGTGTCAAAAACTCATCCAATGTAACAACTTCAGAATCACCTGTACTCTTCTTTAAGCGAGATGGAGTGGAAAATATCATGTAGCAGTTCGATATTCTTGCCGACGTCACAGGCGGTGGTAATGCAAAGGCACCCATGAGAGTGGAATAATTTAAGAGTCCTACACCAATGTTCTGAAGTGCGAGTTGGGGTAAGTGAACTAACAACACACTTTTGGTTACCTGGGAATTGGAGGCAAAGAAGGATAGTTGATTGATGACTGTGATAACATATTTATGTTGAAAGACAATCATTCTAAGTTATGTAGAAATAGTTGCAGTCATAGCATATACCCATGGCCTTCCAAGTAAAATATTGTAGTCAAGGGGTTTGTCAACAACCTCAACCTCAACATTCATTGTTTTTCCCCCTATTTCAATATGAATGTTATTGATAATACCTCAAAGCTTATATGTACATCTGTCAAAATCTTTCAAAGTCATTGGCGATTGAGATAGGTGTGGCGAGCCAAGTGAATTCCAATAGTTTAGAGAAATAATGCATGTATATGCTCCCTCATCAGTAATAGTACGATGAACAAGGTGATTGAGAACATTTACTTGGATGGAGAATGCCCATTGTACTGGTAATTGCAGCACATAGCCCGTATGATTAGTGACTACAATATTATAATCAGTTGGACCAATTCCACCAATTTCCGACAAAAAAACCTATTTATGAAAGGGACAATTTTGTAGCACCTCAAGCACTAACATAGATGAATCGGATTGAGCCAAAAATTCAACTATATTATAATTTTTAGCAGCTTTGGATCAAGGATTAAATTTCAATTTATGAACGACTCCCTTTGGTGGCTTGTTGTCAATTCAGGAATAGCAGGTGGCGATACCAGTTCCGTGGATGGATTTGTAGTCAAGGTAGCAAGTTGATTAGTGGCTTGAATACCATAATATTTATTATGCGTTGACATGAAAATACCTGTCGATGGATTTGTGACAGATAGCAAAAGCACTTGGGAACTGGAAGCTGGATCCAAAGCAACCAAATTTGTGTCTGGATTCGGAAACAGATCTGTCAACACAGCTGACACATGTGAAGTCTTAACCATTGTTGAGACTTCAACGCAGCGAGGATAATCCTGAACAAAGTGTTCCTCATTGCAAATTATGCATGGATAATGAGGTTTCTGATTTCCTAATGATTGATCATATGATGTTTCCTACGGGGTAGACGCTTGCTTTTTCTTTGATTTCCTTTTTTTCTTACTTCTGGGTTGGTTGTCATTTTTTCCTTTGTCAAATGACACGGGATTGATTTCAGAAGAAGGCACAGGATGATATGCAGTAGTATGATGTGTTCTTGCAGTACCAATCATACCGTCTCCAGCTTGAGAGTCCTTTTCTGGAGGAGCAACAATAAAATTAGATTTCGGCGTGTTAAGAATTTTTTCATAGAGTGTGTTAGACTGATTATAAATCAAGTCTAAATATTGGGCACGAGAAATAACCTTATCTTCAGTGACAATTTTGTGCTTAGCCACATCCTCAGGTATAGATGGTAACATGGAATTATTGAACCACTTAGCAAGGAGTTGATCAAGAACAAATGTCTTAACCATTCTACGACGATGATGCCACTCATGAATATGATTAGAAATGTGAGTAGCATTAGTTTGTTTAAAATTATTCAAGAGTTCCATTCCAGTTTCATATCATTTGGGTAACTAGAAGTGAGTAAAAAATATTGTAGCTAGGGTAGTGAGATTATCAAAAGAAGGTCTAGGTAACTCAATGTAC
The DNA here is from genome assembly GCA_034641835.2 of Pinus albicaulis. NCBI lineage: Eukaryota > Viridiplantae > Streptophyta > Pinopsida > Pinales > Pinaceae > Pinus > Pinus albicaulis. The sequence goes on along the minus strand of JAXQQM020087274.1, from coordinate 144,862 downwards.
CATTTTACAGCTGAACGAGTGAGCGTACACTGGAAAATATGTATTTGAACAGAGTCATCATTCAAGGAGTTTGATGAACACCACAAATGATAAGTCATAACATGATTCGATGGGTCTTCCCCAGGGTTTCCATTGAGGTTACGAATATCCGAGGGTAATTTATGAGGTATCACTAGCCACCAAGGAGCATAGTTGATTGGACCATTGGTGAGCCGATTTAAATATGATAACTCTAAAGTTACATCAAAGGGAAACTGTCGATTAATGTCAGTTTGAGTATAGCCAGGTTATGATGGAATTGATTGGGCAACAGGCCTTTGAGCACCAACATAAAGAATATGTTGTTGGTAGCCTAGATAGGGGTTGTTTTGATAAGAAATGCTTGAGGATTCTGTTGACCAAAACCTGGATATGATACTTGTTGAAATGAAGGTTGTGGAATTTGCGCCTGAGGCTACCAAGTGGTCTGTCCACCAATGTTATAACCCAAATTAAAATAACTTGGATTCGTTTAAGGATAGGTATAACCTAGTTGTGGCTGTGGCATCCCATAACATTGTAATCCAGCTTGTGAATAAATTATTCCAGGTACAAGTGGTTGTTGCAAACTAGCCGAAGGAGTTGGAGTCTGAAGGCCCAATACTTGAGGGTATTGAGTTGAAGGATTCACCTAACAAGATTTTTTTACAACAGTTTGAGTATGTAATAGGGTTAAATATGTGTTAATAAATGGAATTGATGTGGGTGCAATAGGTTGAACCGGTTGATACAAGTGTACAACCGTTTATGTTTGGATAGGTAGAGTGGGATGCCATTGAAAAAAATTCATTTCGACATTAGGTTGACCAAATAATGACATAGTACTGTCAAAGTGGGTGACCATAGGTTTCCCCCAACATGAGGAGTATAATAAGATGAAAAATATTGTTCTCCAAATGCAGGGAGTCGAGTTGAGATCGTACTGGATGGAATAGACCTAGATGGACCAGCTTGATATTGCCCTGATGATGGATATAAAGAATCAAGTTGTTCAGTACTCACTATAGGTTTACCATTTATAATACCAGATAATGAAATTGGTGAAGTACATGGATTTGAGGATGCACTAGAGAAAATTCCATATAAATATTTATAACCTAGTGGGACCATATAGCCAACATGTAAATATCACTCTGGTGAAGTTGTGAACATCGACGAGGTAGTGAGAGCAGGTGCTGACACAATTGGAGCAGATGGTCTAGTCAAAGATGTTGGTTCAGGCATGGTTACTTGACCAAATGTATACCCTTTTGAATTGACAGAAATTTGAATAGGCACATGCTCAACAAAAGCGGAGGGTGGCGATTGAGGTAAATACTCTTACAGGTAAATATCCTCCCCAAAATGGGTTGGAGTTAAAGCTTTTTCATTTTGTGGGATTTCTTCAATCAAAATTAAACCAAGTGGAAGGATTTCACCATCAGGCCCAAATTATATTTCAGGAGGTTGACTGTGTGATATGGGAGATTCAATGGCTACAATATATTTTGGGGTGAATAATACAGGAACAAATTCCATTCATTTGACTTTGGGATGCAGATGTTCAGGGAAAAAAGAGACAAGATCTGGATCAACTTCCAGTTGAACAATGTCAGGTTCGGGAGGTATGGTCTCACTGATTGGATGGATCGTGACCACGGGTAGATGTGAGGACTCCATGTTGACAACAGTAGGTGAACCATGATTTGTAGAAACAAATTTTGTCGACTCTGCTATATGTGAATATTATGCTTCACCAACAGTATTGCTAGTACTTTTTTTAGTAGGGTGATGTTGCCTTCGCTGACCAGAAGTGACTTCCGGTGGTAAAGGTGGTTTCAATGCAAGTCTACGTGAATGACGGGGAAAGGGATTTTATTCTTCCATGATGACTAATTTATTTTATGACCAAAAGAAAATGAATAAAATAAAAGGGTAATTCTAGGTAAAAGGTTTACCAAGAAACTGTGAACTCCAGAATACCTCCTGGCAAACCAAGAAGTACGAGCAAGTAATCTCCCTGAATGCTATGTTTGGTGTATCAAAATTTAGAAGGTAGCTGACTCAGTTCACTATGGATGTAAGGCAACCTAAATTTATCCTCCCAAATATACCCAAAGGTACGTAGACACCCAAGTCCATGTTAGGGATGTCTAATTCAAAACCGCATAGTGAGAGCACCCGTTTATAATTTTCTTACTATAACACCACCCAATATAGCCGAAGGTACGTGGACGAGCTACGATATAATTATGTACGTGGAGTTAGGTATCACACTCAAAATGTATCAAAGAAAATTAATGAAAACTGCTATGTTTTATTATGCCGGAACACATCTCTAGCCTACACCTTATAAATGTTATCGTTATTATTCCAATGTTTTTTTAGCTAAATTTATGCAAATTTTAAGTTGATCTTGTTTATCAATTTTCCTTTCAAGGTTCACCATGATGATGTGATGGAAATTCCTAAAATTAAAACTAAATGATAAGCATACTTTTCATTTTTAGCTTTTTCAAAGAAAATCTTAGCTACTAAAGGGAAAGAGCAATCAATTTTGAGAGAAAACAACAAAGAGCACAAACTAATATGAAGCTTTCCTAAATTGTTCCTATGCAAAACACACAATTCACTACATGAAAATGCAGGTTTTTCTTTTCAGTCCCCTTAATGTGAATGAAACAAGGGAACTATATGCATCAAATCAACAAAAAAAAAATGCTTTCTTCTCTGAGAAACGACGAATTTAACAACAATTTCTCTTTTAGAAAAAATGAAGAATGGAACTACAATTTTTCCTACATGAAACGAAGAATTTAATGAAAATTTCCTTTATAAAAAAAATGGATCTAATCCAGAAATAAAAATACTTTGAATTCGATTTGTCAATGAAAAAGAAAAACACTTAAAGAAACATTGAACAAACTTACTTTTCAAAGGAGGAAGGATCAGGAAAATTCACTGGTCTCTATGAGATATTGTTACACAACAATTTGTCATTGTCCCTGCCAATCCCCATCCCGCACATTGGAGGGCTCATTCCGTGACCTGTGAGCAGAGACAAGACTTGAAAATACTTTCATTGCATCCCTCTGAATATGAGCTTTCATTGTCCTGGAGACATCTCCCTGCAAAAAACCCTAAAAATAACTCTTTTTCCATTGGCGCGGTTCCATAGTTCAGTCCTCGTGCCAAGGGGGCAAATCCTCCAAAGAGGGCGTGCCAATTGGCGCTCTGTCATAGAGCCACACCCACACCAACCACATTAAGAGGTGTTTTAAAAAAATAAAAGGCGGAAGTTTCGTCCTAACAAATTCCTGGACTGATATCTATCTTGAGTTGGGAGGTTTGGCTACGGATTTCCATAGAGAGGAAGTGGTTTTCCACCTCTCATGGAAGCTTCCTTGATGATAGGCCCAATCCCATAATTATAGGGATCCCAACTCCCCTTCCTCCTTCTATAAAAGCTGGCTCTTCTCCATGGCAAGCTAATCTCCAAGTTCCCAAGAGCTTTCACATCCTTATGCTGCAAGAGCCTTCTTGATTCCCTTAAGGCCAAATCCAAGCAAGGAGACTATTGCCAAGTATCCGGAGAGAGAGGCTTGTCCCATCCTTGACAGGCTTTATCGAGACATGTTTTGCTGACGACCCACCAAAGGAGAGTGTTGCGTCGAAGCTATGGTTGTATTCTTCTTTTGACTCATTAATGATAAGCGACTATTGGTTATGGTTCCACTCTTGTTCTTGATTATGTTCATGAGTTATGTCCTCTTCGACTGACATATAGTTGTATATATTGGATTTTATGCTTGTGTTTGTGTTGTTTCTTGCATGTGCAGATGTCTGATCATGGAGATCGTGAGGATTGTGATCTGCCAGGGCGAAGGAACGGGAGCACTACCTCTTCTACAGACGACAACGTTGGATTCCAGGTAAGCCTTCATCGCAAGTCGGTTTATTTGCAATTAGGAACCTGCACTGTAGCGTGTTTGATTGTTGCTAGACCCGATCTGGGCTAGTAGGGATCGCCTCTGTCCGCAGAGGGGATTAACCTTTTCAACAATTTGGCGACTCCATTGGGGACTCAGCTTGTTGTTTGATTTGTAAGCTATAGACGGAGCCTGAAGTGCAGCCAGATAGCCTTCGAAATGCTTTTGCTCTGCATTAGTGGAGTAGATCAACGCTGCTTCAGTCAATCTCCGGTTTAGTTTATGGACTGAACAACTTGGAGTGTTGTCTTCTCTTTTCGGTCAATTTCTTGGCCTTGCTTGCTTGGTCAGCTCTTTGGACTGGTTTTTCCTGTTTGTTTGGCTTTGTTTTAGCCTTGTCATCACTTGTCTGTGTCTGAGATTGCTTGTTTTTCATTTTTCCATAGTAAACTCGGCTGGCGCGCTTTTCAGTGTGACAGTCGCGCCCATTGGCGCAGGTTGCCTGTGTATCACCCACGCCATTGCGTTTCTGGCGCTAATTTCAAGCTCACAATCGCGCCAATCCTGTGAGCTATTAGGGTTTGCTGTGTTTCATGCTTTCTGAGGCTGACTTGTGATTTTGATCTTGTTTTTTCGGATGTTTGAGTGCACTGGAGCCTAGTTTGATTGGTTGTAACCTCCATCCTTTGGTTGTTTGCCTATTTCTTTCGATTTTGCATACGAGCCCTAGGGCATCTAGGTGCCTTTGTGAGTCGAGCCTCCCTTGGGAGTTTTTGGTTTCCGTTCGTTCAGTCGGCTGTGGGATTGCTTCCTTGCATTCGTTTGACATTTTTCCATCATATTGTTGCGTTTTTTGAGTGACTGATTTCGTTTTCATTCGAATTTCACTTTGCTTCATTTTGGGCCTAGATCACACGGCTCATTGGCGTCTTTGGGACTTTTCTTGGTTTTGAGAGACTTTTTGTCGATTTGAGATCTGATTGTTTGTGCCATTGAGTGAAATTTGTTGGTTTCGCTCTCTTAGTATCATTTCTCGAATTGCTTCTTATTTGTTTTCGGTTTGTTTAGTGCATCTAGCTATCAAACATTGAAAATTAAAAATCTCTTTTGCTTTTGGTTGATTAGTGCAAATTGAAATCTTTTCGATTTTACTAGTATTTAGTGAATTTGAAAGAAAAGTTTTTAGTTTCATTAGTTGCATTAGAGATATCATTGATTGTCTTCTGATCATTTTGTTTGTGTAAAAAGCTCTCAACTCTTCTGTAGCTAGCTTTCATCGAACGAAATGATGTACTCTGGCATGTAGTTTTGCATTTAGGAGATTTTTGAGACATCACATTCGTTAGGGCCTGAAAACTGAAACGTAATTGAAGATCAACTTTAAAATCTACTCAATTTACACTAAGGCAACATTGAAATCTAACGAAACACATTTAGAGATATAGGCTAGAGACGTGTTCCGACGTCTTAAAACCTAGTAGCTGTCGTTCGCCTCTTGGCTTTAGACAACGCTAGTACAGACTTGTGCTCCCCATACCGTCGCGTATATAAAGGGAGACCCCATTAGGTTTCAATCCTTTTTCCATAGGAAGCCGAGTCTACCGCCCTATACCCATGATACACTGGACACAACATTCGGGGAGATTGCCTACACGTACGGAAAGTCCTTGGTTGATTTCTCTTTCATTTTGAAACCAAGGTGTATATTGCAGTTCACGGCTATTTGGTACACCCTTTTGCCTAGTATTCCTGAGCAGTCATTTGATCTTTTCTGACTCCCTAAATTTTAAAGGATCACCAAGCGCTTGTCCTTTCACGCTTGTGTCAAATCTGAAAGAGATAGAGTCACCTTTTCAACCGTTTCTCGACTCTTAAAACATGAAACGGTGAAGTTTCTTATTTTTCAATGTGGTAAAAATTAATCACCCACGATCACACGCCCTGTTAGATTTTTCTTGTTGACCGTTTGATCGTGTGTCTTGACTCTTTTTCAGCCCGTGTGTGTGTTTGATATTTTTCTCTTGTCATTTCTGCCACAGTGGCGGAACCTTCGGTTTCATCTACTAGTAGTCCTTATACGGATGATTCATCAGAGGTTTCCCAGTCCTCTGCTGAACCACAACAGCCCATTGTTTCCGAGTTTCCTGACGGGGGACTGGTTCTTTCTGAGCAACCCTTTGGGGGACCAGTTGAGTTCGATTGGCCCTTTTCTGACCCTTGGTCTGAATTGAGATTAGGATCTGATTTTCTTTCTCTTACATCGGGTTCTCCTTTTATAGCTGCTGTCTTTCCTCCTAGTCCTCGCCGTCTATTGCAAGATCTAGCGGCAGGCTCAAACATGAGTGATTCTGGTGAGGAAATCCCAACGTCTGGTGAAGACTATCATCTCTTCCCATGAAGATTATTTCCAGGAGACAACTCTGAACCAGTTGCTATGTCATCTAGTCCCTCATTACCACTAGGGTACAGATCCTTGGGTCAGATCATTTCTGCCGCAGCCTCTATGGGAGTGTCAGCTCCTTCGCCGAGGCTCGCTGCTCCTTCACTGGGGGTGTCTCCTCAGACGCCCGTCACTTTTGTACCCGTTCGACCCAATGTCTGTGTGGCCGCATCTGCACCCGCTGTCACGGCACCCTCCACGAGGGCTATGCCGCCTCCTGAAGATGCCTATTTAGTGACTGCTATGCTGAAGAACATTTCTCCGGAGGAGTATCGGTTGTCCCTACAACAGCCGAACCCCGAGGTTGGACCATCCTCTCAAGATCCCAACCGCTCTTATTTTTCGCACTATGCACAGGATGGTACACCCGTGTATGCTTTTCCAGGTCAGTATGATGAGCATGGGGACATTTTGCGTCTACCCACTCCTGAGGCTTACCTCCATGCTCAAGGTTTACCTTATAACCAGGCTTATAACCCGCAAGGGAAACCTTTCCAAGGCCAACATTCAGGCCAACCTGGCTATCCTTATGACCCACAGGGGCAGCCCGTGTAAGGCTATCCTGCGGGCCAGCAAGGGCCATCGTATGGTCCGCAAGGACAATATTACAACCCTTCCGGTCAACCTGTGCAGCCTCAGCCGGGGTACCAACCGGGACCGGTCTATGGTCCTGGGGGGAAAATCTAGCCTTCTCAACCTATGCAACCGCAATATCCTGTTGTTTCTAACGTTGCATATCAGCCGGGACCATCCTATGGTCCTGCTCCAGGTCAAACCGGTTACCAGCAACAACCTGGTGTTCCGCCACCAGGCCAACCGGCCCACCCGGTACAACCTGGTGTTCCGCCTCCAGGCCAACCGGCCCATCCGGCACAACCTGGGGCTCCTTTACAGCTAGGTCAACCTGCGCAACTGGCGCAGCCTGTCTATCCGGGTCAACCTGTTCACTCAGGGCAACCCGCTCATTCCATTAACCCTGCCCAGCAGCCGATTCATTCGATGCCGCAGCCAAATCAACAGCTGCGCCCTAGTTATCACGCTTCGCAGGGTTCCACCTATCAGCAGCCAACTCATCCTCAGGGCGGTTATTATCCTCATGGTCTTCTCAACCGAATTATAACCATCCCCGAGGCTCTCAGTATTATCCTCATCCACCCGGTTCTACATATACTCAGCAGCCAAATCCAAATGCTGCTTACACTGGGCCGACACATAATCAGGGTCTGTACTCTGGTTATCAAGCCCCACACACTGGTTACTAGCAGCCAAATCAGTCTGGTTATACGACCTATACCCCCTACAGTCAGAATCCTACGGGACAGAACCCTTGGGGGCAAGGATATTCCCAACCAGCGTGGAGTACAGGTACTGGTCCTCATCCCGGGCCTGGCATGCCGGTCAATCCACCATTGCCGTTCCTGGCCACCTTGGAATTGCCGGATGTTTCAAAATTGACCAATGATCCGATTTTGCATAATCCTTATTGGCCTCCGGTTCCTACCAAGATACCAGGTGATTTCCCCAAGTTTGAGGGTAAAGCTGGGGAGGACCCCCAAGCGCATGTGATGACGTATCATCTTTGGTGTTCGTCTAACTCTTGGGTCAATGATTCAATTCGTCTGCGCCTCTTCCAGCACACTTTGACTGGAGCTACTGCTAAGTGGTACATCGAGTTATCCCGTGGCATCTTCCAAGATTTCAATTCCTTAGCCATGGCTTTTCTGACGCACTTTCAGTTACCGGTTCGCTATGAAGCCGGGACGCACCTCCTGACTTCTCTGAAGCAGGATAAAGCCACTCACATTTCCGATCACATTCATGAGTGGCGGCATCATTGTAGACTGATCAAGTTTCATATACCTAATCAAATACTAACTCACTGGTTCACCACCTCCTTCGTGAATAAAATCGCCCAAGATATTGCGATGGGAGCGTGTGTGACGGAGGAACAAGCCATTGCGCGTGCCCAATATCTGGATCTTGTATATTCTCAGTCTGACACGCTTTATGATATCTTGCCTGATGCTCCATGGTCCGGAACCTCTAAGGCCCCACCTACCCCTGCAGTGGATGGTGTCATTGGTTCTGTGTCTCAAAATTCGAAGAAATCTTCGAATGGGAAGCAGAAGTCTAATTCTTCCAACAATACTCCTGCTAATCCCGCCCCGTCCGATTCTGGAAAAACCGTGGAGGTGAACGCTGTTCAGGCCAATCCTACAGAGAAAACCTCCAAAAGGAAAAAGAAGGGCAAAGGTAAATCCAAATCCGACGCCCCAAGGCCAGAATCCAAATCTCGTATTGAGGATGGTTCTCAACGTAAACTGAAGTACCCCTGCCTCATTTGTGAAGGAGACCATTATACTAAGGATTGTCCACGACGATCTGAAGTTAGTCAACTTCTCAAAGCCTCTAAAGGGACTCCGGCAGTTCTTAAAGAGCCATTCCCGTCTCAGCAGACCCAGATGGTTGAACAGCCATCACCATCTACACCATTTGGGTCCCAAGTTTTTATGATGAATGGTTCTGCACCTATCTCTGTCGCTACGCGTTTGAAGGATTACAACGAATCGTGGTAGGCACCCGGGAAGGTAGTTGCGGATGGACCACCTCCCCCACCTATCTCCGGTTCGTTGGAAATCGAGAAGCCTACTCCTGAACCTGTTGTGAAGCCGCCTTCTAAAGGTGTTCTTCGAAGATATTCTTATAATCTGAATGCTCGTGCCGCTCAACACTACAGTATTGTTGAGGATTTGGCACAGGCACCTTCTGCTATGTCTGCACTAGAAGTTCTTCAAAGTTGTCCTTCGCAATGGAAGGCTTTATTGTCCGCAATCGGTGGCATCGATCCCGCCGATTCGAGTCTTCTCACCTTCGATTTAGAGAATTTCACCCCCCGACTTCCACATCAGATCGCTCTTGTTATTCAAGTCGGGATCAACGGTCTGAACATCCATAGGGCCGTTGTGGATGAAGGTGCTTCTACATGCGTCATGTCATCCGCTTGCTGGAAGGTCATTGGCTCTCCAGCCCTTTCGTCCTCTCCCAATGCCCTCGAGGCATTTGATGGCTGGGAATCCAAACCCCTGGGTGTTCTCGAGAGTTTAGCGATCACTTTACAGGGGAAGACTGTCAACGTGGAAGTAGAAGTATTCGACGCCAGGCTCAACTACAATATAATTCTTGGCCGCAGCTGGACCCATGCCATGCTATGCGTGCCGTCCACCGTCTTTCGAGTTATTAAGTTCCCTCACGAGGGCAAAATCGTCACGGTGGATCAGTTGTCCTTCTTCACCTCCACCTCTGAGAACAACGTCCCATACGTGGATCAGATTCCGAATCCCCCTGATAGTGTAGGACCCGGTCTCTTCAAAGACCCTATCCTCATGGGTATCTTTCCCGCACCACCACCGCACACCACTCAAGTTAACATGATTTCCAGGTTTGATGACCCCTGGCTCATTCCAACGCCTGAGCAGGTGTTTGAGTTTGGAGAATCCATGCCCTTGACTCTAGTAGAGATTAGCTACTGTGAAATTGTTGCTGCATCTGATCCTCCACCTCCTCAGCATGCTCCTTTGAGCATGGCTCTAGATGTTTACTCTCAATCCCCTTGGCTTGGTAAGGCCGATTCACCTGATCCTCTCAAAGAGACTTTTCCTTCTGATGAAGCCATCATTAAAACTATGTCTCTCGAGGAGCTGCCTTGGGGCGATGGACATCATCGCTCCTATTTTATGCCTAGCTTAGGGGCAATGTCAGATTGTCTAGAGCGTTATGCATCTCATGTTCCTACTCCTCCTCTCCAAACGCCAATCTTGACGCACGAGGTTTTTTCAGAGGGAAACCTGAGTAATATCACTCAAACCATCCCGATCAACATCTCTGTTAAACCGGGGATCGTTGAGAATATACACGTGGGAGTGACTTGTTCTCCTGATGAGATTCAAGTCTATACTGATCTTTTTAAAGAATTCAGAGATGTGTTCGCCTGGTCCTATGAGGAAATGCCGGGGATTGATCCCAGTATCGTAGTGCATGAAATTCCAACCTATCCCGGTGCGAAGCCCGTGCGCCAACGCTTACGCCCCATGCATCCTCGGAAAGCCGCTGCAATTAAGGCAGAAGTTGAAAAACTTCTGAACGCGGGCTTTATTTATCCCATCGCCCTCACAGAATGGGTTTCTAACATTGTCCCTGTCGATAAAAAGCAGGGTACTATCAGGGTCTGTGTTGATTACCACGATATTAATCGCGCCTGTCCGAAAGATAACTATCCCACTCTGTTCATAGACCAAATTATCGACGAATGTGCCGGAAGTGAGATTTATTCCTTGATGGACGATTTCTCAGGGTATAATCAGATCAATATTGCACCTGAGGATCAACACAAGACTACATTCATCTGTCCATGGGGTACTTTCGCGTATAAAAAGCTCCCGTTCGGCCTGAAGAACGCTGGAGCCACTTTTCAGCGTGCAATGTCTTACGCTTTTCATGAAATTCGCCATATCTTTCAGCCTTATCTGGACGACTTGCTAGCTCACTCAGCTAGGCGAGAGGATCACCTTGAACACCTCCGCCAGATTTTCCTTCGCTGTAGGCGCTACAATATTAGGCTTAATCCTCATAAATGCGTCTTATGCGTGGATTCTGGCCATCTTTTGGGATTCATAGTCTCCAAAGATAGAATTCACCTTGACCCTTTAAAGGTCGAGGCTATCATCAACCTCCCATCACCCTCCTCGTTATATCAATTGCAGAGTCTGCAGGGAAAAGCGAACTTCCTTCGACGCTTTATCCCGAACTACGCCGAGGTGGCCAAAGGATTCACGCGCCTATTAAAGCAGAATGTTCCCTTCCATTGGGACGAAATTTCTCAACAATCCTTTGAGAAGCTGAAGACGTTACTCGTTAATGCTCCTTTGCTTCGTCCTCCGGACTATCGTCGTGATTTCACTTTGTATCTCGCCGCCGCGTTTAGCACCATAGCTATGGTTTTGGTGCAGGATGATGATGATGGTAATGAACATGTTGTTTATTATCTATCACGAAACCTTCTCGATACAGAAACGCGTTATGCTCATGTCGATAAGTTGGCGTTAGCAACAGTACACGCTGTGCAGCGTTTTCGCCATTACATCCTGTTGCGTACGATAACAATGGTTTCGGATTACAACCCCATGACATATATTCTCTCTAGACAATTACTGGGGGGAAAATACTCCAAATGGATCGTTATCCTGCAGGAGTTTGACTTAGAGTTCACCACTGCTAAGTCAACCAAATCACTTGTTTTCGCGGATCTTATATGCTCACTCCCGACAGACTCCACTCCTTCACACTCCGAGGATCATATCCCGGACGAAACTCTTTTCCTCATCAGTACTCGCGACCCTTGGTATGGCGACATAATCGTGTATCTTCAGACCTCCACATTTCGGTCTGAGTTGACTAAAGATGCCCGACGTCGAATTCGGCATCAGTCTCAACCCTACCGCATCGTAGGAGATACCTTATACCGCGTTGGAGTAGATTCGGTGCTCCGTCGGTGCCTAACCTTGGAAGAGGCTGAAAGGGTCCTAAATGACTGCCACAGTGGCGCCTGTGGTGGACATATGTCCGGATATGCCACTGCCCAGAAAATTCTGCGAGCAGGTTACTTCTGGCCGTCAATATTCAAAGACTGTATCGTTGCAGTCCGTAAATGTCACGCGTGCCAGGTGTTTCAGCGCAAGATGCGCGCGCCGCCTCTCCCTTTGCATCCTGTTATTACCGTCGGCCCTTTTGCGAAATGGGGCATGGATTTTATGACGTGTAACCCTCACTCGGCCGGGGGGCATGCGTATATCATTGTCGTTGTCGACTACTTCACCAAGTGGGCCGAAGCGATGCCTACACTAGCTGCCGACGGTAAGACAGCTGCCCAATTCATCTTCAACCACATCATTGCACATTTCGGGGTCCCTCAAGCCATCGTTACTGACCATGGTACTCATTTCCGAGATTATATGATGGCCAAGCTGACTTCAAATTTGGGCTTACGCCACGATAGCTCAACGCCATATTACCCTCAGTCAAATGGCCAGGTTGAAGCAGTGAACAAGGTTCTGGTCACTATGCTTCAACGAATAGTTGGTATCCACAAATCCAATTGGCACCTCCAACTGTTCTCAGCTCTATGGGCATACCAGACGTCTGCAAAGAGTGCAACTGGATTCACACCATTTCAATTGGTGTATGGTCTAGAAGCAACTCTTCCGGTTGAATGCGAGATTCCTTCGTTGAAATTAGCTGTGGAACTTCTACCCGACACTTCTGCTGAGGAAGAGCGTCTTTTGTATCTGGAACGGTTAGATGAAAACCGCCGCTTAGCTGCTTTAGTTATTGAAGCACAAAAGAAGCGGGTCAAAGCTCACTTCGATCAATCAGTTTCTCCTCGTTCCTTTGTTGAAGGAGACCTCGTCCTCCTGTACGATCAAGCACATGACAAGCTTGGGGCTGGCAAGTTCCAACCTATGTGGCATGGGCCCTACATAGTAAAACACGTTTTGAAGAATGGGGCTTATGAGCTTATAGATTATGAAGGAGTTCCGCTGGCGCAGCCCAGGAATGGGCTGTACCTGAAAAAATACTACGCTTAAAGTCATTTTTGGTGTGGTGTGTGTACATAGGTGTGTGTTTTTCATTTGTGTGCATGTGTGGTGTGGTGTGCAATGTAAAAATCTGTCTGCTGATCGAGTCTTCCTGATTGTGCAGATGTCCATTCGTCCGTTTGTTGGTTTCGCGGATGGTGCCTCCCGCAGTACCATGAATCTGTCTTCGGCGGCCTGGGTAATCTACGATCCTGCTGGAGAGTTGGTAAACCTGCAAGGTGTGTGTCTGGGACGTACTACAAATAACATCGCAGAATATAGTGCTGTATTAGAATTATTAACTGAGGCTGTAAACCTTAGTATCCGTGAATTACTTGTGTATCTAGACTCGCAACTTGTAGTATTACAACTTAATGGTCATTATTCGGTCAGAAACCCATCCATTTTACGTCTGTATTTGCGTATTCGTTTACTGGAAAGAAATTTTGACTATATTACATATCAACATATACCCAGGCATATGAATACATTAACAGATGCAGTAGCTAATTTGGTGTTAGATAGACATTTGTGCAATTTGTAAAACAACATCACATGAAAAAGAAAGATCCATCCAGAAATAGATATGTATATATATAGATATCGAAATGTTTACATAGTGTGCGTCGCATAGAATCAAAAAATATATATGTTCATCTTAATACATCCGGAGACGACATGTCTCTCAAAAAATATGCATGATAAAAGCCCTAGGAGTCTAATCCGCATGGTGCTCATGATAACAAGTGACTGCACGCACTAAGTGTCTCAGAAGTCGGTGGAGGCGACTAGGCACTCCCACCGTATGTCTCTGGTACGCCATCGGTACATCCGCCAGCCGGGCGTAGTCTGGGATCCCTCGGGCAATGCCCTCGAGATTCTGGATTAACTCCCCCCCCTCTGCACCCTCTGCCTGAGGATCAGGTGCGGGAAGAGTCCTTCGTGCGATAGGAGACATACCGGCTGGTCTCTCTGGGCCCACGTCTGCATACATATAAAATGTGTTAGGATGGATATGTATTAACAAAAAAATCATAAAACATAAAAGTCAAAAAGAAAAGAGGTCATACCCAACTCCTCGTCCCAATCATCTCCCTCCGGCAGTGGGAGATCTGGGTCTCCAGTGAAATCGGTTCCTGCATATGGCCAGTCTTCCACTACGATCAACTGACGTCACAACCACCCAAAAAACTCCGGCCTCCAGGACATATGCTGGCCTCCTCCAGCTCTGGGCATCAGTGCCACCCAGCGAGCCATTCTTGGCTCTCGTGGAATCGGCTCAGCTACTATGGCCCCTTGGCCCTGGAAGATTGGTAATCGTTCCAGAATGAACGATACCAGGATGGAACCGTAGCCGAACTGTTTCAGTTTGGCCTGCTTGCACTTTGTGAGCTGTCTCTTCGTGTTTATCGTCACTTCTGTGGCCCAATCAAACAATAGGGGAGTCATACACTCTGAGGCTAGCAAAAGTTGCGCCTTTATGGCCTCATGCGGTGCCTGTGACCTCGCAGCCCGCGTGATGGTATGCAGCACCACTCTCAGTGCCAGATCAAGAATGGTGTGGATGTCCACCTTTCCACTTCCTGATCCCAGTTGTGCCCCTCGGCACACTCGTGCCATCACTTGCTCCATCTTCTCACCAAACGGTCTGCTCCCTGTCAATATGGGTACCGGACCTCTGCGCGATAGTCTGGTTATGAAGTACACGTCAGCAACCTCCAGTTCTAACACTTGATCCCGCAACTTGAATACTTGTTCATCTGCGTCCCACATATTGATCAAGTACTGTAGAAGCTCAGGCTGAGCTCGTAAACAAGGTGTCAGGAAGAACTTTTTTAGCCCACAGTTCTTGAGGGCATTCATGCAAGTTTCATTTTCCATGGCTTGTTCATCCTCTTCACCGTGCTCTCTCTCTTTCCACTCAATCACCATTTTGCTCGGTTTCCTGCATCAACATGGTCACAAACCCTTAATTAGATCTCTGATGAGCTTCAAAATTCATCCAAATTGATTAAAATATCGAATTTTTAGGCGGAAATTTGGGTTCCGCCGCTGGCGTGGCTGTTTCCTGAACAGTCGCGCCAGTTGGCGCGAGCCCTTTGCATATAAAAGCCCATTGGCGCGGGTCCGTGCCCGATACCCGCGCCAATGAGCGGAGCCCTAAAAATTTAAAAAGTTGCCACAGAAATCTAATGCATGATGGAAAACTATTAAAAAATGGATTGAAATGGAGTACAAAGAAGCGCCTCTTACCTGGAACTGACGGGAATCTGAATGGTAGCCCGGATCGGTCGCAATCGCTGTCAGAAGTTCGCACACAAAATGGACCACTGCTGCTCTTCGGTGAGGTAAAAAGTAAAAAGTAATTTTATTTTTACCATTTGACATATTTATAACTTTTTGAATTCAAAATAGGTTTTGAAAGTTATTTTTTCTGAATATTTTAATATATTTTGTCGAAAATGGGTTTTACACTTGCCTTTTTGTGCAGCAACAGGTCCTTCACGCAACTTAGACGGTGAAACGAGTTGTATTTTATACTTTTTCGGACTCGGTAAATACACAAAAAAGTCACTCTGGAGTCATCTTTCAGCTGTTTTCTGACTCTCTAAACATGAAAATATTTTCGAGGCCCTTGTTGTTTCGATCTCGTTAAAGTGGACACGAATCGACATCTACCCAGTATACGTTTACCCCTTTTTCGGGCTGGGATGGATTATTTACGAAAAAGGAATACCCTAGCCTATCGCGACTAGGAGTTTTTCTCGGGTATTGTTTTCTACCTTTTCGGGTCCAGGGAACTATCTACGAAAAGGGACCACTGGAGTTTACTTTTCTGCTGTCTTTTCAAACTCTCTAAATATGAAAAGACGTCGAGTTCTTCCTTTGTCAGACTCGTTAAACCCTGATGACATCGGATTCAGTCGAAATGACGTTATTCGAGTCGCTCCTTCCTAGGGCTCGTTAAATGTACTAGGATGGATTCGCCCGAAGGGTGGACTTATATTACAAGCATATGCTATCCCCTTCAAGCTTGTTATCAAAAATAATTGGGGTACTCACCAGAAATGGTGGGGGGAAAATGGAACCAGCATCATTGTCGTGTCGGCAGTATGTCACTCTTGAACATGGCACTTGTCTGCATTCGTGTCGGGTTGGGGACATCTCATCTCGTTCTTCACTTGCCTCCGTGGGTTTGGATAATCCCTTTTGACCTCTCATCTGCTCATTGCCTCGTCACCATGACCTCTGATCCGTTGATGTCAAATACTGCCAAGTCCACTGTCGTGTCGTTTATATGTTCAAGAGAAGTTGGCCTCTGCAAATATCAACCTTCCTCTGATTCTCATACGATCCTGATTCACAACAAAACATCATGTTCCTCTGTCTCGTGTCGATGATGTGGGAAAAATTATGGCCCACCTTCGATCAAGGTCACTTCCCGTCCACTTCAGCTCATTATCCGAGAAGTTGCTCTAGAGACTCCCTTATGGTACCTTGGAGCCTGCATGCCTCAATGGCAGGTTCGTCACATTCGACGTGAGGTTTTCATCATTGGCCTCCGATCGAGTGATTCTACGAGTGTTCGACACCAGCTCATTGATTCACACGCTGTAGATTGTACCTATAGTACCTTGAGGGCCATTGTCATTATTGGTGGTACCTCTCGCGTCTGTTAACAGCTTTCATCATTGGCTGGTAATCAGACGATGTTCTTGCATGTTCGACTTCATCTCACATATTCGCATGCTTGAACTTGTACTTTGTTCGGGTCGAGATGGAGCGCAAGACCCTGGATTGTGTCTGTTGTAATCCAGGCTGTGATATTGTGGATTATTATGATTATTTACATGACTCACTGATTGGATGGCTGCGACCATACCTGAGTCTATTTATCGATCTTCATTGGATGGCTGTGTCCATGCCTTGGATCTAGATTATTGTACACTCTGTTATGGATGGCTGCGCCCATACCACGCATATATATCATGTATCTGAGACATCAGTTGTACTTCGCTCCGCAGGTTTTCCGATGGCGGTGTTTTCAGTCGGCATGTTCTCGTAAAGCATTTCACCCCTCTCTCTCTCTCAGGCCTCATGCTTTAGGGGGCATCTGTTACACAGCAATTTGTCACCGTCCCTGCCATTCCCCATCCCGCACATTGGAGGGCTCATTCTGTGACCTGTGAGCAGAGACAAGACTTGAAAATACTTTCATTGCATCCCTCTGAAGATGAGCTTTCATTGCCCTGAAGACATCTCCCTGCAAAAAACCCTAAAAATAGCTCTTTTTCCATTGGCGCGGTTCCACAGTTCAGCCCTCGCGCCAAGGGGGAAAATCCTCCAAAGAGGGTGCGCCAATTGGTGCTCTGTCATAGAGCCGCACCCGCGCCAACCATATTAAGAGGTGTTTTTTAAAAATAAAAGGCGGAAGTTTCGTCCTAACAGATCCCTGGACTGATATCTATCTTGAGTTGGGAGGTTTGGCTACAGATTTCCATAGAGAGGAAGTGGTTTGCCACCTCTCATGGAAGCTTCCTTGATGATAGGGCCAATCCCATAATTATAGGGATCCCAACTTCCCTTCCTCCTTCTATAAAAGCTTGCTCAGATCCATGGCAAGCTAATCTCCAAGTTCCCAAGAGCTTTCATATCCTTATGCTGCAAGAGCCTTCTTGATTCCCTTAAGGCCAAATCCAAGCAAGGAGACTATTGCCAAGTATCCGGAGAGAGAGGCTTGTCCCATCCTTGACAAGCTTTATCGAGACATGTTTTGCTGACGACCCGCCAAAGGAGAATTCAGCGTCGAAGCTATGGTTGTATTCTTCTTTTGACTCATTAATGATAAGCGACTATTGGTTATGGTTCCACTCTTGTTCTTGATTATGTTCATGAGTTATGTCCTCTTCGACTGACATATAGTTGTATATACCGGATTTTATGCTTGCGTTTGTGTTGTTTCTTGCATGTGCAGGTGTCCGATCATGGAGATCGTGAGGATTGTGATCTGCCAGGGCAAAGGAACGGGAGCACCACCTCTTCTACAAACGACAACGTTGGATTCCAGGTAAGCCTTCCTCGCAAGTCGGTTTATTTGCAATTAGGAACCTACACTGTAGCGTGTTTGATTGTTGCTAGACCCGATCTGGGCTAGTAGGGATCGCCTCTGTCCGCAGAGGGGATTTACCTCCTCAACAGGTATCAAAAAATTGAAAACACTATAAAAAAAAGTCTGAGTGTGATGGCAATGAAAAATTAAAATGGAATTTGGTTGACTTAGGTGGTAACACAATCTCTAAAGAGAGATAGTGTGTTGCAAAGCACCCCTGAGTGGGAAATAGTTCTATGCAAAGCACTGTGTCTTGACCAACAGTGTGTTGGGTGCAGTAAAGAACAAAATTCAAGCTACTAAACAAACTTCTAATACAATTCTTTGTTTAAAAATTCTAATAATTGACAGTAGATGCTACTGGGTCACTAACCAGACGCAAACACAACAAGGATGAAGGAAAAATCCCCAGTGGAGTTGCCAGTTCGTTATGCAGAATTATGAATTACGGATGAAACACATTCCCTATATGTGGTGTTATGTATTTAGAACAACATATCAAAGAATTTCCAGACACTTCTCCTGAGAGTAAGTAGAAACACAAAAATATGGAGAAACTTACTTGTGAATGCTTCCTATTCTCCTTCTATCACTCTTGTTGTAGCTTCCAATCCAACTTTGATCACCAGACTAGTTCCTGCAAGTATAAACGCTAAACAGAAAATATATTGAAATATACATATGCCTATTTTTCTTAATCATTTAAATCAATGAAACATGAAACATATATATCAGCTAATAATCCATGATATGAAGTATAGAAACATAAACAGATACATATGTGGGAAAATGAGCAGCAATATTTATCAATGGATAGAAAGGGGAGGTTACAACCAGCAATCAACTTCATGTCATTAGCTCCAAAATTCATCCCCGCCTCATCAAAATGAAAATCTCACCAGTAGCATATCACTCTAATCACACACTCAATTGAGAATCTGACATCATTTCTTTACCAAATTTATCCCCTCTCATGCACTAGCATATGTGCTCAATTTATAGAGCAGCTGAGGGTAGTTTCTCATTCAATTACTTTCTAATAATAGGAAATATATGTTCCCATGATCATAGGTATTATATGGACACATGGATTCGAAGTTGGACACATATGGTCTCTTCTAGAAGGCACTAGCCATGTGGAGATTCCGGAACAATAAGAATTTCGCTCCCATTTGACCAATACACTCTTGAATGTCCGGAAGTGCTTTGCAGAGCACCCTTGAATGGAGCTAACTGCATATGAAAACAAGTTAGTCCCTTGAGAGGCTACATTGGTGAGCTCATAAGTGATATAACATGTACTTAAAATATTTGAAACCTTGCAATGGAAGTCATGGATGATTTTTTCTTGTTCTTGTCTTAGGGCATCTAGCAACTGGAATGATAGGGGAAGATAGACCCTATTTCATTAGTTCTGGGGATGATATCAAGTTTAGCCAGGTCGTTGGGAATGATGCCCAAATTGACCTGTAACACAACCAATCATACAACATAAATTTCAAATAAATGCATGCTATTTTTTATTTGGATTCGAAATAGGAAAATTGATAAGCAATGTTTTTATTTGTGATTGAAAAATATGAAACAAAAAAAAAGAGAAAATGAGATAAAGGACCAAACTCTATCTTGTAAGGTTATCAATGTTTCTTTTGCAAGTGAAGTTTCAAAAAATTTTAAAGTTTCAATTCTATGAAATTTTATTTTAAGGGACCTAGGGGATTAAATCATCGAAAAACACCGCCATTTAATATCCAAGATAGATTCAATCTATATTCAAAAATACAAAATACTTGAATGTTCAAAATACAAAATATAACACGTACCAAAGACAAGTATCAATCCATAATTTTTTGACGGATAGCTACATATTAACTTTCATAAAATTTAAAAGGGTTTCATGAATGAGAAATTAATTTGAATGATACTCCATGTGCACTTATTAATTTTTCACTGGAGTGCACATGTACTTGAAAACACTTTCAATTGATAAACGACCTTGCAGGCTCAAATAAAAAATTGAAAAAGGAGTATCAATGCACGCTCCTAACTACCTGACCTCACATTCTTGAACATTTCCTATTGCTAATTACACCACATACAAAATAAATGTACCAACATTGGCAAGTTTGGATTGAAGTCTACAACTTTCTTTATTACATCTATAATTTTTATACACCACTAATCTCCAATTTTGTAAATGACCTTGAGACCTTGTAGTAAGATTTAAAACTTCATCACTTAAAGGATGTTCCATGAGTACTTCTTCATTTTACATTGAGAGGCACATGTACTTGGAAACATTTTCAACTTAGGGAGTATCTTGCCGCTCAAATTACAAGTGAAAGGAAAATCAGAGCACATTACTCAATGTAGTTCGCCTCTCATCTACCCATACTTCCCAACACAGTCCTTGTTTTTCCCTAATTACTTTGGAAATAATTATAATGGCTGGTTTTCCTTGTGAGAAGATTATAAAATAAAATGTCCCCTCACAAGAAAGTATTCCCAGAGTTATCCCACATTTTATTGGAAAATTTTACCATCAGCCATTAATTTCTTCTAACTGTCTTTCTGTTATTGCCTAAATCTGCCTCAGGATGAAGGAAGGCAGATTTTAGGATAACACAAAACCATGCTCAGTCCGGTAGCTAGCCCTACCAGAACAGGAAAGGGCTCACTCCGGGTCACACTCAGTAAAAATAATCAATAGGGTCTGAGATGACTTGAAATGAATACTGATTTGAGGCTAGGTATTTAAATAGGAGGGTTTGTTTTAATTTTTAGGGGTTTTTTGTTGGAAAAAGGGAAAGTCAGTTTTGGGCTTGGGGATGAGGCCAAATTCTTGCAGAGTTCAAGTTGGGGCAAGGAAAGCAATGGATTTGATGTCTTAGATTCAATGAATGGATAGAAAAGACTGCTGAGGAGCTGAAGAGGACAAGAGGGTGCAAGTATCCTCTTCAAACAGACGAAAACATATAAAACTAAACAAAATTTTAAGGCAGAGCACCAGCAAACTAATGAATTCTACCTTAGTTACTCATTTGTTTAATTTCGGAAGAAAAGAGAATGGAAATGGCATACATAAAACATTAAGGGAACTTACAATAACATGGAGAAAAACACCATCAAAACTCAGAGCCACAAGGATCCCAACAAGTGCTGCAAAAACCTGGTCTTTCCTTTGCCAAAAATGCTGAAATGAATATACAATGAGGTGCCAAACTATTCCCAAGAGTCCAACCCCTGAAAATGACTGAGAAAATACAAGATATAGAACAGAATAACCCCTCCACGTGCCTCAAGGGGTCGAGCTCATCCTTCTAGGAGCTGTTTCAACCAATTCTAAACTAGGAACTGAAATCTAGGCAATCAAACAACTTGCCTCTATATGGTAGGAAACTGATTCATTCATTTAATTTTCACTTTTTAGTGAATGAATCCTCTAGAGAAAGTAAAAATGTGCCAAATTTACACCATAGTCATGAAATTACATCAAGGTGGATCAATAGTTACATCAAAAGTGAAACTAGACAAAACTAGGCGAAATTCTGAGCTGAAGAGTGAAAAATAGGCCAAAATCCTCTATGTGCCACGCCCAAAATCTCTATGCGTAGCACAGATTTGGAGCTGATTTTGAGGCACTTTCGAAAGTCAAAATTTATCTCATGATAGCTCGTTGGAAAGACCTTCTTGTCTACTTTCCAAACCAAGTGGAATTTATTGATTTGGATATCATTTTCCCCTCCAAAGATTCAATCTCCCAAGACTGGTTCCTGTGTGTGAAAAAAGTGGCAAAAAGGCCATTTTCAAGGTGTTTTTGACCCTTTAGGCCACCCATAACTTGATGAAACTCTTAGGAAATTCCTGAGCATGCATAATTTTTCATAAAAAATCCAAAAATGTAAATTTTTCCTCCAGAAGGTCTCTAAAACGTAAGCACGCGCAAGGTGGCACTACGCATTGGCACGAAAACCTGTTTTGTGACCAAAAATTCTAAAATGAAAAAAATTTCTCCAAATTTGCTGAAATTTGCAGTGAAGGTCCCCCATCAATTTTCATGCTCAGCCAAAGAAGCTTCGGCCAAGGTTTGAAGTGGATCAGGCCTTTTCCGACGTTTCAGTGCCCTCCTTAGCCTCGCCTTCAGGATCCTAATCCTCGCTTTGCAAACATGTGTGCAGGCCCAATAGTGGTTCTTAATATGTCTGAGCATGTCCTTGTCCTTGTTTGCCTTCACCAATAGTTTCTCAAGATGAATGTTGACTCTCGTAAGCCAAATCTCCCGCTCAAAGGGTGTCATGTCACTTGGCCTTTTTCGGGCCAATTCCTGGTCTTCACAGATTTTCTGTAACTCCATGAGTGTCTGCTGATCCTCCAATTGTTTATTCAGCTTCTCCAAGTAATTTATAACCCACTGAGCTCTCTGCAATTTCTCGGTCAATGTGTCGATCTCAACTTTCTGCTCTTGGATGGTTTCTTTCAGCTTTGAGCTAGGAGAGCTCAAATCAACATCAATGAGTGTAAAATCAGTGTCTTGGCCTCCTGAAGGGCCCTCATCCTGCATAGGCCTCTTGCCTCTGTCCTGTACCTGTGCTGATGTCGAAGGCGAGACCCCTTCCACCCCAAGTGGAGATAGTACTCGCACTGCTGATGAAGGTAACGAGACCCCTTCCACCCCGGGTGGAGATAGTACTCGTCGTGCTACTGCAAATAAGGCTTTGGTGCCTCTATGATAGGTAACACATACTGGAACACTGATAGGCTCTATCTTAGGACCCTCAAACTGATGTGAATGCTCACCCACGTCATGAAAAATCTCTAGAGGAGGCTGAGGGGCTGTAAAGAAGTCACGGGAAATGAACTCCTCCCATGCAATGCCCTGCAATCCAAGTTGATGTACAACAATGATCTTGATGAGCGCATAATGATAAATGCTGTTATGCTGATGCTCGGGAGTCTTCTTCTGCACAAGAGTAGTCATCCGCTCTATGTTTCGACACATGAAATATGGAATGCTCATCATCCTCACTCCCGTGAAATGCATCAATAATCGAATATGGTAAGCATAAAGGCACGAGAACCAGCCCTCACAGCTGAAGTACCTGATGATGAGTTTCATCAATGGCACATAGGACTCCTTCAAGAATCTGAAAGGGAACACCCTGCTGAGCTGCCTCATATAGCCAAGCCTGATGTACGGCTCATAATACACTTTTTCTAGCTGCTGTCTCTTGTTCCACTACTCACCTACATTCGGTATTCCTGTTGCCTGAAAAATGGTTTTTGGTGTCAAGGTGAAATTTACTCCAGCGAGGGTAACCTGACCGTCATGCAAATGTAAGACAAATAAGCGAACCAACTCCTGATGATGCTAAGTCTGAGCAATCATCTCACAATACCAAAAACATGACTATTGCTGAAAACAAGCCATTGCAAGTGGGCAGGCCTGCAATTAAGTCAATGAAGTGGGCTCTTCTTTGACGTGTCTACCCCGTTTTCGAGGCCTCCTTGGTACATTAAGCTCTGTAGTAGAGTCACTGTCCTGCTCATATGATGAATATGTGTCCGTCATGGTGTTTGCAATGTGTATGACAAGTATATACTGATATATATGTGGTGAAAATAAGAGTTTGGTGTATTTTCCTCCAATTTCCAAATGTGAGTCAAAATATGAAGGGACTGTGGTAAACAAAGATAGTGGGAAAAGTGGACTGTCAAAGGGAATTAGAATGCCATAACAGTCACTTGACTGTATTTTAGGAAGGTGGGGTTTGGGAATTTTAGGAATTTTAACAAATGATATAAGGGAAGGCTGGTGACGGGGAAATGTAATTTTAGAGATAGGGATAAATGAGAAAAAGTTATAAGTGAAGAAAATATATTTGAGTCAAGTGAAATTAAGGATGTGAAGACAGTCACTTGACTATTTTTGGAATTGGGATTTTATAAGTGATATGAAGGAGGGAAAGTGGTAGGAAATGGTAGGGTTTAGTGATGGGATATAAGGAAATAGCAGAGGGACCTTATGATAATATGACAATGAGTATTCAGAATGAAAATGATTTTTTAAACACCATTTGAAACCCTAAGGAGCAGATTTTGATATGAGTATAGGGTTTATATTTTCACCATTTAAACTCTCATGTCTTGCCTCCAAAAAACACCAAACACGATCTAATAGCAGTGGAAAACGCATCACACACTTACTTGGAGCGAAAGAGTTGAAGTTGTTTTGAAAATTTGGGAAGCAGTGATATAAAATTGGCCCGTCGGCTCTGTGTGTCGGGCACAAACCCAGTGTGCCACGCCTCTTGGATGTGCCGCGCACATTCAAATTACCATAGAGAAAACTGGCGCAATGCGCCGCACGGTCTATGTGCGCCGCGCCTTCCTCCCGATGCGTCGCGCAACACTCCAACACACAGTCGGCCTTCAAACTCACAATTTCGTTTTTTCACAACTGAAATCGACTTTCTCTAATGGTTTTTGAATAAAAATGGATTGATAAACATGTAAATATATTTTTAAACTCATGAATTTGATTTTTTCTTTGTAAAGACCCACTTTTGTAATGTTTTGAAATTGGCACTTTTCACATTTTTAATGTAAACTCTGATTTTCATGTTTCCTCTTGGTTTTTTGCTGAAATAATGAAACTCTTGGAAATTTTTTGCAGGGATGATTGGCATTAGATTTTGGCAAAGGATAACCAGGGCTGCGCCTAAAATACTTCATGACTGAAAACTTTAAAAATTACAAAGAATGAAATTACATTTATTACAAAAAAGATAAATTTGACGATTTCTTCTTCAAAACAAAGTTTTGAAGAAAAATCATTCTCAACACTATTTCTGATGAAAAATTTGGAATGAAAACTTATTAGAAACATTCTCATGTGTCTGCTGGCATTATTGGACACTTTGAAGACGAAATTTGTGAAACCCTAGACCTAATGACTGAAAAGACTCTTTGCTGACCAAAAGACTATCCATGACTATGAATGAATGTAAAATTGACTTTGATGAATTTTGATGAAATTTAATGATCAGACACAAACCAGCAGATACATGACATGAGGGAAAATGAAAGACAAGACCCTTCCGTCAGATAATCTATGATTCTAGTGGAATGAAACTGATTGGATGAATGAGACACCTAAAATGAAATGTAACAAAGAGTTTTTGATCTCTGACGGAGGAATAACCAGACCTAATATAACACTTTCAAAACATGTATAATATCCATAAGCCATCATATCCTCCCAATATATCACCAAATTTCCCATATTTCAAATAGATTACGATTTCCAATATGGAAAAAATAGTTCCCTTATAGAGTGGGTGTTAAGTCCCTATATTAATAGTGTAGTCCTTTATTATGTTAGTGTAGCGCCCCTTATTGTTATTATTGTACCGTTGTAACCCCCATATTGTTATTATTGTGCCCCTAAATTATTATTGTTAGGTCGGCTAGGATTACATTGTGGCCCCACTAGGGTTACATTATGGCCCTATGGACTCCTATATATAGAAAGAAGGTTTTGTAATTTGTATCATCCAAGAATTGTTCATTCATGTAACGTGTTGGAGGTTGAACCCTTGAAGTGGCTTATTTGTAAGGCATTGATATCTCTTTTCTTCTATTTTTGGAGATGGTTTCACAACATTTGGTATTAGAGCTTTAGATTCTAGGGTTTTGCTGCTCCAAACAGGTCATCGTGCCATTTTTGCTATAACTGTTTTTCTACAAAGGTTAAGAAGCTGAAATTTTTAGTGGTACGAAGCTTAAATACTGATGAATATCATTGCAAAATTTCAAAGCTTTGTTCGAAATATTTTTGGAGATATGATCTGTGGAATGTAGGGCTTTTTGTAGGCTCCTGAATTTCACTTAAATATGTCATCGCGGAATTTTCTCTATAAATTGTTTTCTACAAAGGTTCAGAAGCTGACATTTTTAGAATGCGAAGCCAAGATCCTAAGGAACATCATCACAAAATTTTAGAGCTTGGTTCACAATATTTTAGGAGATATGATCTCTAGAAGTTAGGTATTTTTCAGGCACCCTAATTTCATCTCAAAGAGGTGATCGTGGGAAAATATTCATAACTCTCTCTATGAGAATCAAATTTGAATTCTATAAAAAGTGACAGGAAGTGAACGAAATTTAATTTCCTGTCTATAAATTTCAGAGCCAAAGGAGAAAACAGTGACACGTGGCAAGTCGTACAAGTTCGCTCTACTGAACTAGTTGATAATTAGGTCATCATAGGAGATTGGACATAACTTTGTCTTCAAGAATCCAAATTAGGTCAGACCTGTGGAATTCGAAAG
Organism: Pinus albicaulis; assembly: GCA_034641835.2. NCBI lineage: Eukaryota > Viridiplantae > Streptophyta > Pinopsida > Pinales > Pinaceae > Pinus > Pinus albicaulis. Next base: position 118,403 of record JAXQQM020087274.1, on the reverse strand, counting down.
AGAATTCAAAGGGATACCTCAGTGCCAAATTTTAGTTATTGAGGATCTTAAATCACACAGATAATTTAGTTTCAATATCGAGCTTCTCAAAAACAAGAAAAAGGTGTGTATTTGGTTTTTAAAATTGCATAACGTTTGTTTGAAAAAGTCGTTTGAAGTGATTCCAAGGGCATATTTAAGAATTTTTATCAGTATTCGGTTATATAATGCCTACAAAAAATAATTCCATACCCATTAAGCCCTCAAAAATCTATACTATGACGCATGAAGAGGAATAATTGCAGTATGAGATATCAAAATTATGGTACCAAGTGCAACAAGTTTCAATCTTACGAAGAGCAACCAAAGATGACATATATGGTTTAAGAGCAGAAATGGAGGCTAAATTTGATGGTTTGAAGGATCAAATAATAGCTAATATGGATGATAAATTAGTGGAATATCACATCGAGCATCAACAACAAGTTCTCGAACTCTCGAAGGATAACCTAACTTTGGTGCAGAATCTAATGAAACAACAAGAAGATCAACATCACATAGAAATAAGTTTTGAAGTATTCACATAAACAAGAACTTGAACAGTGCGATCAATTTCAGAGTATCTCAACAAGTGGAAGAACTTTCCTGTTGAAGATTCCACATGGGAGGATGAGAATTTTATACAGAAGCATCAAGAAATAATCAAGCGTTAAGGACAACACTTGTTTGAAGGAGAGGGGCATGTTCAGTCCCTATATTAATAGTGTAGTCCCTTATTATGTTAGTGTAGTGCCCCATATTGTTATTATTTTACCCTTGTAATCCCCATATTGTTATTATTGTGCCCTTAAATTATTATTTTTAGGTCGGTTAGGATTACATTATGGCCCCACTAGGATTACATTGTGGCCCTATGGACTCCTATATATAGAAAGGAGGTTTTGTAATTTGTATCATCCAATAATTGTTCATTCATGTAATGTATTGAAGCTTTCCCCCTCGAAGTGGCTTATTTCTAAGACGTTGATATCTCTTTTCTTCTATTTTTGGAGTTGGTTTCACAACAGTGGGGTAGGTAGATCTTCTTCCAAATAGTCCATTCAGTTTTATAGGTTCTTTATTTTCATAAACAGTCACTTGATCGACATGAGTAGCATGCTTTTTCTTTTAATGGAATTCTAATAATACTTCAAGACTATGATAAATTGTTTTTTTTTTAATGTCAATGTATCCTCATTCAAACCTTTCGTTTCTGTTAGGGTCCTATAGTAATAGGTTTCATAATTTTTGAATTGACTCTGATAGTCTTGTAAATATGTACATACCTTGCTTTCTGTAATTTTTTTTCCCATATTTGAAAATAATAAAAAAAATTAAAAGAGGGTAAAAGTCCTAAAAGAAAGATAAAAGGACTTAGAAAATAATAGACCCCAAAAGAAAAAAGAGATAAAAATAAGACATGAAAGTGAGCAAGTCAAAATGCTACTACTATTTACTTTTACTGCAAAAATAATGATTATGTGCAGATTGTCCAAAATTCCATAATCGATGATCAGTTAAATAGTTTAATCTTAACTTTTCATTCTTTTAATTTCATGTTTCAGATAGAGAATATAGATATGTCAAACAGTTTAAACTTGACAAATCAGTAGATAGTTAGAGAATAAATGAGGAGCTCAACAATTTAGTCTGAGCCCTCGGATGAACTAAGGTTAGACTTAGATAGTTTTATGCTTTGAAAGAAAAAATGGATTTATGGTTGCAAGCTTAAAAGAACCCATTAAAATGAAGTAAAAAATGTAAGAATAATGATGGGTAGGTAGAAAGTAGTTGTGCAAGACATGTAATAAAGTATCATTGGGAAAAAATTACTAATCCCCCCCCCCCACAATGATCTAGTATCCAAAACCTTCAGTTAAAGAGGCTCAGAGAATTTTTGTGACTTCTGTTGGGACCGGACCCAAGGCTTGATAACTAATTGGTTAAAAATATTGGATTCCCTACATAAAACCCATTTCATCACCATATTCACCCTTTTCCAAAAATATAAACCCTTTTCCTAAGTAAAATACATCTTTGCTTAGAAAAGTAAAATCCCCCTTAATTAATTTCATTTTCATTTAAAAAACACTCAAAAACCCACAAAATACATATTATCCGAAGTTTATCTATAAAAAATCAAAATGGGACAAATTATGCTAAATTTCCTATTTACAGTGTACGTAGTTTAAATTCCATGTATTTTAATTCATTTCATTCATTATATTTCCATTTCATATTAATTTCTAACCTAAAGTATTAAATCCCTTATAAAACAACCTTTCACGTATATTATTAATTTATATATATAAATATCCCCAAAACCCATTTATTTATGTTAAACCTATGGCTTATTTATCCCACATGCTAAATAAAAAATCCCCACTCTTTTCCCATAGGTTTAAACCTATCTTATCATTTAATTCCACCGCCAATGATTTTAAAACACTCATAAAAGTTTTATTTTTACCATATACTATAATCTCGCACTATTGGTTATTGAAACATTTTTTCATATTTTATGTGTCACATTATGACACCACCCTGATAATGAAATAGTACAATGTTTTACGTTATAAATATATATTTATAACATTAAAATTATCCTGACATACCAATAAAACAAAACATTCATTTTTGCAGTTTAAAATATGTTTTAAATACATTTCATTAAACCCTGCCGCATAATTAAAAAACTTGGACCCCACCTCCTAACACCGAGCAACTCCAAAACACAATTGTAGTTGTTTTCATCAAAGCCCTCGAATCCGACGATCAAAAGGCAATATCACAATTTAAATTGCAAGAATAAAAAATATTTCAAACTACATGAAATAGGTTGTTTTTCTCATTTCTCCCTCCTCCACACAGCCAAATTTTATTGGATCGCAATTGATCCAACCAAAACCATATACCACCCATTTCCCGTGCGATAACCACCTATGGTTTTTGCCTTTGAAAACCAAAACTGTCTTTTGTCTTCGATATCAATGCCATTAAATGAAGACTCTATTAAACCTAAAATGTCAAATGAACCTCCATATTGCGCCATTAAACCATTTTCTTGTGTTATTTACTTGTATTCATCCTGTTGACTTAGAAGACGAAGACCTGCGCATTGTTTTATACCCAGAAAAGCAGAAAAAGCCTCGTGTTTTTTGTAAAGACTACAAAAAGCTTCTAGATTGTTGCCAAAGACCTTCAAAGATACCAAGAACTTGTTCTGACAACTAAGAACCAGTTTAAAAGACCAATACCTGCAAAAAATAGGTATTTTTTGATAAAACAAGCCTGTTATCTTTTAAAAAGAATTTTCTGAAGGAATTAAGCCCAGAAAAAAGATTATTTTCCCAAATAAAACTTGTAGTTTCCCAAAAAAAAAGTGAATTCCCTGTCAAAATTTGATAAAACCCCTGTTTTAATACTGCATATAGTTTTAAAGGAAAAATTGAATTTATTTATCACTTGTGAACCCTATAAAACTCTTAATTTTCCCAGAAATACTTTGCAGGTATCTCCAACCCTTATGCACCTAATTTGAATAAATTTTATCCTAATATTCACTAAAAGAAGTATGAGAAACCCTTTTTTCTTATTTCATAAACCTGTGAGATTCTGAAGAATAGTTGAAAGCCAAAATTGAAGGTTGAAAACCAATTTGTGCCTAATTTTATCTAAATAACCTCTGTAAAAGTCAAGAAACACTTATGTAAACCATTTAATCTTATAGAAGAATCCAAAAAGCCCAAAAAACAGAGTTTCAATTATTTAGAAAGCCAAAAAAATTTCAAAATCCAATCCAGCTATGTCTTCCAAGACTACAATCATTGTAAATCCTCTACAACCTCTTGTTGTAGACAATGACTATAAAATAGCAGATCCAGTTGTTGAATTTAATTTGTTATACCTCCACTGATGGAGTTATGAAAATTCCTTAGATGAAGTTGAAGAAGTCCAAATTTGGGAATCAAGCCTACCCAAATATGTTGTTCCAATCACTCATCAATGCCCAGAGATTATTAGGTTGTGTCAGACCCATTATTCTCCTGAACATAGAGCAATTCTGAATGCAAGCAAAGAGGTACTGTTTACAATTAATACCGAGTCCATCAACCAGATGTTACAACTCAAAACTAATCCTAAAGAAGATTCTTTGTCAATAGAAGCACTTACAAAGTTGTACATTGGTCGTGATTTTAGAAAAAGGTTTCAGATTTTTGAAGTGTTCATGCCTTTACATGTTGAAATTCCACAAATAAACCCTCCATATTCTACTTCAAAATTTCCAGAAGGGTCTAGGCATGTCATTTCCATGTTGTCATTTATCCCAGGATACTTTACAGATGAACATACTGATGAATTAATCCTAGGTTTCCTATCTACATTTACACCGGGACAACCTCCCTCTGTAATTTTTAAATATGCTAAGTATATAGCGGCAATGTCCATGATCAGCTTGTTAAATTTCCAACTGAAGGAGTATTTAGATATACATCCTTTCTCTTCCATATGTTCTTGTATTTTCAAGCAGACAAGTTTCCAATAAATGTCCAGAAGCTTGATATAGAAGAAAAACCACTTTCAGTCATGTTTTGGACATCTTTGATCAGAAAAGAGTCGACAGAGTTCAATTATGCAGAGTTTACAGATAGCTTTGTCCACCCATTGATAAATAAGTTGACCAATACAGAACAACCAAGAATCAATGATGAAATGAAGAAATTTCTACAACTATCAGAGCACACTAGAACTGGAGATTGGTACTTATATAAAAAAGCATACAGAAATCAAATTTCCGGGTCTATTACCCTATAAACTTCCTAAGTATGTGCTAATTGAAATTTTTTCCTTCGAGTATATCAGGAAAATCTTAAATTCTGATTCTATCAACTTCCTAGAAGCCAAAAAGAATACCCAATTTAAGTTGAAGAATCAGGTGGGACCATTTATTTGTAATCACAAAGATGCAGAACAAGAAGCAACAAAACAATTTCTTGAGTACAGGTTTGAAGAGAGCTTCTCATGGAACTATGATCCATAAGGAATATTAAGCAAAATGAGGGTTAAGTGAAAGTTAACACCTTATATACATGATAAAATACCAGAAATTGAACAGTATGTAAATCAAACTGGGTGGATAGAAAATACCTTAGCAGTTGTAGTTAAACATGTGATACTAGTCACACCTTGCAAATTGCAAATCAAGGAGAGAAAGCTACTAAAAGACTCAGAGAAGAAGGAACATATATTGTTGAGACAATAACTAAGAGAAGGTTTAAACTTAGATACAATAAAAAGCCTAAATCCAATTCAGTTGATAAAGGGAAAATGACAATAGAAGTAGAAGACACAGATGTTCCAGTGACAAATAAGGATGCTGCTACAATCAATACAAATGAGCCGGCAACAGAGATTTTAAATGAAGGAAATCATGATAGTTCAAACACTCAGGTCATAGAGATACAACAGAGTATGGGGGCGTCTTCCTCACAGATAGAAGAAGAAAAATATCTTGATATCAGGGAAAAATACGAGAGAATTAAGACAAAGAATGAAGAAATAAAGAATGAGATATATTCTCAGTAGTTGAAGAAAACACCAGACATTCAGAACATACATTTATCAGCTTTTGACTATCCAAATAAAATTTTGATTATGTCAGTACTTCAACCAACAGTTAAGACTCCCAAGAGTTGCAGACTACAATAAAGTTGATCTTGAAGTGCCCACATAAAGTATTCATGCACTAGATAAGATTGAGTTTCATAGGCAAAGTTCAGAGATGTTATATTCTACCATAACTACAAAGGCTATGAATATCCACAAGCTTTAGAATACAATCATAAACATGAGGTATCAAATGGAGTTTGACGAAGCTTCCTCATATGCTAAAGATCTTAGGATTAAGTATTTAGAATATTTGGTTATCTATATAGGATATGATCCTACAAATGTCAAAGCTGCAGAAGAGTTAATGAAGGAAAATAATGCTAACATTGCAGAATTAAGGAAACAACTCAAGCTTCCACCAAATGAACATCCACAGGCCATAGAAATAGTACAAGAGAAAAATCAGAAAGATGACATGATGAACTTGATTTTTCAATTAACACGACAGATAAAAGAGATGGAAATCGAAATGGAAAAGCTTGTCCATGAAAGAGAAAATACAAAAAAATAGGAAACTCCTACATTAATTCCCATGGTTACTACTATTGTGCCTTCAACTCTGGTAGAAGAGTTGGCACCAAAAGAGCCATTGCCTACTGTAGTGCCAGTGACATCATCCACAAATTAAACCACATAATCCTCTACTACAATAGCTCAACATTCTGATCAGGCTAGTAAAATAGTAAAAGGCATGGAAGAAATGTCACTTCAAAAAAATGAGATCAACAGATTGAAGAAATTAATTTACAATCTTAAAGACACTAAGAAGCTAGCCCAAATCAATGCTAAAACTCATGAACAAAGGGTTGATAGGTTAAATAATGAGTTGAAGAATCTACAAAAAGATTTGACCTTGAAAGAGGCAATTTCTTATGTAAAGAATCAGTTATGGAGTAAAATCATTGAAGCCATCAATGATGTTTAGCCATCGATTCAAGTAATATATGAGCATAAGGATTTACTGGAGGCAACATAAGTAGAGATTTAGAAAACAAAAGATGAGCTAGGTGATAGACCTCAGCAAGCCATATAATTGGTCAAGTTTCTCAATAGTAAAAACAAGCAGGCATTGGAAAAGATAGAAATCATCGATAGGACAGAGACAATCCTTGAAATAAGGAAAGTGATTTCAAAGAAGAATATGATGAAACAACTTCAAGAGAAATGTGAAAATATGAACATAGGCATAACCAAGTTTATGGTTAAATTTAAAAATTTGAGGAAAAGAGGTTTGACTAATATTCTGGTCATTAATGATAAAATCATGCCATAGGAGGACTACAATAAGAAAATAAGAGATTATGCAAAAGAGTAGGTGGACAAGACAAAAGGACAAGGTATTCCTACAGGGAAGGTCTTACACAAAAGTTTTGAAGACTTGTTTTATCTGCAGCATGAGGTAATACATTTATTTTTCATAAAACCAACATTTGCTAGATATATCGAGATAGATGAGAAATTCAGGAAGCTGAAAAATATACAATTTCCTAATGATGAAGCTTGGAAATCACTCATTGACTTACTGTAAAAGTCAAACTGCAGATAAAAGGATAAGACAGTTCGTTGATTTTTTCACAGTCAAAACAGAGTTAATTACAACAGTAAGGCATTTTTTACAGACGTTAAAGAGTATCAGAGTTAAAGAGTATCAGAGAGAAAGAGTATAAGATAAAGAATATAATATTTCAAAACAGATTTGAAATATATGTGCTAGCAAAGAGGACACCAAGGCAACCAGCTGCACCTAATCCACAAACAATTTTCTATTTTATTTGGATAAATAGGACAACTTGCTGATTAGTTAAGCAACTGTCACTATTTTATTGTAAAAGATATTTATTTTGCCTTAGATAATTCATAGAAGCATTCTAGGATATTTTGTAAACATTTTTATAAATACTTCACTCTTTGAAGTATTATTGTGGAATAAATTGTTGAAGATTTTGATATTCATTTTTGTTGTAATTGAAGGCTTTTTGTTGCAAGTTCGAGTAGCATACTGGATCAAATCATCTAGCATCATATTTCAGGATTCGTGTGATGAGCCATTGAAGTGAAGTACTTTCTACTTGTCATTCTTTATCTTCTCATGTTTTCATGCATCCATTATGTATTCTAAATTTGAATGATAAAACAAGACTATTATTTTAGGATTTGCTAAAAGCACCTTGTTTTTAATGTTTATCATTTTAATGTTTTTTTTTTATTTCCATAGTAGGGAACCCTTAATTTCTCCCTCTTTCCAATGACCTATGTCTACTCCTTCCTTATCCAGATCAAATATTCCTTCATTTCTCTTTATCCCGATCAAACCACTTCACCAAATCAGCCTTCTAAGATCTTCAAAGACTTATCTATCTTTCCCTAAAAACATTTGACTTTTTGACCTTGATCCTAGTTCTGTCTGCTTGAATTTTGACATCTTAACACAATGGAAAAACATATTTCCCACTATCCATCTCCTTAAGTGATTTTTCCCACCAAACCAAACCAAATCAAACCAATTTGCACAATCATAACTAGCCCAATATCTTATAATCAAAACAAAGTTAAATCTTAAAGAGAGAATTGTCTCTAAAACTTAGGAAGGCTAGATCCTAGAGTTTAAAAGTTGTTATGTGGTTACCTCTAAGGTTCTTAGACTTTAAATCAAAATCTCACAACTTAAGAATGATTAGAGTGATAACATACTGGCGACCATACTAGGGAATTAACCAATCCTCAATCTTAAAGTAGGTCTTAAGGAAATACTTTTCATTATTTTTTTTCCTTTAAGACTGTTTTATAAGTTGTGAGTATCATTTTTAAAAAAACTGTAATTCTAGCTTCTAGAAAAATTTACCATACTAGGTCTAACACGGATCCTAAACCTGTTGTTGTAGTAGACAATTGAGACAGAATTGGAAAAAATAACAAACCAGGAGAAGATTTAGGTGCAAAATCTTCCTTATATAGAGCCAATTCATTACCAAAAGAGTTAGTGAGTTTACAAGACATAGAGTTTGACCTGAACTTCGAACATTCTTTGTTTAGAAGAAAATCATAATTTGACTTAAAAAGTGTTGTTATAGATGTTGTTTTTATTTCATTTCTTGAAACAAAACAGAAAAATATTTCAGTAGGTTCTGAATCAAATATATTTAAAGTTCATGATAGAATTGAAGAGATAAATGCTACTATTCTTAAGGAAATAAATGAAGCCATTGAATTAGCTGAATTATTAGCTTACACATCTAAGCCTTCTATTTCTCACTTAGATATCACTACATCATCTATAATTTCCAGTACATTCCAACCTATAAATCCATTTATCCCTAGACAACCCTTACAACCTAGAATACTATTTCCATATTCTCCCATATCAACTTCATCCATTAGTTTATCTTCTCCAAATTTAAACTCATCATTCTCATTTCCAAGTAGTTCTTCATATATTCCAGTTTCATTTTCTAGCACCCCAACTTTATCTTTTAATTCATCTACCACTTTTTCTAGTTCACCATCTTATATTCTAGTTTCATCAGTCATTTCATTAACTGCATCAGCTAGTACTTCCAGTTCAGCCCCAGGCACTTCCAATTTACCTCCTATCCAAGCTAAAATTCAAGCTATGGCTGCTAGGTATGCTCCCTTAGTTCTTCCAGGAAAGTTACATGACATGCATCAGGATTACCAAAGTAAGATACCCCAATTTGATGCCACTACTCAATACACTGCCCAACAACACATTAATAAAATGATAGATTACTTTGAGCTTCATGAAATAGATGATTCTGATGTACAAATGAGACTCTTTGCACAAACATTAACAGAGGAAGTTAAGAAATGGTTTAAAAATATTAATACTAGTAGTACAAATAATTTAACAGTATTTCATAGAGTATTTTTGAATAAATGGGAAAAGAAGAAAAATATAATCCAAATATTATCTAGATTTAATGCCATGAGAAGAGCTCCCAATGAATCAGTCCAAGACTACTACACTAGATACAACAATGTTTATAACTCAATCCCAACCAATCTCAAACCCACTCCTGATTCTGTCCTACTCAAATTCCCTGATGGATTTGACATAGACATGGATTATCAGCTAAGGGAGAGAAATGCTGAAACGTTATAAAGAATGAAAACAGCTATTGCTAGTGTAGAAGTAAACATTTTAGCTAATAAGGCTAGATTAAAGAATGAGACGAGAGTAACCATAAAAGAAGAAACATCTAGTTCGGATAGAAAAATAGATCAGTTAGATAAGAATTTAGAGATAATGATGGATAGATTAGACAAAAAGAAATGAGACCTCAATGGGATAATAAACAGTAAATCAAGAATCCCAACTTCAGGAAAAATACAAATTCAGGAAAATCAAAAGAATCAGCTCTAGATTAGACAATAAGACCCCCATTTCTGGAGAACTATGCTGAAAGTTCTCAAAACAATGTTGATGATGAAGACACCATAAATCTAATGGGCATATATGACGATAACGCTATCTTTCTCACTCATGGAGACCAAGATTTATTTGAAATGCAACAACTTCAATTAGATTCAAGTGAATCATTTGACTACAAACAAGGTTATGATTTTGCTATAAACGAAGTACATAAGCAATATAACCTTAGAAGTCAGAAAAACACTGAACCTTCTACTAAGAAATTTGCACAAACTGAAAGTAAGAAAACAATGGAAGCCCAGTTAACAAAAGTTCTACAAATTATCCCTAGGGAAAATAAGCAAAACTCTAATTCATCCAAAAAAGTTTCCAATCCCAAAATTTTGTTGACATAACAGATGAAGTTTATCAAACAACAAAACATTCACAAAAATATGCTACTATTAAAACAATTAATTCTATTAAAACAACAAACTTAGAATAAAAAACATCCACTGTTGATCCAAAATCAACAGATCCAAAAGCTGCCACTACAAAAACAGCTTCTGACAATTTAAAATATGAAAAAACATCTACTGCTTCTCAAACTATTCATCAAAATAAAACTAGGAGCAGTAAGACACAAGAAACTTAAACAGAAAATGAAAGCATAATTGTAGAAAAACAAGATAAACTCAATCAAAATACAATTACTAAGGAAGAGTTAATTAAAATAAGTAAATCACAACCTTCATTCAATATACAAACTAAAATTGCAAAGTTAAAAATACCAATTCCTTTAACAGAATTGGTAAAACATGATTTGTATAAAACAACAATCAGTGAAACATTAAACGTGAATGATGGATAAGACTCGGTAAACTTCAATGATGACCAACCAGAGTTGATTTTTGGCCCTGATGTGAATGGAAAGCATCAAGCCGAAGAAGTTCCTCCATTTTACATCAGTTTAACTATTCATGACCAAATTTTACACAATGCAATGTTAGATTCAGGAGCTTCAAACAATCTAATGCCCAAATCAATAATGGAAACCCTGAATTTAGAAATTACAAGGCCTTACAAAGATTTATTTTCATTTTATTCAAGCAAAGTAAAATTCCTAGGTTTAATTAAATATTTGTATGTTACATTAGTTCAATATCCTGGTAACAGTATACTAATGAACATTGTAGTAGCTGATATCCCTCCCAAATATGGAATGTTACTATCTCGCTCATGGGGAGAAGAAATACAGGGATCTCTACAATTAGAGATGTCATATGCTACTATATCATTTTTTGGTCAACTAAATAAAATCTATAGGGAAACATTGATGAAATATATGGTAAGTAGTGCAACAAGATCTATAAATTACCCAAATTATGCTACACCTACTGACCTAGATTCATTCATCTTACGTAACTATGAAACTGATAATGAAATCAAAATTAAACTAAAGGACAAAAATAAACACAAAACAATGATAATATCTTTCATGAGTCTTTATGGCATTTACATTTTGATGGCTTAATAAACAAACTAGGACCAGGAGCAGGAGTTTGGATAACTAATATTGAAAAGACTCATGCAAAAGGCCATGCTTTCAGACTGAATTTTAAATGTACCAACAATATGGCTGAGTATGAATCCCTCATTTTAGCACTCCATATTATCACAAACTTAGGAGGAAAAAGAATAGAAATAATGGGAGACTCAGCGTTGATTGTAAAACAAATTAATGGTGAATATTCTTTTTACAATCCTAGACTAGGCCGCTATAGAGAGACTGTATTAGATTTTATGGATGATTTGTTGGAATGTAATTTCTCTGCAATACCAAGAAAGAAAAATTTACAAGCACATTCTTTAGCGATTTTTGTTAGTACTTGTAATTTACCCTTTCAGCCCAATCATAAATATACTACGGAAATAAAACACAGACCAATATCTAGATAACCTCAAATATTGGTATATTTTCCCACAACACCAATAGATTTACCATTTTATGAATAATGAAGGTGATTTTCAGAACTGAAAAATAGATACTGATTGTACATTAGATCAAGATTTAGATAGTGAAATTGATTTGAATAATATAGATGTAAATAAATTAAATTTTGCTAGACAAACTAAGTTTAGTCAATCAGATATAGATAACTTAGAGAGAGTGGAAATTTATAAGATAATTGATGATGAATATGATATATTAAATCTCAAAGATAATTTCTTACCAAAATTTTTAACTCTAGAAGATTTATTTGACTCAAATGATGTTGCTAGAAAACCCAAAATGGAGCCACTTAGATCTGACATTGAGGAATGTAACATAGGCACAAAGTTAAAACCCAAGATGATCAAAATTTCCAAAGCCTTACCTCAACAAGAAAAATAAAAATATATTGCTCTTTTTAAGGAATTTAAAGATTTTTTTGCTTGGAATTATGAGGACCTAAAATCCTATGACACCAAAATAATTCAGCATAAAATCCCTATAAAAGAAGATCAAAATCCTTTTAAACAAAAGTTAAGGAAGATCAACCCTATTTTTATGCCTTTGATTGAAAAGAAGGTAAAAAGAATGTACGATGCACAAATAATTGCACCAATCAGATATTCTGATTGGGTTTCTAATTTAATTCGAACCAGAAAAAAGACAGGAGGGATTAGATTATGTGTTGATTTTAGGAATCTAAATAAAGTATCCTTAAAAGATAATTATCCTTTACCAAAAATGGATCACATTTTACAAAGGGTAGTCGATTCTTCTAGGATTTCACTTTTAGATGGATTTTCAGGATACAACCAAATTTTAGTCCAACCTGAGGATCAAGCCAAAACAACATTTACTACTCCTTGGGGCATTTTTATGTATGTAAAAATGCCTTTTGGTTTAATGAATGTAGGGGCTACCTTTCAAAGAGATATGGATATAGCCTTTGCAAAGGAAATTCATGAATTCCTAGTGATTTACTTAGATGAAATAACTATATTTTCTAATACTAATTATGAACACTTGGATCATCTTAGAAAATTCTTTATTAAATGTAGAAAGTTCGGCATCTCTTTAAACCCTAAGAAAACATTATTTGGATGATAAGAAGGAAGGTTACTAGGATGCATAATATCTAAGCAATGAATTAGAATAGACCCTGCCAGAATAGAAGCAATTCTTAACATTAGTCCTCCAGGAAACATAAAAGAGTTACAAGCTTTTCTAGGAAAAAATATTTTTTTAAGAAGATTCGTTTCCAATTTAGCTAAAATAATTAGAGAATTAAATAATATGCTGAAAAAAGTTTCAGTTCTTAAATGGAATATTGAGGACAAACAATCATTTGAATCCATCAAACAGGCCTTAACCAAAATCCCAGTGCTTATAAGTCCTGACTTTAAAAAGGATTTCATCATTTTTTCATTTTCTTCAGAGCACACCATTGCTGCAGATTTATTGCAGAAAAATTACTAGGGTTATGAGTAGCCCATATATTTATTTAGAAACGCACTTAGAGATGCCACTTTGAAATACAATGTCATGGAGAAATAGGCCCTAGCTTTGCTAAAGGCCATTAAAGATTTCAGAGTATACATTCTCTATTCTCACATTATTTCCTATGTCCCAAATGCAGTAGTAAAAGATGTTCTAACTCATGATGGTCCTGATGGTAGAAGAGGTAAGGGGATTGCCACAATTTTAGAATATGACATAGAGATAAAACCCAACAAACTAATAAAAGGTCAAGGTTTAGCTAAAATTATGGTTGAATCAAGTTGTCATGCCTTAGACATAAATTTTATTTCCCAAGTAGATGATCAGGAAGAGATGGTGACTCCAGAGATCAGTGAAGCCTTTTAAGACTCACCATGGTATGCAGATATCATATTTGTATTACTAAACTTACAAGCTCCTCCTGGATTATCAAGAACAAAAACTAGATTCTTAAAGCCAAAGGGAGTAAGATTTTGTATTTTAGACAATGTACTTTTTTGGAAAGATCATAGTGGGATTTTGTTAAAACAAGAAGATGAAAAAATATTACAGGAATTTCATGTAGGTGACTGTGGAGGACATCTCTACTAGAAGACTACCGTGGACAAAATCCTAAGAGCTGGTTTTTACTGGCCTACTTTGTTTGCAGATGTTAAAAGGTATGTGACCTCCTGTCACAAGAGTCAAATATTTGAGGGTAATAAAAAGATATTACCCCTACACTTAAAGCCCATTTCAACTGAAATTCCATTTAAAAAAGGGGGTCTTGACTTCATTGGAGAAATTCACCCCCATCATTAGCCCAGCATAAGTGGATTTTGATAGCCACTCACTATTTTACCAAGTGGATTGAATCCATACCCTCTAGGCAAGCCAGATACATTGTCATTATCTCATTTTTAGAAAGCAACATACTTTCAAGATTTGGATGTCCTCAAAAGATAATTACTAGCAATGCAACTACATTCAAATCTAAAAATATGATTGAATTTTTCCATAAATATCACATTACCGTAGGCCATTCTACTTCATATTACACTCAAGGTAATGGCCTTGTTGAATCTTCAAATAAGAGCCTTGTAAACATCATCAAAAATTCACTAGAAGATAACAAAAATACTTGGAACAAAAATTTAGTCAGTGCCTTATAGGCAGATAGATTTACAACCAAAAAATTTATTGGTACATCCCCTTACCAGCTTGTCTATGGAATGGATGTTATTTTTCCATCTTCCTTAGGAGTACAAGTAAGAACGAGTATCCAAGAATTACAAGTTGAGCCAAATGATATTCAAAGAAGGATAAATCAAACCATTCACTTGCAACAAACAAGAGAAGAGGTTTACATTAAGTCTCAAGTTATTCAGGATAAGATAAAGAAATTTTTTGACAAAAGGAGTAAAGAATATGATTTCTACATTGGAGAAAAAGTGTTAAAATGCGATTCAAGAAGATAAGAGAAAGGTAAACATGAAAAATTTGATTTTCTATGGAAAGGACCTTATTTTATTTATGGTTACAGAGGTAAAAATGCTTTTTATCTAAAAGAAATGGATGGATCAAATATGCTAGATGGACTAGTAAATGGAAGAATGCTAAAGATCTACTACTCCTTAGAGATCACAAATAGTTATTTTTATTTACTTTGGCCATTGTACATATACATTGAAGAATTTATATTGGATTGGATGTTTTCCTAACAGAGTTGAAGCCCAAAGAGAAGGCCCTAAGCTTTGAGAGGTAAAATATCATAAGTATGAATAATTGCAGAGATCAGTAGACACTTACAAGGTCATCACAGTCAAAATTCAAAGGCTACTAGTCTTAAAGTTATTGACATTTCACCAGGAAATTCCATCCCCATGTGTAGCCACTGTTAGGGTCCTATAATAATACGGTTCGTAATTTTTGAATTGACTATGATAGTCTTGTAAATATGTACATCCCTTACTTTCTACAAGTTGTTTTCCAATATTCGAAAAAAAAAAAAAAATGGAAAGTGGGTAAAAGTCTTAAAAGAAATATCAAAGGACTTAGAAAAGAATAGACCCCAAAAGAAAAAGAGATAAAAATAAGACATGAAAGTGAGCAAGTCAAAATGCAACTACTATTTACTTTTAGTGAAAAAATAATGATTATGTGCAGATTGTCCAAAATGCCATAATCCATGATCAATTAAATAGTTTAATATTAACTTTTCATGCTTTGAATTTCATGTTTTAGATAGAGAATAAAGATATGTTAAATATTTTAAAATTGACAAATCAGTAGATAGTTAGAGAATAAATGATGAGCTCAACAGTTTAATCTGAGCCCTTGGATGAAATAAGGTTAGACTTAGATAGATTTATGCTTTGAAATAAAAAATCGGTTTAGGGTTGCAAGCTTAAATGCACCCATGAAAATGAAGTAAAAAATGTTAGAATAATGATGGGTAGGTAGAAAGCAGTTGTACAAGACATGTAATAAAGCATCATCGGGAAAAAATTACTAATCCCCCACCCCCACACACAATGATCCAATATTCTAAACCTTCAATTAAAGAGGCTCAGAGCATTTCTCTGACTTCTGTTGCGACCAGAACTAAGGCTTAGTAACTTATTGGTTAAAAATATTGGATTCCCTACATAAAACCCATTTCATCAGCCTATTCACCCTTTTCCAAAAATATTAACCCTTTTCCTAAGTAAAATACATATTTTATTAGAAAAGTAAAATCCCCCTTAATTAATTTCATTTTCATTCAAAAAACACCCAAAAACCCACAAAATACATCTTATCCGAAGTTTATGTGTAAAAAAAAAAAATGGGACAAATTATGCTAAATTTCCTATTTACACTTTACTTAGTTTAAATTCCATGTATTTTAATTCATTTCATTCATTATATTTCCATTTCATATTAATTTCTAACCTAAAGTATTAAATCCCTTATAAAACAACCTTTCATATATATTATTAACTTCTATATATAAATATCCCCAAAACCCACTTATTTACGTTGAACCTGTGGTTTATCTATCCCACATGCTAAATAAAAAACCCCCGCTCTTTTCCCATAGTTTTAAACATATCTTATGATTTAATTCCACCACCAATGGTTTTAAAACACACATAAAAGTTTTATTTCTACCATATAATATAATTCCGCACTATTGGTTATTGAAAAATTTGTTAATGTTTTATGTGCCACGTTATAACACCACCCCGATAATCAAATAATACAATGTTTTACGTTATAAATATATATTTATAATGTTAAAATTATCCTGTCATACCAATAAAAAAAAACATTAGTTTTTGCGGTTTAAAATATGTTTTAAATACATTTCATTAAACCCCACTACATAATAAAAAGCCTTGGACCCCACCTCCTACCACTGAGAAACTGCAAAAAACTCGCATTCATTTGCATCAAAGCCCTCCAATCTGAGGATCAAAATGCAATATCACAATTTAAACTGCGTGAATAAAACATATTTCAAACTACGCGAAATTGGTTTTCTTTTTCCTTTCTCCCTCCTCCATGCGGAAAAATTTATTGGATTGCATTCGATCCAACCAAAACCATATACTGTCCATTTACCGTGTGATAGCCACCTATGGTTTTCGCCTTTGAAAACAAAAAATTACTTGTATCTTCAACGTGACCACCATTAAATGCAGGCTCTTTTAAACTGAAAATGTCAAATGAACCTCCGTATTGCGCCATTAAACCATTTTCTTGCGTTATTTTCCTATATTCATCCTCCTGACTGAGAAGACGAAGACCTGTTCATTTTTTTATACCTAGAAAATCAGAAAAAACCTCGTATTTCCTGTAAAGACTATAGAAAGATTCTGAATTGTTTCAAAGAACTTCAAATATACCAGAAACCTATTCCAACACCTAAGAACTAGTTTAAAAGACAAATACCTTCACAAAACAGGTGTTTTCCGATAAAACAAGCTTGTTATCATTTGAAAAGTATTTTATGAAGGAATTAAGCCTAGAAAAATCCTATTTACCCAAATCAAACTTGTAGTTGCCCAAGAAAAAAATCGAATTCCCTGTCAAAATTTGATAAAACCCCTGTTTTAATACTGCATATAGTTTTAAAGGAAAAATTGAATTTATTTATCACTTGCAGACCTTATAAAACTCCTAATTTTCCCAGAAATCCTTCGCAGGTTACCCCAACCCTTATGTGCCCAATTTAAATCAATTTAAGCTAACTTTCATTGAAAGAAGTATAAGAAACCCTTGTTTCTTATTTCATAAACCTATGAGAGTCTGAAGAACAGTTGAAAGCCAAAATTGAAGGTTGAAAACCAAGTTGTGCCTACTTTTATCCAAAGAACTTCTATAAAAGTCAAGAAACACTTCTGTAAACCATCTAATCTTATAGAATAATCCAGAAAGCCCAAAAAATAGAGTTTCAATTACCTAGAAAGCCTAAAAAATGCCAAAATCCAATCCAGCTATGTCTTCCAAGACTGCAATAATTGTAAATCTATTTTCGACATTGAACACACACCTTTAGCAGATGTGGACTATAAAATAACAGATCCAGTTGTTGAATTTAATTTGTTATACCTCCACTACTGGAGTTATGAAAAGTCCTTAGATCATGTTTAAGAAGTCCAAATGTGGAAATCAAACCTACCCAAATATGTTGCTCTAATCACTCATCAATGCCCATAGGTTATTAGGTTATGTCAGGCCCATTATTATTCTAAACATAGAGAAATTGTGAATGAAAACAAAGAGGTGCTATTTACAATTATTGTTGAGTCCATAAAGCAGATGTTACAACTCAAAACTGATCTCAAAGCAGTTCCTTTGACAATAGAAGCACTTACAAAGTTGTACATTGGTCTTGATTTTCCTAAAAGGTTTCAAATTTTTCAAGTGTTCATTCATTCATATGTTGAAATTCCAGAAATAAACCCTTCATATTCTACTTCAAAAATTTCAGAATGGTCTAGGCATGCCATTTCCATGTTGTCATTTATCCTAGGATACTTTACAGATGCGCATACTGATGAATCAATCCTAGGTTTCCTATATACTTTTACACCAGGACAACCTCCCTCTGTATTTTTCAATTATGCTAAGTATATAGCTAACAATATCCATGATCAACTTGTCAAATTTCCAACTGAAGGAGTGTTTAAATATATATCCTTTCTCTTCCATATGTTCTTGTATTTTCGAGCAGACAAGTTTCCAATAACTATCCAGAAGCTTGATATAGAAGAAAAACCACTTTCAGTCATCTTTTGGACATCTTTGATCAGAAAAGAGTCTACAGAGTTCACTTATGCAGATTTTACAGATAACATTGTCCACCCATTGGTAAATATGTTTACTAATACAGAACAACCAAGAATCAATGATTAAATGAAGAAAGTTCTATAGCTATCAGAGCACTATAGAACTGGAGATTGGTACTTATATCAAAAATATATAGAAATTAGAGTTTTTGGGTCAATATGTTACCCTATAAACTTCGTATGTGTCAATGAGAATGTTTTCCTTCGAGTATATCATGAAAATCTTAAATTCTGATTCTATCAACTTCCTAGCAGCCAAAAAGAAGACCCAATTTAAGTTGAAGAATCAGGTGGGACTATTTATTTGTAATCACAGAGATGCAGAACAAGAAGCAACAAAACAATTGCTTAAGTACAAATTTGAAGCGATATTCTCATGGAACTATGATCCACAAGGAATATTAAGCAAAATGCGGGTTAAATGCAAATTAAAACCTTATATATATGAGAAAAAATTAGAGATTGAACAGTATGCCAATCAAACTGAGTGGATAGAAAATACCTTAGTAGATGCAGTTAAACAGGGTGGTACTGGTCACACCTTGTAAACTACAAATCAAGGAGATAAAGCTACTAAAAGACTCAAAGAAAAAGGAACATATATTGTTGAGATAACAATTGAGACAAGGTTTAAACTTAGATACAATAAAAAGCCTAAAGTCAATTCAGTTGATAAAGGAACATTGACCATAGAAGTAGAAGACATAGATGTTCCAATGACAAATAAAGATGTTGCTACATTCAATGAAAATGAGCCAGCAACAGAGTTTTAAATGATGGAAATCCTGATAGTTCAAGCACTCAGGTCATAGAGAAACAATAGAGTATGGAGGCATCTTCCTCATAGATAGTAGAAGAAAAATATCTTGATATCAGGGAAAAATACAAGCAAATTAAGACAAAGAATGAAGAAATCAAGAATGAGATATATTCTCAATATTTGAAGCAAACACCAGACATTCATAATAGAATTTTATCAACTTTTGACTATCCAAATATAGGGTTGATTATGTCAGTACTTCAACCAACAGTTAAGACTCCCAAGACTGTTGCAGACTACAAGAAAGTTGATCTTGAAGTACCCACAGAAAGTATTCATGCACTAGATAAGATTGAGTTTCATAGGTAAAGTTCAAATATGTTATATTCTACCATAAATACCAAGGCTATGAATATCCAAAAGCTTCGGAATACAATCATAAACATGAGGGATCAAATTAAGGTTGAAAAATCTTCCTGATATGCTAAAGATCTTAGGGTTAAGTCTTTAGAAAAGTTGGTTATCTAAGTAGGATATGATCCTACAAATGTCAAAGATGAAGAAGAGTTAGTGAAGAAAAAGATTGTTGACATTGCAGCATTAAGGAAACAACTCAAGCTTCCACCAACTGAACATCCATATGCCAGAGAAATAGCACAAAGAGAAAAATCAGAAACATGACATGATGAACTTGTTTTTTCAATTAGTAGGATCGATAAAAGAGATGTAAATCCAAATGGTCAAGCTTTTCCATGAAAGAGAAACTGCAAAAACACAGGAAACTCCTACAATAATTACCATGGTTACTACTGTTGTGTCTTCAAATCTCACAGAAGAGTTGGCACCAAAAGAACCATTAGCTACTGCAGTGCCAGTCACATCATCATCAAATTCAGCCATAACATCCTCTACTATAGGAGCTCAACATTCTGATGAGGTTAGTAATCTAGTAAAAGTAATGGAAGAAATGTCACTTCAAACTAATGAGATGAATAGATTGAAGAAAGTAATTGAAAATCTTGAAGACACCAAGAAGCTAGCCCAAATCAATTGTAAGACTCATGAACAAACGGCTAACAAGTTAAATACTGAGTTGAAGAATCTACAAAAATATTTGACCTTGAAAGAGGCAATTTCTTATGTAAAGAATCAGTTATGGAGTAAAATCATTGAAGCCATAAATGATCTCTGGCCATAAATTGAGGTGATTAATGAGAAGAGGGATTTACTGAAGGCGGTACAAGCAAAGATTCAGAAAACAAAAGATGAGCTAGGTGGCATACCTTAGCAAGCCATAGAATTAATCAAGTTTCTCAACAGCAAAAAGACGTAGGATTTGGAAGAAATAGAAATCACTGATAGGACAGAGACAATCCTTGAAATAAGGAAATTCATTTAAAAGAAGAATATGATGAAACAACTTGAAGAGAAATGTGAAAATCTGAACATATCCATAACCAAGTTTATGGTTAAATTTGAAAATTTGACGCAAAGAGGTTTTCCTAATATTCTGGTCTTTAATGATAAACTCATGCCACAGGAGGACTACAATAAGAAAATAAAAGATTATGAAAAAGAGCAGGTGGACATGACAGAAGGACAAGGTATTCCTATAGGGAAGGTCTTACACAAAAGTTTTGACGACTTGTTTTATATTCAGCATGAGATAAGACATTTATTTGTCATAAAAACAACATTTGCTAGATATATTGAGGAAAATGAAAACTTCAAGAAGCTGAAAAAGATAAAAATTCCTAATGATGAAGCTTGGAAATCACTCACTGACTTATTTTAAAAGTAAAATTGTAGATAAAAGGATAAAACAGTTGGTTGATTTTTTCACAGTCAAAACAGAATTCATTAGAGCAGTAAGGCAATTTTTACACAAGTTAAAGAGTACCAGAGTTAAACAGTATCAGAGTGAAAGTGTATAAGATAAAGAAGATAAGATTTCAAAACAAATTTGAAATATTTGTGCCAGAAAAGAGGACACCAAGGCAACCTGTTGCACCTAATCCACAAACAATTTTCTATTTTATTTCGATAAATAGGACAACTTGCTGATTTATTAAGCAACTGTCACTATTTTATTGTAAAAGATATTTATTTTTCCTTACATAATTCCTAGAAGAATTCTAGGATATTTTGTAAACATTTTTATAAATACTTCACTCTTTGAAGTATTATTGTGCAATAAATTGCTAAAGATTTTGATAGTTATTTTTGTTGTAATTGCAAGCTTTTCTTGCATGTTCAAGTAGCAGACTGGATCAAATCATTTAGCATCATATTTCAGGATTCATGTGATGAGCTATTGAAGTGAAATACTTTCTACTTGTCATTGTTTATCTTCTCATGTTTTTGTGCATCCATTATGTATTTTAAATTTGAATCATAAAACAGGAGTATTATTTCAGGATTTGTTAAAAGCACCCTGTCTTTATTGTTTATAATTTTTATGTTTTCTGTTGATTTCTAGAGTAGGGAACCGTTATTTTCTCCCTCTTTAGAATTACCTCTTTCTACTTCCTTATCTGGATCAAAGAATCCTTCATTTCTCTTTATCCCAATCAAACCACTTCACCAAATTAGCCTTCCAAGATCTTCAAAGACTTATCTATCTTGCCCTGAAAACATTTGAATTTTTGACCTTGATCTTAGTTCTATATTCTTGAATTTTGACTCCTTAGCCCAATGGACAAACATATTTCCCAGTATCCCTCTCATTAAGCAATTTTTCCCACCAAACCAAACCAAATCAAAACCAATTTGCACAATCATAACTAGCCCAATATCTTATAATAATAAAAAAGGTAAATATTAAAGAGAGAGCCCTCTCTGAACCCTAGGAAGGCTAGATCCTAGAGTTTAAAAGTTGGTATGTGGTTACCTATAAGGTTCTTAGACATTAAATCAAAATCTCATAGCTTAAGAATTATTAGAGTGATAATACTTTCACCACATCCTAATATATTTCCCTGAAACACAAAGTATCTTTGTCAAAATCCTCAAGTTACACCTCTAAACAATTCACGCCAATGCGTAAATAATAATATTGTTATCCATATTTCTCCAAAGATTTTTAACCATAAAATTCTCTAAAATTTTCCAACAACCCCTCAAAATAGACTACAATTTTAAAATTTTCAACAATAATCTTATTTGTTTAATTTGAGAGAAAAACTATGTAATGCTTATCACACTCACTTTTTGAGAAATATTTTCTTCCCAATACCCCTAATAGAAACCTTAAAAACATAAGCAAGTAGCCAACGTAGCATATAAGTAACCAACACCAGAAAATATTGTATGTATACCAAGAAACCTCACATTTTACAAGAATTTTTGGTAAAGCTTGCATTTCCCTAGACTTGGCATCCAAATATGAAAATTCGAAAGACAAAATAGCAACCAATATAAAATTTTATAAGGTAAGAGAGAAATTTATATATATGGATATGAGATTCTAACTGGCTCACACAAAAACATTATATGGTCACAATTTGTTTTTCCAATTGCTCAATTTGGCCACTCACCAAATATGTACAAAAGAATTCATGCTTTTTCCATATAAATGCAAATGAATTCTTTTTGGAATAAAATGAACTTGATGTTTATGGGTGAATATCCTAATCATGTACATCATTATTTATTCTAGTTTCCCAAAAACTAGGAGCTAATCATCATGTTTCACCAATGTATTATGATTCTGCTCTTTGGTTCATATGGGTTAACGGATTTCATAGGCATAATAGTTACTAAGGTTGTACTTCCTTTCCTTTTTTCTCTTGTTATCCACACTTTTCCTTTCTTCATCTAGGAAGGATGGTGTATAGAGATCTTCTTTTGTCGAAAACATAATGGATTTAGGGCAATATTTTTTTACTGTTTATTGTGATTTTCTATAGATGTGTAGAACCCATTGAATATGCCAATTACAAGGGCCCATGTTAGCCAATCATTGCTTGTCTGGAGGACTTTATGGATCAGATCACTTGCAAGACAAGATGAGACAAATGAGACATATTAAAAGAATAGTTTCCAACGCAGAAGTTATGAAAATTAATACATTGGGAGTGTACTGAGTGAAGGGGGTATCACTCCTGCACCCAAGGCATCTCCGACCACATGGATGAACATGGTGGATGAGCTCCATAAGGGTGCCATCTTGACTCATATTTATATCCCTATGATATGTCGCATTGATGTTGTCCATGGCCATAATAATGTCTATGGGGTTACTGTAATGCCCCACTTGTTCCCATAAGGAAATTTTTTATTAGTGTTTAATTAATCTGTAAATTATACTTTTGAGAAATTATTGGATATCGCTACTCTAGGTCGAAGCCTCCCCTATGGAATCCTAGGATTTCTGCAACCCTGCAACAAGAGCCATTAGGGCTCTCCTCTTCTCTCATAGTGGCACCACATGACCCTTGCATCTCGCCCTGACTATCTGACTTTTCTCTCCCTTAATGGTAGCCCTAGTGGGAGGGGCAACTACTGCTCCCCCTCCTAAAAAATCCCCTTCTGACACTGCCAATATGGATTTGAATGCACAGATTTCATCCTCTAACTCTACAAGGACGTAAGTAGATCCAAACTCTAAGCATAATGACAAACCATAGAGTCACAATGCCTCTACGAAGCAGAAGAAATCCTCCTCTACCACATGCATTCCAATAGCAGTTGACCGCCCGAAAAAATGACCTTCCAAGTCATTGCATCAATGCAACAATCCAGTACATGAAATAACAGGCCCTTATTAGCAAATTTATAGGCTTCTAGCCTACAGAGAAGGCTCTCTAGGGATGGATCACTTCGAAATGGAAACCAAAGGGACATATCACTCTTCAGTTGGGACCAAAGGGATTTTTCAATGCCATATTAAACTGTATCAAGGAAAAAAATCGCATCTTGGATGGTGGTCCTTATTTTTTCAACTCATCAGGCCTGTATCTGAGAGATTAGGTTAAAAGGTTCAACCCAGACAAGGAGGGCTTCAACTGGGCACCAGTCTGGATCAGAATGTATTCACTACTGCTGGAATACTGGGATGAGTAATCCCTAAAATACATTGGAAATGGACTGGGATAGTTCATCAAGATAGCTGAAGAAACAAAACTTAGAAGATACTTGCCTTACACAAGGATCTATGTATACATCCATCTGGCTAAAGCCCTAACAAATTCGGTAAGTCTCTTTCATGATGATTTTGAATGGGTTCAAACCATATATTATGATCATGTCCCTTTTTGATGTCGAAAATGCCATGAACATGGCCATCTATTCATGGATTTTCCCTTAAACTAGCCTCCTAAACGTACTCCAGGCCCTGAAAATACTGATGTTGAGGGCTTCACCAAAGTCCCCAACCACAGAAAGCACACAAAGAAAAATAATGCTATCCCAAAGTATCCCCCACCCCTCCCACCAGTAACAACATTGATATCCTGGATAATCAACCTATACTAGAAGGAGAATCCTCGCACCCTTCATATGATATGCCCAAATCATCCATTTGGAACCCCTCCCTCACTCCTCTAATCATCCCCATCCCCCCTCTCTCCCACTCTTACCCACAGGGATCCACACCTCAGCCCAGTAAAGACTAAGCCCTAGTCCTCTATAATCCCAATCAAATGAAGATCGATGGAAACTCTCAGATGGATCCTCAGAAAGAAGAATCTACGGTAGAAATTAATCAGCCTACTCATATGGACGAAGAACTAGAGAGTATTGATCTAGGAGATTTGGACATCTTAGCTTTGGAGATGGCATGAAAACACAAGGAATATGACAAGATACCCGCTCTACAGAGTGAAAGCCTAGAAGTAGTACTCTTTCGGGCACAACAACACCAATCCTTGGGTATTCAAGAAAGGAGCCCTTGGGATGGAAAAAGGGTAATCAAATAGTCAAATAAAAGAGGTCGAAGAATAGATCTGCAAAGATCGATCATTGTAGGAGAAATTCTTGTCGAATCTAGGTGATATCCCAAGATGACCAAGTTCTTCCAGCCGATCTCCCAAAGTTCTCAATGAATCTCACGTCATGGAACATTCAAGGGCTCAACGGTCCCACCAAGCACCGAATGATCAAGAACGTGATACAACAAGAGAAACCATCTGTGTTATTTGTACAGGAAACTAAATGTACCAGTACTACTCTTGACTCCATCATCACCAAGGTGTGGTATGGATGCAGTACCATATATTTTTATGCCTTTGGCACCTCAGGAGGCTTAGCCATAGCTTGGGATCCTCGGATCATATTCCTCTCTGACATTCACGCATCTCATAATTTCATTCAAGCTTCCTTCAACTTGATAGGCTCCAGCATCCATGGTCACCTCACTAATGTGTACTTCCATAAAGACCCTCTACAGAAAGTAGCCCTACTCAACACCTTGGACATCCTTAACTCTTCCAGACGCCATCCACTTTGGATCATTGGCGGTGACTTCAACATGATCACTAATCTTAAGGAAAAAAAAGGAGGCAGATCCAAGCTTGAGATGGATAGTCTTAGCTTCAAATATTTCATTCAAAGAAATTGACTGATTGATCTTCCCTTCTCAAATGGGATGCACACTTGGAATAACAAAAGATCTAGCTCACAATAGATAGCCTCAATATTAGACAGCTTCTTCATCTTAGACAACGCAATTCATTTGGGAGGCGACATCCACTGCTCAATACTTCCTTTGCCTAGATCAGATCACTGGCCCATCCTCTTTCAATGGCCGCACTCAAGAGAAAGTAACAATCGGTCATTCCAGTTTGAACCTTTTTGGTTTTATCACCCGGACTTCAAATATTTGGTTACCACTTGTTGGAGAAGTTTTACACCACCTGATGGCTCCAAAATATTTCAATTTCAGCAAAAACTCAAAAATCCCAAATATTCGCTTAAGAAATTTTATCACTCCACCTTTGGGAACATATTCCAGCATTAGAAGGAACTGGAGCAGCAAATGTTTGAGCTACAGTTGTGCATCATCAAAGAAGTTAGATCATATTCATTAGCATCTCAGGAAAAAATCCTCCTTACTAAACTGTATGAGAGACAAATGCAAGAGGAAATTTTATGGAAATAGAAGTCAAGGATCCGTTGGCTCAAAGAAGGAGAGTAGAATACCAAATTTTTCCAGCGCTCCACCATCCAATGACTAATGCATAACCGAATTTCCATTCTCAACAACAGATAAGGGGATCGACTAGAGGAACATGAGGATATAGAAAAGAAAATTCTCTGTCATTTCAAGCATATCGTTCAGGACCCTCTGGGATGTAGGAAACATGCAATCTAAAATATTACTCAGCACATCCCCAATCTCATAATGGAGGAACACAATCAGATGTTACTCAAACATGTCTCCCTCCAAGAAGTCGAACAGGTAATGGCTCGGCTCAAAGATGGAAAGGCTCCTGTCCCTGATGGATTCATCTACAATTTTTTCCACTAATTCTGGGAACACATGAAAATAGAGGTCTGGGATGTGGTAGAGCAATCTAGAAGTATGCATTGGATTCTCCCATCCTTGCATGCAACCTTTCTAGCTCTCATCCCCAAAGAAGAGCACTCTGTCACTCTAGACAAGTACAAACTAATCACATTATGCAATGTCATCTACAAGATAATCTCCAAAGTAATCGCCAATGGACAACAACCTCTTCTCCCTATGCTCATATCCCCAGAACAGACATGATATGTGGAAGGTTGACAAATCCTCGACAGGATCATTCTCACACATGAAATCATTCACTCTCTGAAGCATCTAAGGAAATAAGGTATGATCTTAAAAATAGATCTTTCGAAATATTTTTATTAACTAAGTTGGGAATACATCAACCATATGCTCTTAGCCTTTGGATTCTACCCAACCTAGACTTGATAAATCATGAACCTTATCTCATCCCCTTTCTATTCCATTCTTATCAATGGGGCTCCCTCCCCCACTTTCAACCCCTCTCGAGGTATTCATCAAGGGTACCCTCTCTCGTCCTTACTCTTTGTTATTATGGTAGAAGGATTAGGATGACTCATCCAGCATGCAACCTCTCTCGACTCCCTTCGGGGTATCTCTATCCATGAAAATTATCCGACCACCCATCAACAGTTTGTAGATGATAACATGTTTTTTGGTCATCCCTTAGTTCAAGAAGACAACACCTTCAAGACTCTGCTGGACATATTTTCTAAAGCCTTAGGCACCACCATGGCAAGGCTCCTGGACCTGATGGATTCATCTCCAATTTTTTCCATTACTTATGGGAACACATCAAAAAGGAGGTCTGGGACCTGGTAGAGGAATCTATAAGTATACATTAGATTCTCCTGTATATCAATGCAACTTTTCTAGCCCTCATCCCCAAAGAAGAGAACTTTGTCACTCCAGACAAGTACAAACCAATCACATTATGCAATGTCATCTACAAGCTAATCTCCAAAGTCATCTCCAGCAGACTCAAAACTTTTCTCCCTATGCTCATCTCCACATAATAGATAGGGTATGTGGAAGGAGGAAAAATCCTAGGCGGGATCATTCTCACGCATGAAGTCATTCACTCTCTAAAGCATCTAAGGAAAGCATGTATGCTCTTAGAAATAGATCTTTCCAAAGCTTTTGATAAACTAAGTTGGGAATACATCAACGAGATTCTCTTTGCCTTTGGACTCTGCCCAACCTAGACTCACTGGATCATGAACCTTATCTCATCCCCTTTCTATTCCATTCTTACCAATGGGGCTCCCTCCCCCCCTTTCACCCTATCCCAAGGTATTCATCAAGGGCACCCTCTCTCTCCCTTCCTCTTTGTCTGTATGGCAGAAGGATTAGGACGTCTCATCCAACATGCAACCTCTACACACTCGCTTTGGGGTATCTCTATCCATGACAATTTTCCCACCACCCATCAATAGTTTGTAGATGATAACATGTTGTTTAGTGATCCCTCAGTTCAAGAATCTAGCATTGTCAAGACTCTGTTGGACATATTTTCTGAAGCCTCAGGCACCACCACCTTTGACTAATAGCTACATCTTAACTTTCATAAAATTTAAAATGGCTTCATCAATGACCAATTTATTTCAAGGATACTCCATGTGCACTTGTTCATTTTTCACTAGAGTACACACGTACCTGCAAACATTTTCAATTGATAAATGATCTTGCAAGCTCAGATAAGAAATTGGAAAATGAGTATCAATGCAAGCTCCTGACTGCCTGAGCTCACATTATTGAACATTTCCTATTACTAATTACACCACATACAAAATAAATGTACCAACATTGGAAAGCTTTGACTAAAGTCTACAACTTTCTTTAGTACATCTATAATTTTGATACACCACTAATCTCCAATTTTTTAAATGACCTTGAGACCTTGTAGTAAGATTTAAAACGTCATCACTTAAAGGATGTTCCATGAGTACTTGTTCATTTTTCATTGAGAGGCACATGTACTTACAAAAATTTTCAATTGAGGGAGTATCTTGCAGCTCAAATTAGAAGTGAAAGTAGAATCAGAGCACATTACTCAATGTAGTTCACCTCTCACCGACCCACAATTCCCAACACAGTCCTTGTTTTACCCTAATTAATTTGGAAAGAACTATAATGGTTGGTTTTCCTCGTGAGAATATTATAAAATAAAATATCCCCTCACAAGAAAGTATTCCCAAAGTTATCCCACATTTTATGGGAAACTCTTTCCATCAACCATTACTTTCTTCTAACTATCTTTCCAAATGTGTATAATATCCACATGCCATCATAGCCTCCAAATAAATCTCCAAATTTATAGTATTTCAAATAGATTATGATTTCCAATATGGAAAAAATTGTTCCCTTGTAGAGTGGGTTAGGTAGATCTTCTACCAAATAGTCCATTCAATTTTATAGGTTCATGATTTTCGTAAACAGTCACTCGATCGACATGAATAGCATGCTTTTTATTTTAATGGAATTCTAATAATGCTTCAAGACTACAATAAACTTTTCTTTCTTTTTTTCCTGAATGTCAATGTATCCTCATTCAAACATTTCTTTTCACCATATCCTAATATATTTCCTTGAAACGCAGAGTATCTTTGTCAAAATCCTCAAGTGACACCTTCAAACAATTCACGCCAATGCATAAATAATAACATTCTTATCCACATTACTCCCAAGAGTTTTAACCATAAAATTCTCTTAAAGTTTCCAATACCCCCTCAAAATAGACTACAATTTTAAAATTTTCAATGATAAGATTATTTGTTTAATTTGAGAGAAAAATTATGTGATGCTTATCACACTCACTTTTTGAGAAACATTGCCTTCCCACTACCCCTAATAAAAATCTTAAAAACATAGGTAACCAACATACCATATCAACAACCAACAACAAAAACTATTGCATACATACCAAGAAACCTCACAGTTTACAAGAATTTTTCCTATAGCTTGCATTTCCGTTAATTTAGCATCCAACTATGAAAATTCAAAAGACAGAATAGGCACCAATATAAAATCTTAGAAGCTACGAGAAAAAATTATATATATGGATACGAGATTCTAGTTGGCTCAGAAAAAAAAATTATATCGTTGTATTTGTTTTTCCAATTGCTGAATTTGGCCACTCACCAAATACGTACAAAATAATTCACGCTTTTACAATATAAATTCAAATGAATTTTTTTTGGAATAAAATGAAATTGGTGTGTGTGGGTGAATATCCTAATCATGTACATCATTATTTATTCTAGTTTCCCAAAAACCAGGAGCCAGTCATCATGTTTCACCAGTGTATTACGATTCTAGTCTTTGGTTCATCTAGGTTAACGAATTTCATAGGCATAATAGTTACTAAGGTTATACTTCCTTTCCTTTTTTCTCTTGTTATCCCCAATTTTACTTTGTTCATGTAGGAAGGCTAGTGTATAGAGATCTTATTTTGTGGAAAAAATAATGGATTCAGGAAAGTATTTTTTATTGTTTGTTGTGGTTTTCTACATATGTGCAGAAGCCATTGAATATGAAAATTACAAGGAACCATGTCAGCCAATCATCGCTCGTCTGGAGGACTTTATGAATCATATCACTTGAAAGAAAAGATGAGATGGATGGAATAGATTGAAAGAACAGTTTCCAACACAGAAGTTGTGAAAATTAATACATTGGGAGTGTACTGAGTGAAGTGGGTAGCACTCCTGCACCCAAGGCATCTCCGACCACATGGATGAACATGGTGGATGAGCTCCAGAAGGGTGCCATCTTGACTCATCTTCATATCCCTATGGTATATTGCATTGATGTTCTCCATGGCCACAATAATTTATATGGGGTTATTGTAATACCCCACTTGATCCCATAATGAAAAATTTTATTAGTGTTTAATTAATCTCTAAATGATGACTTATAATTTTTTAGTAATATCTACACTTGTGAATTTGTAATTTTATTCTATTCTTACTGGTATGAATTTTATTATTTATTTTCATTTCTAATTTGTATTTTCAAATAAAAGCCTACATAAGGTATGGTCTTCCCTCATTTATCTCTAAATCAAATATCTAGATTTTGTGCACCCAATATGTCTTCTCAATTCAACTTGTAAATAAGGTATGGCCTTCTCTCATTTATTTCTAAATCAAACATCTAGAATTTATACACCCAATATGTCTTCTCAATTAAACTTGTAGATAAGGTATGTCCTTCTCTCATTTATTTCAAAATCAAACATCTAGATTTTGTACAACCAATATGTCTTTTCAATTCAACTTGTAGATAAGGTATCGCCTTCTCTCATTTATTTCTAAATCAAACATCTAGATTTTGTACACCCAATATGTCTTCTCAAATCTACATTTTGGTGTTCTCCTATTTATTTTTGAATAAAATACCTATATTAATATCTACTTTTGGTAAGATATGGTAAGAAAGTCAAAGTTAATAAACTAGAAGGATGAGGTGGTAGTCATGGAATTAATGGTAAGTAGTTGAGGTGGATGAGAGGAAGAGATATAAAAGGTAAGGAGGATGAGAGGAGAATGGGGGAGATCCTTGGTATTGTTTGGCATTGGAAAGGATCCTTGGCCTTTGCTTGGTATTGAATGGTGTTGTTTCCAAATAGGACACACTACAGCTGGTTGGACTTGGGCTCGGAGGGATACAGAGCTTGCGAAGGTTCCCCGGGCTAGGAAACCAATCCTCATTGTCTGGGAGGTAAATACACTCGGGAAACACAATAGGAGAATCTCAACATAAATCAAAGGGCATCTCAACCAAGCTACTGATACATGTATTCTTCAATTATTGATTACTAATATAAATTATTGAAAATGAAATTACTTAATTAAATATGTTGCAAGTGGATTTTAATTGTATGTTATAATCAAATAAATCTTGACCTATAAATATGCTATTTTCCTTATTATTGTGAATAATTTAAATGAATATAGTTCTAGTTGTAGGACCTTAGGTTAGGTCTTCACATATGGTATTAGAGCCCAGATTCAAAATTTGGACCTTCAAAGCGCCTACTAGCATCACCTTAATCTATATATATATATATATATATATATATATATATATATCTATATATATAAAGATTCTCTTTCATTTACAAAGAGAAGTTTCCAATTGTCCATAATCATATACTAGAAACTTTTATCCTTTGAAAATTAAGATGCATTATTATTGAATTTCTAACATCATTTAAACATAATACCAATGAATGATAATAAACCATTAATTTATGAGTCTTATGATATCTAGCCCATACTCTTCGCTCAATTCCCATACATTTTCAAATCAAAATAGGAAGCTTGGATTTGGGGAATTTAAATCCACATAATTAGAGAGAATGAAGTTTCTAGTAGAGGTAGGAGCACTTGATGGCGAGATTTGACAAAAAGAAATAGTATTTGGATCTCCTTAGGGTATCAGGACAACTGTCAAAATATCCATCCACTATACTTTCTAGGTATGCATCATCAAGAGCCTTTACCAACTCTCGTTGACATAATGCACTCATTTGCACAATTTTCCTATGTTCTTTAGTCACGTCGCTACTTTCCATAAATTTTGGAGTGAATATGGTTCCATATAGTGGATTTATTTTCTCCTATCGAATGTATGCTAATTCCTTAATTCTATCCATAGCTGCCTAATTTATCCATAGTTATTAGCGCAATATTGGATGCATCTTACAAAGTCATCACCTCAAGGATTTCGAGAGAGGAAAAAAATATTTCATTTCTCCTTCAGGGAAATCTCAGTTAATTTCTCCCCAAAGCCATAAATACCTCAAAATTAGTGTCATTCATCTAATCAAAATTTTCAGATTTCTCACTATAGATTGTATCACTATGTTTGTCTTGTCTTTATATGTTGTTGTAAGAGGCATTTGATTCATGACTTGGTTCACTCCAACTTTTATCCTTTTGTTTCAATCATCCTTGAACTGTGCAGAATTTTTTAGAAGCTCCAACTAAAGAGAGGAACAATTCTCCCTCAATTATTCGAAGCCCTCTGACTTCATGACTTCTTCCAAGTTTTTGGCAGCAAATTTAAGGCATGCAGATTTGAGTTGAGAAGCCTGATATCATTGGGACAGTTCAAGTATTTTAGCAACATTGTTCACACTTATTCCCTGTGATATTATCGAATCACAAAACCACCTTAACTGATGCTAACCATATTGAATTGTTGTTGTAAGAAAATGTCCGATCATTATCTCAGGTGTCAATAAGAAATGGGATGAATCAGAAATCTCTTCTAAATATGCATGCTCCTCTAAATCTGGAAGGGTATGTTTGTAAATAAAGTGTTACATAGAATTAAACACCTTAGGCCTTGTGTCTTCAATGCTAATTTATTTTTCATTCCTATCACCTGGGTTGACCCAAGAAAAAACATGGATTTAAATACAGGTGAACGTGCTGCCAAAACCATTATGTGAGCATGAAGTTTTTCCCCTAATACATCAAATGCGACATCTGCATTTTCCACATCTTCAAGAAGTGCCCTAAATTGTTGGCCAAATTTTTATTAAGGAATATGAATATAGTGCAATGTATGGCTATGAATAATAGAAACCACAACCCCAACTGTGCAACATATTTACAGAGTATCATCCTTTACAAAATCTGATGACTCCAACTGAGCTCGCATATAGAAACTTTTGTAACCCACTTGCTTCCATGGTATTTCTAAGTGTAAGGCCACGTTCATGGCTATGTTAGAAATGGTTTTGAACTGTATGCCTCCCCTTGCCACTCTGGTCAATCAGCCTCAATTAAAACTTCACCCTCACACCAGTTCCCTCGCCGACCAAAGCCACGAAAATTGAAACATACAGAAAGAAAAAAAATATGGTTTTTTTTTTCTTTTTTCGTCGGGGTAGAAGTAAATGGCCCAATAATATCCTCCTACACTAAAATTCTTGCTCGTAGAGAAATTTGGGACACCCTTCCCCAAAATCCAAATGTTTTGAGTTTGATTTTGATATTTTGTTCTTCTTCTTCTTGCAAAGCCAAGTAGAGCATATTTTTCATGGTTTCAACCAAGTCATGCTGAACAAGATCAATTAGAGGCCTCCCTAGAATTTCATTAGCCAAAAATCCTGTGAATTCAGCTTCTTTAGTATTCCATCCATTTACGAGTCCATTAGAATCAATTACTAAAATTGGCACAATTGCAGTTTCAATTAACCATACTATCTCATTTGTCACTACACTTAGGTCATCTATTCCTTGAAGCCTTGAGTCATTTATCCATGAATGTATCATGGTTTTTTGTCATTAGCATCAATATATTGAAAGGAATCCCTAAAAATCATCTAAAACGAATGGATGGCATCCATCTCGACATCCTCCTAAGGAATACTTCGGCTTTTGACAACTTCCATGAATAGTTTGAATGATTACCAAGG
This sequence comes from Pinus albicaulis, assembly GCA_034641835.2. NCBI lineage: Eukaryota > Viridiplantae > Streptophyta > Pinopsida > Pinales > Pinaceae > Pinus > Pinus albicaulis. The sequence continues at coordinate 83,860 of JAXQQM020087274.1, read as the reverse complement.
GTGCATTCTCTTGAAATCATATTTTTTATTGGGATCATGTTTAGCAACAAAAAATCCTCATAATTAACCCAAAAAAACATCAAATAGGCCACACCAGTGATCTCATAAATTTTTATTCATGCATTGCCCTAAATAATAACCCACAAAACCATTAAAAAAAAATATGGATACTCTGATCACCTCAAGATAGGTCAAAGAAGTGACTCACTAATGATTTTCAAGGTTGATACTGAATGGAATTTCTTAATGTTTTTCCTTTTTGTTACTATGTATTACTTGTCAAAATCCACCCACCAGAATGTCAAACAAAAAAAATAAGTGGCCTGGTGACTTTATGACTTAGTTATGAGCCTCACTATCATGATCCAAAGGTTTATGACTTAGTTCTCAGCCTCACTATCATGATCCAAAGGTTTACAAATTATTTCTGATCCTCACTATCATGATCCAAAGGTGTCCCAATGGAAGGGATAACATTCTAATGAACCAATGAAACCAACCACCCCCACCGGGGATGTTATTACCATTAAAAAAGAAAATGTGGGTAAAATGACATTAATATGAGCTATTCTCATCAAAATTATGTCATAGAAATAAAAATAATAATAACGGGAGTCTATGCATTGCCTATCGAAATTCACAGACAAAAATTAGAAAAAAATTCCAATCATTGTCATAGAGTGATGACCTCAAGAAAATATCCTCCCGTGAATGGTAACCATCTTGGATCATATTTTTTTTCAGTGGTATTCTTCTCGTATTCGTACCTGCCCCTAAAAAGAAAGATATTGAAGCCCAGTTGAAGAACATGGGTGTAGAATCTATGACTTGCAGGCAATTCCAGGTCCTCCGCCAGATCCTCCCACTTTATAAAATATTCTTCATTCATCTTCGTTCCTATGCAAACCAGACACCAAAAACACATTAGGAGAAGGAAATAGAGAGGGAAGTTGTTTATTTGTTAATAATTTTTTTAGGGTGCCATTCAAAATCAAATTTATAAGCATTTTATTACGCGATGGCGCAACCTATCGGAAGGAGCATGTTTTGTGATTAGGCTAATTAATTTTTTTGATCTGATGGTCAGGATTGGAAGATGCCAGTATATTCTGGTCGTCGCCACTAAATCGATGGATGAAATCTACCCCACTAACTTCCTTGCATATCTAAATCACGTGTTTAAACCGTACTTAAATTAATTTTTTACAAATTTGGATTAAAAAATTACTGTGCCATTTGCTGACCGCCACCTATCAAATTAAGAAATCCTCCCATCCTATAACCACCACGTTGATGGGCGGCACGTTGCTCATTACAAGACTGCTTGTCTCTTCGTAGACATGTGGCGATGGAAACGGATATGTGGCGCCGTGGTGGTTTCAAAGCGGTTAATGGTGGAGTGGAACAACTGCACATGTGGTGAGTTGTTGGCAACGTGGAGAAAATTGTGAAACTGAAACATTAACCCGCGTGTGGAACGGTTATGCAAGGTGTGTGATATGCGGTGAAACCAATGTCGATTTGCATTCTTTGTTTCTGTTGCTTGGCTTCTTTGGGAACTGATCAACGTTGGTCGATATTAATGCTCTATTGGTTGCTCCTGACTGAGATTGAGAATTTCCATTGCTGATAATGGAGGTGATAGCATTTAAGTTTTATTTTTCAACTCCATTATTCGACAGCCACAGGAGAACTAGATTTCACAGTTTCTTAAAACAATTTTAGAATCGGATCTGAAGATTTCTGTGTCCATATCGGTGATCGAAAATAGAGAATTGGGTTGGTCTGAATCTGTTAAATTTATTTGAATTATGTTGGATGGTTTAATTTTTCTGAAGAATTTGTGATGGAGAAAAGCCCTGGACCCAAAATGGAGATGCACGATTTGGCAGACGATGCCGATTACGCGGCCTCACAACAGGAGGTGAATAGGTCGCCTGGATTCTCCCTACGAAAGGTAGATGTTATTGGTTTTCAAATTTTTATGCTTTTTTTGTTTTAATTGGAGAAATTGTTCTTTAACAGTGAGCTTCAGGGTTGGCATCGGTTTGGGATTTCATTTGCGTAGCCTTGTGGAGTTTGAAATGCATGAATTGTTCATAAGGATTAATGCACAATTCACCGGGGTTTTGGGAATAATCAAAATATGGAGATCTTTTGTGCATTTGTAACTGCAGGAGGGTTTTATTTTTTAATTTGTAAATTAATTTGTTTGTTGATTGAAATTCTTTCAAACTGAGCTGTTCATCCCTACCCAATATGGGCATACGGTAAGTTCATATGCCAACTTCAATTCATGCCTGATGTTGGAGAATGGCCAGATTTCTATGAGTGAAATTGTATGTCGATGGACTGCAATGATCACAAATTTCTAAGTAGCCCCTGCAGACCTCCCAAGCTACAGTGACGATGGAGTTATGGTCGATCTCGGAGCTTCACCTTATCAAAATCAAAATATTATTAAGTAGATGACATTAGTTGTAACTAGGACATCTCCTATTCTTGCCTGCTGTTCTGGAGCATTCACTGATACTGTATCGTCCAAGGCATGTAGTTCCAGCATTAGCATCTATATTATCCGGCTCGTGCTGCATGCATGGGTACTATATCTAATTAGGTGGGTATTTCACATACCAGAAACAAAGAATGGGAAATGAAACAGGAAATGACAATGGAAGGATAAACAGGGACCAGAGGATTTTGGGATAAGAAACAGCCCCCTTTCACTATGCATATTATACATATAAGAGATAATTTAGTGAATCTAAATTCCTTCAAGACTTCAAAGTATTTTACTATATGCAGAAAAAAGGTTATTTTGATGTCCAAGAGGCCAAAGTATGTATTATTGTTTTAAATCAAATTACATTCAATTCATAATCTTTAGGTGTTCATTATTTTGTTTTGTTTTTCTTGAAAAAAATATAATTTTATTTTTTCGAATGTTGCTCTGGGCAGAAAAACACCCAAAAAATAATTTCTGTTTCTTGGCATTTTCCCGGAGAAATGTATGCTGCCGTGCTGTTTTTGGTAACTATGCTTTACTGGCCATCTGATTTGCAGCCAGTGTGGGCTGGAAATGATGTATTATTCCAGTCATTTGGGCCAAGCGATAAATAAATATCTACTTCAATAAAAATAATTATGGCCATGCTAGCTCCAAGAAGGTAAAAAGCCTTCAGAAACTTTTCTTAATCCCTAGCTTTGGAACATCCTTGAAACATATCGTGACGGTTTGTGAGTCAAAGTTGGCTCAATGCGTAGTTGCATGGGTACATTCATTTCCCCATAAGCCATAACTATACTCATCAAACCCACATCCCGATGACCTCCTTTACGAAGGAAAAATGATGTACCTGCCCTCCGTACGCGTAATGCAAATGCTTTCAACCTTAGTGTAGACATACCTGTACACTACCCGAATGTACTCATGCAACATGTAATGGGCCCATTTTTTTTTGGCTGATGACGTGCAAAAGGGGAAAATGATATCTCCTTGCTTTTGTTTTCATTGTCAAAAAGATGCTGGTTAGGCCGATTAATAAGGCGTAGTTTATCTGTTAGATGTTTTTGGAGGTTTTTCCAGTCTATTTTCTGGTCTAATTTGCCCAGGATTTGGCAAGGATTTGTTGGCATTACAAGTTTTAGTTGTGAACTCTCCACAATCCAAGTGTCCCAGGGGTTTTACAGGATGCTGAATTTATATATACAGTCAAAAAACCATTGTAAATAGCACAAGGCAAGGTTTGACAAAACTCCAAAATGTCTAATAGTTAGACAACACTGATGAATATTAGATAATATGGATTCTTGCAATCATGATAGTGCTCTACGATCACTGCAGTGGTTTGCAATCATGATATATAGATTTGCTACCCAATAAAAACCTTGGCAAATTTCATGTGATTAACAAATTTGACAAAAAAAAAAATACACCTACATATATAGATTTGCTAACCACATAAGGGTAAGTGTGTTTCTCTCACAAAAGTTGCATATTTGGACAACGTAATAAAGGACATTAACAAGCATTAAAATAAATAATATAAATATTAAAATAAATAATAAAAATATATTACTAAAATCATTTTGATTTACTATTATGGTGTTTCAATTTATTAATTTTAATATTCACACAATTGTAATTTATTCAAATTTATTTTCATATTTTATATTTATTTTTGATATTGTAGTTTAATTAAATATAAAAAAATGAAATAATCAAATTAATTATAGGATAATTTTAATTTGTTAATATAATGTGTTTTTTTATTTGTTTTTTTTACTCTCAATGATTCTAATAAATTTGAGATTCTAATAAATTTAATATCTACACTTAAAAAAATGAAAATATTAATAAAGATCTCTATATAAATAAAAATATAATATAAAAAATAAGAAGGTATATTTGTTTTTTTTTTAAATACATTTAGGTTTATTTAAATATTTTTTTCTATTTTTATTTTAAATACATAAAATTTTAAATTATTTAATTTTTTATGAGAAAAAAATAAATTAATGACTTTTTATTTTTCATATATAATTTTTTATTTTTATTATAAAATTATATTTTATTTATAAACGATATATATAATATGTAGAAAGTTCAATGAGTAATATCAAATAAATTTAATCAATTCCAAACACCATTAAATATTGATTTCAAAACTAAAAAAAATAGATAAGGAATCAATCTAATATCTAGATATTAGATATTGACTTGTACAAATTTCATGGATATTTGATTAGTAGCAACTATCTTTGGAATAAATAGAATAATGGCAATTTGATTTATAGAGGTTTTGTAAGTTTACCTATACTTTTCACAAACTTAGGAGTGCAATTTTTATTTTATTTTATTTTTTTTGAGCTATAATCAACATTATTTAATAATTAAAATTATTAATCATAATATTATTAAAAATTTACAAAGGAAAATAATATATTTTGATATTAATATTAAAATTAATGTTACCCACTACTAACAAATATTAATATTATTGTCACTCTTAATATTAATTAAATGTTATTGATATTAGTATTAATTAATATTATCAATATTAATATTAAAGTTAATAATAATAATATATTAACTATTATTATACTTTGTTATATATTTATTACTCTAATAATAATTTGTATTAGTATTTGATATTAAATAATTAATATGTAGGAATATACTAATATTAATAAATAAATAAGTTTTATTATTAATATTAATTAATTTGAATAAGAATAAGAATATTATTTTTTATATTATTAATATTAATATTAATAAATAATATTACCAACATTTAGTATTAAAAATAATGTAACAAATTTTAATTTACAATATTATTTATTATTATTATTTTAATTTATTAATATTCGTTATATTAACAATTAATTACATTAATGTTCGTAATTGTATTAATAACTATAAGTTTCAAACATGATTAAGGTTTATTAAAATTATTAATAACATTTAAATTATAATAATAATATTAATAACATTTTATTAATATTATTAATGTGATTAATTACATTAATATTGTTAATATAAATCCTATTAACATTAATATTGATAAATAATATTAATATTAATATTAATATGATTAATTACATTAATTTTCATAATTGTATTAATAACAATAAGTTTCAAATATGATTAACGTTTATTAAAATTATTAATAACATTTAAATAATAACAATAATATGTTTTTTATTAATATTCTTTTTTTAATTATATTCACTCTAAAAATATGATGATTAATATTACGAATGATATTACTATTGATATCAAAATTAACACTATTAATATAAATAGTATTAACATCATTAGTGATAAACAATATTTTTAAAATATTGATTCCTAAGATTTATTAATCTCTTTATTAATCATGTGAGTTTTCCATTCATCATGTGAGTTTTCCATTCATTTGTATTTAAAATATTTATTCCTAGCCTTTACTAATTTTTTTTGTTTTTTATAGGTATCCCTTGGCCTTTTTGATCTCTTATGTTCTTAATATTTTTCCCTTAGGTTCCCCAAATATTGGGTTTTAAATATTAGTCATAGACTTTAATACTAATGCATGGTCCAATTTCACATTATGAAAAACACTGACTCAATATGAAAATCAACCATGGGAAACCATTGTTAATTAGCATTAGTCATAGTTGATCAATGTCATCCATGATCAAATGTCACATTCTAACAAATATTGTCTCAATATTAAAATCACCCATGGCCAGCCATGGTCATAGTTGGTCCAACGTCGGTTTATAATATTAACAATCAGTAAGGTAGATTGATCACTTGCGGTTTATAATTTGTTGGGTAATGGTTTTGCCTTCGGTTCACCAATTCTTTTGGTTTATAATATGAACAATCAATCAATGTCATCCATGATCAAATGTCACATTCTCACAAATATTGTCTCAATATGAAAATCACCCGTTGCCAACCATGTTCATAGTTGGTCCAATGTCACATTGTGACAACAATTGTCTCAATGTTTAAATCAATTCCCTTGGGTTCACCAATTCCTTTGGTTTATAATTTGTCGGGTAATGGTTTTCCCTTGGGTTCACCAATTCCTTTGGTTTATAATATTAAACCCTTGTGTTTATTACTTCTTAATGGGTTCACACACTTGGACAAGGGTTAATGCGAACATCGCATTGTGACAACAATTGTCTCAATGTTTAAATCAATTCCCTTGGGTTCACTAATTCCTTTGGTTTATAATATTAAACCCTTTAGTTTATTAGTTGGCCCAACGTCGCATTGCGACAACAATTGTCTCAATGTTTAAATCAATTCCCTTGGGTTCACCAATTCCTTTGGTTTATAATATTAAACCCTTGGGTTTATTAGTTCTTTTGGTTTATAATATGAATAATCGATCAATGTCATCCATCATCAAATTGTCTGAATATGAAATCAGCCATGGCCAACCATGGTCATACTTTGTCCAACGTCGCATTGTGACAACAATGGTCTCAATGTTTAAATGAATTCCCTTGGGTTCACCGATTCCTTTGGTTTATAATTTGTTGGGTAATGGTTTTCCCTTGGGTTCACCAACTCCTTTGGTTTATAATATTAAACCCTTGGGTTTATTAGTTCTTTTGGTTTATAATATAAATTATCGATCAATGTCATCCATGATCAAATGTCACATTCTAACAAACATTGTCTCAATATGAAAATCACCCATGGCCAACCATGGTCATAGTTGGTCGAACATTGCATTGTGACAACAATTGTCTCAATGTTTAAATCAATTCCCTTGGGTTCACCAATTCCTTTGGTTTATAATTTGTTGGGTAATGGTTTTCCCTTGGGTTCACCAATTCCTTTGGTTTAAATCAATCCCCTTGGGTTCACCAATTCCTTTGGTTTATAATATTAAACGCTTGGGTTTATTAGTTCTTTTGGTTTATAATATGAATAATCGATCAATGTCATCCATGGTCAAATGTCGCATTGTGAGAACAATTGTCTCAATGTTTAAATCAATCCCCTTGGGTTCACCAATTCCTTTGGTTTATAATATTAAACCCTTGGGTTTATTAGTTTTTTTGTTTTATAATATGAATAATCGATCAATGTCATCCATGATCAAATGTCACATTCTGACAAATATTGTCTCGATGTTTAAATCAATCCCCTTGGGTTCACAATTCCTTTGGTTTATAATATTAAACCCTTGGGTTTATTAGTTCTTTTGGTTTATAATATGAATAATCGATCAATGTCATCCATGATCAAATGTCACATTTTGACAAATATTGTCTCAATATGAAATCCTCATGGCCAACCATGGTCATAGTTGGTCGAACGTCGCATTGTGACAATTTGTCTCAATGTTTAAATCAATTCCCTTGGAGTTCACCAAGTCCTTTGGTTTATAATATTAAACCCTTGGGTTTATTAGTTGGCCCAACGTCGCATTGCGACAACAATTGTCTCAATGTTTAAATCAATTCCCTTGGGTTCACCAATTCCTTTGGTTTATAATATTAAACCCTTGTATTTATTAGTTCTTTATGGGTTCACACACTTGGACAAGGGTTAATGCGACGTTCACAAGGTTTTTGGGTTCACACACTTGGACAAGGGTTAATGCGAACGCCACATTGTGACAACAATTGTCTCAATGTTTAAATCAATTCCCTTGGGTTCACTAATTCCTTTGGTTTATAATATTAAACCATTTGGTTTATTAGTTGGCCCAACGTCGCATTGCGACAACAATTTTCTCAATGTTTAAATCAATTCCCTTGGGTTCACCAATTCCTTTGGTTTATAATATTAAACCCTTGGGTTTATTAGTTCTTTTGGTTTATAATATGAATAATCGATTAATGTCATCCATCATCAAATTGTCTGAATATGAAATCAGCCATGGCCAACCATGGTGTTTAAATGAGTTCCCTTGGGTTCACCGATTCCTTTGGTTTATAATTTGTTGGGTAATGGTTTTCCCTTGGGTTCACCAAATCCTTTGGTTTATAATATTAAACCCTTGGGTTTATTAGTTATTTTGGTTTATAATATAAATAATCGATCAATGTCATCCATGATCAAATGTCACATTCTCACAAACATTGTCTCAATATGAAAATCACCCATGGCCAACCATGGTCATAGTTGGTCGAACATCGTATTGTGACAACAATTGTCTCAATGTTTAAATCAATTCCCTTGGGTTCACCAATTCCTTTGGTTTATAATTTGTTGGGTAATGGTTTTCCCTTGGGTTCACCAATTCCTTTGGTTTATAATATTAAACCCTTTTGTTTATTAGTTCTTTTGGTTTATAATATAAATAATCGATCAATGTCATCCATGTTTAAATCAATTCCCTTGGGTTCACCAATTCCTTTGGTATATAATTTGTTGGGTAATGGTTTTCCCTTGGGTTCACCAATTCTTTTGGTTTATAATATTAAACCCTTGGGTTTATTAGTTCTTTTGGTTTATAATATGAATAATGACAACAATTGTCTCAATGTTTAAATGAATTCCCTTGGGTTCACCGATTCCTTTGGTTTATAATTTGTTGGGTAATGGTTTTCCCTTGGGTTCACCAATTCCTTTGGTTTATAATATGAATAATCGATCAATGTCATCCATGATCAAATGTCACATTTTGACAAACAATGTCTCAATATCAAAATCACCCATGGCCAACCATGGTCATAGTTGGTCGAACGTCGCATTCTGACAACAATTGTCTCAATGTTTAAATCAATTCCCCTGGGTTCACTAATTCCTTTGTTTTATAATTTTTTGGGTAATGGTTTTCCCTTGGGTCCACCAATTCCTTTGGTTTATAATATTAAACCCTTGGGTTTATTACTTCTGTTGGTTTATAATATAAATAATCGATCAATGTCATCCATGATAAAATGTCACATTCTGACAAACATTGTCTCAATATGAAAATCACCCATGGCCAACCATGGTCATAGTTGGTCGAACGTCGCATTGTGACAATAATTGTCTCAATGTTTAAATCAATTCCCTTGGGTTCACCGATTCCTTTGGTTTATAATTTTTTGGGTAATGGTTTTCCCTTGGGTTCACCAATTCTTTTGGTTTATAATATTAAACCCTTGGGTTTATGTCATCCACGATCAAATGTCACATTCTGACAAACATTGTCTCAATATGAATGTCACCCATGGCCAACCATGGTCATAGTTGGTCGAACGTCGCATTGTGACAACAATTGTCTCAATATTTAAATCAATTCCCTTGGGTTCACCAATTCCTTTGGTTTATGATATTAAACCCTTGGGGTTATAAGTTCTTTTGGTTTATAATATGAATAATCGATCAATGTCATCCATGATCAAATGTCGCATTGTGAGAACAATTGTCTCAATGTTTAAATCAATCCCCTTGGGTTCACCAATTCCTTTGGTTTATAATATTAAACCCTTGGGTTTATTAGTTCTTTTGGTTTATAATATGAATAATCGATCAATGTCGTCCATGATCAAATGACACATTATGAGAAACATTGTCTCATTATGAAAATCACCCATGGCCAACCATGGTCATAGTTGGTCCAACGTCGCATTGTGACAACAATTGTCTCAATGTTTAAATCAATTCCCTTGGGTTCACCAATTCCTTTTGGTTTATAATTTGTTGGATAATGGTTGTCCCTTGGGTTCACCAATTCCTTTGGTTTATAATATTAAACCCTTGGGTTTATTAGTTCTTTTGGTTTATAATATGAATAATTGATCAATGTCATCCATGATCAAATGTGACATTTTGACAAATATTGTCTCAATATGAAAGTCACCCATGGCCAACCCTGCTCATAGTTGGTCCAACGTCGCATGGTGACAAAAATTCTCTCAATGTTTAAATCAATTCCATTGGGTTCACCAATTTCTTTTGGTTTATAATTTGTTGGCTGATGGTTGTCCCTTGGGTTCACCAATTCCTTTGGTTTATAATATTAAACCCTTGGGTTTATTAGTTCTTTTGGTTTATAATATGAATACTTGATTAATGTCATCCATGATCAAATGTCACATTCTGACAAAGATTGTCTCAATAGGAAAGTCACCCATGGTCAACCTTGGTCACAGTTGGTCCAACGTCGCATTGTGACAACAATTGTCTCAATGTTTAAATCAATTCCCTTGGGTTCACCAATTCGTTTGGTTTATAATTTTTTGGGTAATGGTTTTCCCTTGGGTTCACCAATTGATTTGGTGTATAGTATTAAACTCTTGGGTTTATAATGTTAATCACACATTCAGTTTATTACTCTCTTGAGTTTAAAATACTATTTCTCAGGGTTTGTTAATTTCTTAGATTTTTCAGTTTAAAATATTAATTCTTAGCGTTTATTAATCTTTATTGTTTATAATATTCATCCGTTAGGTTTATGATATTTATCCGTTGGGTTCGCTGATTCCTTTGCTTTATAATATTAAACCCTTGGGTTGATTAGTTCTTTTGGTTTATTAATCTCTTGTGTTTTTATTTTCGATCCCTTATGTTTATAATATTTATCCCTTGGGTTCACCAATTCCTATGGTTTATAATATTTAAACCTTTGGTTTATGATGACATTGGGTTTGTATTATTAATTATCCCTTGGGTTTATTAATATCTTCACTTTAAAATATTAATTGTTAGGGTTTATTAATCTCTTAGGTTTTTTGTTTTTAAATTTTGTTTCATATGGTTTATTACTCTCTTGAGTTTAATAATGATTATTAGTAATATTATAATATTATAATAATATTATTAATATATAACAAATATTATTATAATATTATTAATATATTATTAGTTTTTCTGGTTTATTAATAATATAACCATCTATGATATTAATATATAAATAAATATTAAAATATTAAATATTATTTTTATTATTTTTATATTAATAAATATTATTATTATATATTATATATATTTCAAGATAATTTATAGTATGTATATAGTTAATATTAATAATATATTAATAAATATTTTTAATATATATTATTAATACTTATTATAATATAAAAAATATATATAATATATTTTTGTATATATTAATAATATTATAAAATTACTAATATTCATTACAAATAAATATTCATAATATTATAATATTTTAATATTTATTTAGTAATATAAATAATATTATAATATTACTAATAATTATTATTAAGAAATATTAGATTATAATGTTACTAATAATCATTATAAATAAATATTCTAATATTTATTAATAATGATTATTAGTAATATTATAATATTATTAATAATATAACCAACTATGACATAATATATATTATTAATATATTATTAGTTCTTTTGCTTTATTAAAAATATAGCCATGTATGATATATTAAATTATTATATATTATTAATATTTTTTTATATTAATATATATTATATAGATTTCAAGTTAATTTATAGTATGTATATAGTTAATATTTTTAATATATTAATAAATATTTTTAATATATATTATTAATATTTTTATAATATTATTAATATATATAAAATATTTTTTGTGATTTTAATCATAATTTATATATTTAATATATTATTATTCTTATTAATATATAATATATATTTTTCAAGTTAATATAATAAATTTATTATATATAATATTTATTTATTCATATATAAATTAATGTGATGGGTAGTGGATATAGGCCTATCGGCGTATATCAACCACATTGGTAAATGTGGTTGTAAATCTATTTTATATACGCATATCGGCATATATCAACCACATTAGTTTTTACTAATGTGGTTGTGCTAGTTCGTAACAAAATGTAATGACATAATCATTGGACAGCTTGAACTGTTGCCAAGGCTAATTCCTCCACATGCGAGTATTTAATATCTGTTGGGTTGAGATTCTGACTGAGATAGTAAATCACATGCTCATTGTGGAATTCATCCTCCTAAACTAATACTATTCCAATGGTGGAATCAGAGGCTGTTGAGTATAAAAATTAATCCTGGAAAAATATATGAAAAATTATTTTCAAATCTATCAAGTTCAGGTAAAAATGATGACCTATGATGGAGATCATCCCATGGTAATTCATATATGGACAAAAATTCACGAATACTTTCATCAGTATGAAACACCTGTTGAAAAGGATCAGGAATTGATGTTATAGCTGAGCTTGATGGTGAAAATGATTTTTCATTGATCACATTCATTGGATCATAATCTGTTGATAAAGGATTCGAAAATGACTATACTTCTTGGTATGCTATCTCAAAAGGACTCAAAGGCATCACGCCATTGAATGAATCCAGCTCTGATTCTAAAGGCACTACCCAAGGATCATCAAATGGAATAGTGCTTGATGTAATCATATTGATATTAGCAATAGTACATGGTACGTTAGGTGAAGGCATAGAAAATGTTCCCATTAAAGCGGAATCTTTGATTAAACCTACTCCTACATCCTCATAAGGGATAGTCGATTTTCCAACGTGCTGAATAGTATCCGTAGAAGCTGGGTTATACGAATAATATGAGAGCTGATCGATTTTCACGATCTTTCTTTGAAGAGGAAACATGATTAATCGAAATATGGATGACACAACAGCAGTCATAGCATAAGACTAACTTCGACCCAGAAGAAGGTTGTAATCTAGAGGGGCATCAACTACCTCCACATCTAAATTAACGGTTTTACCTTCGACCTCTATAGGTGGATCCTGCAAAATTCTCAATGGATAGAATCCTCTTCCGTCAAAATATTTGAGGATTGTTGGTGATTGGTTAAGGGTTGGAGAACCAAGTGATTTCCAACAGTTTAACAACATGATACACGTAGATGCTCCTTCATCAATTACAGTATGAAATCAACGCCTATTTTTTACTAGTAGTGGGATCTGAAAAGCCATTTGATGAGGGCGATGTGGTGTAAAATTTTCTAAATAAAATACCATGAGGTTCGAATCTTGAAGATCTACAGCTCCAATTGCTGATAAGAGTAACTTTTTTGTGATGCTCATAATTGCAACACTTCTAAGGCTGGCATTGTTGAAGGAGATATTGCTAAATCCTCCACAGTGTTGTAATTCTAAGCAGCTCTCGCATGTGGATTGAAAGCTGATTTATGAAGTACACCTTTAGCAGGCGGTTTAATTACTAAAGCAGGATTAGGTTTCTCGATATGAAGTGGATCAGAAACCGAAGGAGATGTAGCTGGTGCAGAATTAGAATTTTCTACTTCTTTACCAGCAACGAGATTCTTACTACCATAATCTTGTGATCGAGTCGCAATCATTACTTGAGACATCATCAAAATATCTGTTGATGTATTAGAAGAAGATCTAATCATTTTTCTATCTTGAACAGGAAAAGGATCCTTCAAGAAAGCGGGGGTGGGTGAAACTTTGACGAACTTAGATACCTCTGCCCTATGTGAACTTTCCTTGGTGAAATGATCCTCGTCACAAATGAGACAAGCATAACAAGGTTTCCATTTATTATCAGTCGGCTCATTTTTATCAGTTTTTTCCTTGGGAGATGAAGTCTTTTTACTTTTATTTTTCCCTTTCTTCTTGTTACCATATTTTGACTTTGTAGTAGATGAATCTACAATGTGAATATCGGCAGAAGTTTCCAAGGAAAATTCTCCTTTTCGTGAATCAGGTAAAGTTATTATGGGAGAAGTAACCTTTGAAGATTTCTTCTTACTCTTAGTCGTACTAACTAAACCTATTACACCATCAGTGGCATGAGACCTTGAAGGCGTTGCTGTTATATGACTAGGACGCGGTAAATCGAGAATTTTTTCGTACAAAGTACCTGACTGGGTATTACCAAGTCAAGATACTGAGCTTGAGCGTTGAATTGTTCTTCTGTAAAAACCCCTCCTTTAGCTACATCTTTAGTGATTTTCAGTAACAATGAATTGATAAACCATTCTGCCAATATCTGATCCTGGATAAAAAATTTCACAAACGTCTTCTACGTCTCCATTCATGTATATGATCTGATATGTATGTAGAGGTGGATTTTTTTAGTGAAGTTAATAATTCTGTGTTGTTGCCGTATCTGACTGGCAACTGAAAATGAGTTAAGAAAGTAGTTGCTAGAGCGTTGAAATTGTTAAAAGAGCCTCGTGGTAGTTCAATGTACCATTTGGCAGCTAATCCTATTAAGGTTATTTGAAAAAGTCTAAGTCGAATAGAATCGTCGATTAATGAGTTGGATGCACACTATAGGTGGTAAGTCATGACATGGTTGGAAGGGTCCTCTCCTGGTTTTCCTTCAAACTTTGGGATATCACTGGATAAATTATGTGGCATTGGTAGCGAATACAGATGATAATATATGGGATCATTCGTAAGGCGTGATAAATCAGGTAAATCCAAAGTTTCTGTGAATGGTAACCGACGGTTAGGGTCTTGTGAAACTATACCAGTTATAGGAGGAGGATATCCAGGATATCCTGGAATAGCCTGTGCATTGGGAATCGGTATACCCCCTAGATAACCAGGATTAACTGGACCATATTGGGGTTGAATAGGCATTTGGTATGTATACCTAGGGTATGGTTGATATACTAGATTTTGTGCTACAGGTCCATATTGATATGACCCTTGGTGAGGTTGATAAGTAAACTGAGGCTAGCTTGTTATAATTGTACTTGTACTAGGTTTTCCTGCAGGCATCTGAATAGTAGTCTGGGGTGTCGGTCCAAATTATGGAATAAAAACTTGAGGAATTGGTACTGATACCTGAGGGGCCGTAGAAATAGGAGCTGTAGATACTCCAGGAATAGGTGTGGTAGGCTGAACAGAAATTGGTGCATCAATTTGGGTTAGAGTTCTAGGTGTACTTGGACCGGGCTGCTAAACACTACCTAATGTAGATACCTAAATAGTAGGTTGAATAGGTTGGACAAGTTGGACAGGTTGTATAGGCTATACAGGTTGGATAGGTTGTTGAACGTGAATATAACCAATCGGTTGTCCAGGCTCATAATAAGGTACTTGCATATTAGGTTGCAAATTCTGTTGAGATTGATATGGATCCCACACTGTATTAGGTCCGGGATACGAAGGTCCCATAGAAGGTTGTGGATAAGAAGTACCATAACTAGACTAATAATTTGGAACATAAGTTGGATAATTTACTGGATAATTCCCACTTCCAAGATACAATTGTTGTTCTGGGTATAATTGCTGCCCTGAAGGAGGTTGCGGACCCTCAGTGGATACTAACCTTGAGGTGGATATTGACCTTGAGGCATGTATTGACCTTGAGGCACCTATTTCCCTTGAGGTTGATATTGACCTTGAGGCATGTAGTAACCTTGAGGTTGCCCCCCAGGCTGTAAATTACTAACTTGAGGTTGCCCCCTATGTTGTAAATTACTACCTTGAGGGTTAGGGTTTGGAATGTTTCCAGACATCATAGAAATTTGTTCCGCATTTACAGTTTCGGTATTTGATTCATGTAATCTAGATGATAGTGTATGTTTATTTGGAAAAGGAGATACCCCTGAGAAAGTACCAGAGAGTGATTGGTATCCTACAGGAACTGAAGGACCACCATACAAATATGTTTCTGGAGCTTCAAAAAACATGGATGACTTACCAGACATGTTTAAAGGAGGTCTATAAACTCTCAGTGTAGAAGGAAATGGAATTTGGGGTGCTAAATAATTTAGACCAACGTTCTGTAGAAAGTCTGTCAATTAAGAATACCAAGCGTCTTTCGAAAAGGACTATAAAAAATTGATTCACATTCTCTAAGATCTAAATTTTCCTGAGTTGAAGGAAGAACTATTTCTTCTTCAGTGTCAGTAACTTCTTCAATACTAATTAGACCAGGAGGAAGATGTTCTATGATCCGAGTCTTCACTCTAGGTGAATCAGGACTACCAAGGGTTGGAGTAACAAACTCTAAAGTAGGTTCAAACATAGCAGGTTCAGTTTCTGGCTCAGAAATTTCAGGTTCAGTAGATGATAATTCACTTGTTATGGAAGCAAGTTCAACTAATTCGGAAATTGAAATTTTCTGAGGAGTAAACTCTGTTGTTTGTGGATGATCTACTTCGTAATCAAGATGAATAATTATAGATGTTTCTTCCTATTCTGTTGACCCAGTGCCGGATGTTTGTCCTCTTTCAGATCTATCTTTCTAATTGGCTTGGTGTATATTCAGGGGGTTTCCCCTGCATTCTGCTTGATTGTCTCGGTAATTCAGCCACGATTAAAACTTTTAATCACACGCAATCAAAGAAAATTTCAATAAAAATCCTAAATTCTCTAAGGAAACAACTAAATTAATCGCACACCTAGAAAAATCTAAGAGATCAATCCACACACAAACATTAGATTCCCGCACTAAAAAGACTAGTTGGTGATGAAATCCAACATCATAGAATTTTAATGCAGAAATGGCAGTTGGAAAATTTACCCCAACAACCTGCTTAATGAAACAAACCGGTGAAATTTTCTCCACTTAAACCATCTCGAGTGAAGATAACCCTCCGGAGAGTCCAAGTGAGTCTAGCTGACGTTTGCTCCAGGTACAGTGGGACCTTCCCTCCATCGTCACCTTGGGTAAGAATCCTAAATTTTATGGCCACTAAGGTCACCAACAGGAACACATATACCTGGGGGAACATTCTACTATCTGATATACATGCAAGGGCAGAGTAACAAGCTCAATCCCCTTGAAGGCTCATTGACATAATCCAAGGTTTACCGACAAGTGACCCCAGGCTCCTCGATAATGGTATATCTGAGGTTTACAATTTGTAATACGTGCACATATTCTGTCGTTCCCAATGAGATAGGTATGATTACCTCACTGGTTCGGATATGATCTTGTGCTTGACTCATTTAAGAGGAGCTTCCTAGAGAATACATGCTACAATTGGATTTTCCTACCGCAATATCGACTACTTGTTTGTTTTTATTGCCTTGGAAAATTAACTAAAACCTATTCCAAGACACTAGCCTAATCTATGTTGGTGGAAAAGAGCCTTAGAAAATATAAAATTTATAGATTGATTTTAATAAAGCGTTACTTTTAATTGGAAGTTTCTTAGTACAAGAGGTACGAAAATGAAAATTTGGTGATGTTTAATGATGGGACTCAAAATACACTACAATGCATCTATATGAGAAACAAATCATTTATTTTCAACGAAATCTAGCTAGAGGAAAGAGTTGAGAGATTTCAAAAATTTTCAAAATATCAATTCTTTCTTTCCTACATGAGAAACTTTGAAAAGAAGATAATTCGGAGAACTAAATTTCAAAAAGATCTTTTCTCAAAATGAAATTCCCTATATTATTTAGATCAGAAACAAAAATCAAACTTCTTCCAAAAGAAAACTAAAAGTCTTAAAAATAAAGAATTCAAAACTAAAATAAAAATCTAATCTTGAACTCTTTCTAAAAGTTGGAGGATGTCTTAGCTCAGTTTGTAATCTAACCAAGATCTTTCTGCTTATTTCAACAAGAAAATAAAGCATCCAATAATAGTTTTAAAATGAAATTTAGACCTTATAAATCCAAAAGGTTTTCTAAGTTTGCTAATGAAAACAAAATCGAATTTTCATAAGAGTAATAATTGTATCAAGTTCAATGGCTCAACAGAAAAACAATGACATACCAAGTAGCTGAGGTATACAGAAGTTTCTGATTTAGAGCAATGGGAGGACAAGGCAAAAATTTACTCATAAAAGCAAACTAGCTGAAAAGATCACTTTAAACATAGAATTGATGAAAGAAACTTCTCATAGAGGTCTTTTACAATCAAGACAAATTGGGATAACAATAAAGAATCAAGTAATTGGATTCCAGAAAAGAGAATTTCTACTTTTTCTAAAATTTTCCATAGGTCCGAAATTTTTAATGGAATAGGTGCGGTACTGCACTATATTGCACCAAAAGTTGCGAAGTCTACCGCTTTGTTTTAAAAAAAAAAGTGCGAAAGGCAGGAAAATTAGAGAAAAAATAAAAATACACATTTACAGTCAGGGATCCTATTGAGTTTTCTACCCAATCCAATTTTGAGCTAATCTATGTCAAAGAAATTTTAAAAATCAAACTGAAAATGAAAAGAAAACTAAGTTTAGATTATCCCCAATGGAGTTTCCATTTTGTTAGATGGACAAATCCCTCTTGCAGATAAGAGTGATCTCCCTAGTATCCTAAGGATATCTAGAAACAAACAAACAGATGTAGACCATTTTCTCTAGACTATTTTGCTTAAGAATTACTAATTAACTATGGAGAGATGCTCCTACCTGAAGTCCAACTCTTAATCGGTCTTCAATCCATTCGTTCCAGAAGGTATCGATCCAACATGCAAGATCTGAAATCAAAGACAAGAGAACAAGGTCAAAAGCATCTGCAAGATATGATAATTCAAAAGCAATAATCTATCTTAGTGATCAAATAATCCAAAAATTAAATTATTCAAAAGAGACATGAATAACTTAATGAGAAAATAGAATCCATTTGTATTAAATTTGAATAAAAAGAAGAAACCTTACAACCTTGATGCCTTGATGTTTGTACAAGTTCTTCCGGGGTCCTGAACAGCCGTTTTCCTCAGTTTGACAAGAATCCAACTCTTTGAATCAACATAATATTATGGCTATGAATATGTAATCTCTCTCATGCCAATGATGTCAAATGTGGAGAGTATGATTTCTTCAGAAATTCACCTCAAAACTACCAAGTTTTGAGTTCTTTCTTCTAACTAAGAAGTACCCTTGAGACTGAAACATGGTCTCAATTTATAGCAGAAGGGAGGTAGTTTCAGCTCCAATAAGGAAGGGATAAATCCCTCTCATCATAAGATTTAATCTCCAAAAACCAAGGGATAGCTCCATTTATGAAGGGATAAAGGTTCATGAATGGAAGTGGCGAAGCTTGACCATATAACACTTCTAGAAGGCCCCCGCTGGGAGAATATTCGACCAGCTGGGCTTCTAGAACTTAATTTTCTTTTTATTTTACTTTTTACGGGGGTCCGCAGTTTTAATGAGCAGAACGTGCGGGGTATGCCACAATTTTTATAGCAATAAACCGAGATACTGCAGGAAATGATAAGGAAAAGTGTGGAGTTAGGCTTTTTAGGGTTTTAATAAGCTTTTTCCCAATTCCAATACTTGATTTAGGAACGTTATGATTTTGGACCTCTAAGGGAGCAATAAATAGGTAATGATGAACCCATATAGACAGTTAAATGTCACGGTGAAAAATTTTAGTGTAACACTGTTCACCCAAAAAATATATTACCATTTTAACACACTCAACTCAAAGAAGAAGAGCAGAACACCAATTCACATTAATTAAATATCAACTACATAACAAGGAATTTGAATTTACATAATAATATATCAAATAATTAATAAATTATGATATGTTCATTAATTTAACTAAATAGCAACCATAACACCACACATTTCCTAACTAAATATGGCCACTTGTCCATAATGTGATAAGGACGACATGCATGTAATGGAGGATGAAAATGCATGTTTTTAAGCTTTCTTTCTTCAAGCAAGGGCTATGAGATCTTACAAGCTTGTTTTTAGGGAAAGAGAATCCAAATTCAACCAGGTTTTTATAACATCGAAGGACTATGTAGAGTAACAAGTGGTAGAGAGTAATTTAGCACAGGGAGAGAGTAATTTAGTAGAGGTAGAGGGTTGCGTAAGGATGATAATGGTGCAATGTAGGACTAGTCTACAGTTGAGAACAGTCCCCAGGTTCCATATTGGTGGAGATGTACCGTCGAAGGCATCCAGAGATCAATCTTTCAGTAGGAAGGAGCTTATGAGTAACAGGATAATGGTATTCACATTCTTCAAACTGAAAGAACCTCTGGTTTCTGCGTCCAACTCACTGGATAACTTTAGTACCAGAAGTTTTGTGGCTATCGATTCACTTGGACAACTTGTAGCTACTACATTTTTTAGAAGAAAAGATGACCATGTGTAGTTACTATATTCTTCAGAAGAAAAGATGACGATGAGGAGAAAACCCAAACTGATTTAAAAAACTGGGAT
Organism: Pinus albicaulis; assembly: GCA_034641835.2. Lineage (NCBI taxonomy): Eukaryota > Viridiplantae > Streptophyta > Pinopsida > Pinales > Pinaceae > Pinus > Pinus albicaulis. Next base: position 63,328 of record JAXQQM020087274.1, on the reverse strand, counting down.
GAAGAGGAGGTTCAAACTTTCAGAAGAAAAGATGACCATTTGTAGCTACTACATTTTTCAGAAGAAAAGATGACGACGAGGAGAAAACCCAGATTGATTTTAAAAACTGGTATGAAGAGGAGGTTGAAACTAATTTTAGAAATGAGGACAAAGCATCCTGGTTTAAAAAATCAAGATGAGGAGAAGAATTCAACCACTTGTACCACTGCACGTACATATAGCTAGCTAGAAGTGAATGAGGATGAATCAACCGGTAAGAAAAGAAGTTTCAAGAAATTTTAAACAACATTTAAATTGATTGTTGTTAGCATTCTCTATATAAATTTTAAGCATCATTTAAGCAACATACAAAAATTTTGTTTGTTGTCATTGATATCTTCTTCCAATAACCTTTCCAAACTGCAGGTAATAACACGGTTTTGAAGATAGTATGTGAATTGGGTAGAATAACAGGTCCTCAAGGGCTTATGGATGGGCAGTTTCTCCATATTGCCAGCAAAGGGGATAATTTGGAAGTCAAAAAATTATATGTAATATTAAAATATATAATTATCAAATTAAAAATATCTATAATGCACAAAATTAGAATTGGGGTTTTTCTAATTCCCCCCCTTTTAGTTGCATTTCATATTACTGTCATTATGGAATAGGTGGCCCACCAACAAAGAAAAAGAGCATATCCTAAATTTACCTTAGTGTACTGTATTTGCAGCAATTAGCTCTCTCTTTTTCTGCAGGATGAGAATGGGTTCTGTGTATTGCACTTGCAGTGATGCTTTCTCTTTTTGTAGGATGAGAATGGGTTCTATGCATTGCACTTACAATGATGCTTTCTCTTTCTGTAGAATGTGAATGGGTTCTATGTATTGCACTTACAACGATGCTTTCTCTTTCTGCACGATGAGAATGGGTTATGTGTATTTCACTTGCATGGGTTCTGTGTATTGCACTTGCAGGGATGATTTTTTATTATTGCATGCCTTGATACTTTTTTATTTCTGATTAGTGCATGTCTTGATGCTTTCTGATTATTGCATATTTCTGAATTTGCACTTGCAATGATACTTTCTCTTTCTGCAGGATGAGAATGGGTTCTATGTATTCCACTTGATAGGGATGCTTTTTTATTATTTCATCTTTCTTTGTAGGATTCAGAATGAGTTCCTCTCATAAGAAGAACCAGACACCGGAACCAAAAATAATAGGATCTCTCTTGGTAGAATGAAATCTTGGCCATGGAGGAACCAGTGACCAGAACCAGAGAGAATATGATCTCTCTTAGTAGAATGAAGTCTTGGCCATGGAATATATAGTGAAGGTATAATGAAATAGTGGTTGGGAGATGTGGCGACCTTGAAATGAAGCAACAGCAAGTGGCGAAAAGTTGCTATATATGGCAAGTGGTTATCAAAATATACGGCAAGTGGCCAGGAGCCATAGAGGTGGCATGAAATATATAAAATTTGGATATGAAATATATAATATTTGGATTAAAAAGAACCAAGGCAATCCACACTTTGGATAGAAAATAACCAAGCCAATCCAGAATTTGGATAGAGGTGAACATACTATTCTAGACTTTGGATGGAGGTGAACAGACTATTCCAGTAGAATGAGCAAACTTTGGATAAAATTAACAAATTCGAACAGACTATTCCAACCGAATGAGAAAACTTTGGATAAAATTAACAATGCCGAAGAGACTATCCGAGCCGACTGAGAAAACTTTGGATAAAATTAACAACATAAATAAGAAAAATTTCGATAATTTTTTTAACGCCAAATAGTAAGTTGAATCCAGAAGAGATTCCCCATGGGCTCCACCATAAGCCATCCAAACTTTGGGTAAATTAACAAAGGGAGATGGCAAGCTAATCTGGACTTTGGTTAAAACTTTTTTTTGATCTGCATATTCAACAACCTTGCAATAACTCGACAATAAGATTTCAAATGTGAAACTTAGGATAAAAGCCAATGTTTTTTGTAAAATGCTAGGTTAAATGCACTGGTCAACTCAAATTCATAGAGATTCAACGCCCAAACGAATTCTATAGTCCATGTTCTGCCATAGGCAAGGACTAATAAGGATAGAATGAAATGAATGATTAATTTTAATTGTTCCAAGGTGTATTTTTCAATATAAGATAGATGTTTATATTTTTTGGTTTTCAATTTGGAGTTGGTAGATACATTTTTTAAAATAAAAGTAAAATATTTTTCAAAGGGAAAATAATGTATATTATAATAAAAACAAAAATAATTGTATAAATTTTGTTATTTTAAGTAAAACATGATAAAACATTAATGTGGTGTTATAATGTTTTTTTACTTCAGTTCAGGAGGAGGAACCTCACTTCAACCCTCTTCAATTGTTGATTTAAATGTAACATTTATCACCCTTGAATGTGTTAAAATAGGCAATCAATTGCTCCCATGTCAACTATATGCATGTGTACCATTTCTCCCTTGCCAACATGTAGATATTATACAACTTGCTTTAAGCTAGGAGTTCCTGAGCCTAGAGTTTCTAGAGAATTTTCTCCTAAGATGTTCAACTCGACTTGGATTAGCACCATATAGCTTGGGGTCAATAATTGTGGAATTTTTCTAATTTCTAGTGGTCTTCAGTGTCTAGATACATCTTCATAGATATAGGAAAGACCTTTATAATGAGACTCTTGCAGCGGTGAACGAAGAGGAGAACATAGTGAGAGAACACTATTATGTAGAAATACCACTAGAGTAGGCCCCCCCATTCACTGCATGAATGAGACCCTTTTATGTGTGAGACAAAGGAAAATAAGGAGCAAAGGATTAGAGGAGTAATCAAAAGTAGAAGGTATACATATTGATTGTAATGTTGTTTTATTTGAATGTAAAATCAATTTCCCTCTCTAAATTTTCATGTGTTTTGGGATCATGTTATCTATTGATATGATTGGATTTGGTTTGTAACCTAATTTTCATTCCTGCAAAAGGGAAAAGCTTCATCTTTATTTGATTCTATAGATGTGTAGATGTTAGGATCAAAAAGTTGGAGTAGGATCTTTGGTCAAGAGAAAAGCTTCCAACTATTGTAATAGATCTATGATCTTCATCAAGATGCATAGGATGTAAGGTATGGCCCTACTTCAATCATTTCCATTTCATGTAAAGGATTGTTTTCTATTAGATATATGAACTGCTTGCATTTGTGTTTCCAATTATCTATCAGGTCCTAAGGTGGGATGTGTGGAACAATAAGCCCTTTTTTCTAAGCATAAATCAAACAAGTATACTTGACGACTCCACTAGGGAGAAATCCCTATATTTTGAACTCTCATTAGGGAAATTTTGAGGTCGAAAATGGGCCTCAAAACAAAAAAAAGTACTAACAAAATTAACTTTAAAATAATCCAAGGATTCAACATGATGATGTCATCCCCAAGGGTAAAAATTTTGGGGCGTAAGGAAGAAAACTAATTTTTTAATATTTTCAACTTATCTCTTATAGGTTTACTTAAATTTCAAGTGTAGACGCTCGTTGGATGAGGAATTTAATTTTGCGTCCAACAAGTGTCTACACTTCACATTTGCGTAAACCTCTCATGTGATATGAATACAATTAAAAATGTAGTTTCCTTTATTTTCTTTAAAAATGTGTAACTCTTATATTATTATTTTAACTATTATTTTATTAGTTTCCTTAGAAGGTCCATTTTAGACTACAAAACTTGCCTAATTCCCTTTACTATTTATATCTCTTGTTTTTATTTATTTTTGAGTATTTGTCTGCAAATTATGAGCTCCTCTAAGTTGTTTGAGCCCATATTCATAGCCTAAGACTCAAATTTGATACTCATTTATATTAAAAACTTGAATTTGTGGCTTGATCACTCCCAACTATTGGATTACAAGGTGACAAGAGCTAATGGTCACTCCCTTATAGTGTTCCTCGGTGTGACCAATATATACATTTTCCCTTTTGTGGGAGCAATTTCCTTCATAATTTGAATTTTTTGTATATTTTCATGATTTTTTTCTCTACAAGGCCTGAATCCATCTTTTTTTTTATCATGATGGATGAAGTATGAACTAATATGAACTAAATCTTCCACCTTTCAAGAAACCTAATTACATCTTGTGCCTTGTCCTAGTTTGTGTGAGATGTTTTCCTTTCGTTTCCTAATTTGGTGATAGATCTCCTGATCATTAAGATGACATTGTGAAATTGATATGATCTTCCTAGCTAGTATTTATGTCCTTATGATTTGGAATATTACAAAGAAAACTGAGTTGTGTGGCATTTTATTTCATGATCCCTTGTTTAGGGTTTGGGATTTTTTTCCCATGTGGATCATTGTAGGCGTTGTTTTTGGCTACCTAAATTAAGTTATAGATTGAATTCTTTTTTGTGTTGTGTGTGTGTGGTTTTTTTTCCTCGTTTGACAAGCCATAGTTGACATTTTTTTCTTTCAAATCCATAGTTCCTACTTTTTAATTCTTTTTTGGTGCTTTTGAATTTGCATCTTAAGAGTGAATGACTTATTTTGCAAGTTTTTTTGTGAATTGGTTTCTTTTATGTGTTTTAAGAATATAAAGAGATCATTGAGAGAGATTGTGAGGTTTTACTTATCGCTTAGAAGAAGAAAAAAACTCTCCACTCTTCCTCTAGCTAGTTTTCGTCGAATTGTTGAAGCAATTTCATTTTCCATATAGTATGCATATTTGGTTGGCTTTAAGTCTCTTACACACAATATTAGTTGCACTGTGTACCCTTCAGTAAACAATATCCATAAAATAAATCATTGGTAAAATGAATTTATATTTTTCTATTATAGCACATCAACAATAACACAGTGGTATATGTTATCACTTTGTAATTTTCCTAGGCCGAGGAGGAAATTGTAGAGGTAACCAAAAAACCACTTACAAAGCTGGTATCTAGCCCTTCCAGCTTTAGAGAGGGATCTCTCTCACCAAAATACACAAAGATTTGATATTAGGCTAGTTATTAAAAGCAATGGGAAAATGAATTGGTTTGAAGGTTGAAGGGGAATAGAAGGGAAAGATCCATTGGGAAATGGAGTCAATATATCTCTCATGAAGGATTTTTTAAATGAGTCCCAAAGTTACGTATACAGAGGCAAGATAGAAAACCTTTGATGAGGACATCAATTTTAAAGAGGGTCAAAGCAGAACTGAGAATTTGTCTAAACAGAGAAATTAAGATGAATTCTGTCTAGAAAAAGAGGAACCACACTAGTTACTTGATTATTATGAAATAGAGCTTAGAAATAAGAATTCTAAATCATTTACTCTTATCCAATCAAAGAAGGAATTAACAAGATGGAAAACTGATAGAAATAAAAACTGTAAATTTGTTTAAAAAAAGCATAAAAAGATGAATTATATCTAGAAAAAGAGGAACCACACTAGTTGCTTGAATATTATGAAATAGAGCTTAAACATAAGAATTCAAAATCATTTACTCTTATCCGAGCAAAGAAGAAATTAACATGATGGAAAAATGATAGAAACACTTAATACCAGAAACCATGACCATTAAGAAGCCTACACATGAATCTATGAAACCGAAAAACTTCAGATTTTATTATATTCCTTCAGAAAGTATTTACAAGGCCCAAGCCAAAAACTCTGTTACCATAATGGTCGAAAAATCCCCCCCATCCATTAATTATTACAAATTATGCCATATATATAAAATTCTCATTGTGCAAGTTTCTAACTAATTTTTACAAATTTAGAAAATAATAAAATGTCTTTGCCAAAGAATATGGAAGTGATTATTGATTTGGAGAATCACTGTCATGAAATATGGGGATTAATTTCGACGATATTTTTTCTCCTTTGAATCTCGGATAATCCTTTGACCAAGATCCCTCGCTGTCAAGTTCCCTAAAAATAATGGATATAGTTTTGATTACTACGGGTTTATTGTTAAAATACTCTGCTCAGTGATCCTCTCGTGAAAAAATATTTCTCATTTTCAATACTGCAGAAAAACTATTGATCCTCACGGGCTTTTTCTCATAACACTCAAACCATTGAAGGCTTGCAACAACACAAATATCGATTTGGGAGCATCCCAAAAATTCCGTTTTCCTTCCGATTGTATATGGCCTGATCCAAACTGAAATGTGTGAGGGCTAGTTTATGTTGTTGGTTGAGAAAACTTTGATGTGCTATCTATTAAAAAATTATGAACATGATGGAGATGATACAGTTCACAGAGCTAACCTTGAAAAAAAACTTTTTGTTTAAACACTGTTTACTTCAAAACTTCTTTATTATGCTGCATGCCATATCCTTCCATAGTTCCTTTCTTGGAATCACTGTAATTATGGTCCCTAAAACAAGCTTGATTGTCTTGTGATGGTATCACTTCAAGACACCGTGACCAAGGATCTACAAGCTTTAATTTTATTCCTGTCTCATTGAATGCATTCTTGTCTGAGAAAGTTCATTGTTCAATGAGAGAAGCGAGTGACCCCACTTGAACTTTCTCAACAAAACATTTATCTTTTCTTCCTCTCCACAAATCAAGAATGCTGCAGCTAATGCTTCCACACATGATAGCTCACATGGTAGACCATATATTATCACCAATGAGTACCTTTATAACTGTTGTAGATGAGGTAGATATTGGACATAGATTATGACCTCTTTCTAAAATAAAAAAACATTTTTCCCTTTGAGAGACAACTCAGCATCTGGGCCATGTGTGCAAAGCCATCAGGAGTGACTTCACAACGACCAAGAGGATCACCCTTTGCAACATCAAATCCTACCAATATTATCATTAAATTAGGTCCAAACTGCTCAACTATTGGAAGAACAAGATGTTGAAATGAAAAAATATAGTCATTATCCTCAACTCCTCCACATTTTTATGGAATTTTCACTAAGTATCCATCTCCATCTCTTTGTAAGGATATATAAAGTACCGATTGATCTACCTCAAATATCTCATATGTCCCATTCCCATGGTGTACATCCCAATCAACAATTAAAACCTTCGTTGGTCCTGCAACCTTGGATGTTGAGACAACCATTGTTGCATTATTGTGAAGATAGAAACCCATAGAATATCTTACCCCTGCACGATGACTAGGATGTCGTACCAGAGAAAAACCATTCTGAGCTTGACCTGTCATGATTTATTTTTTCAAGGTCAACACATAAACCAATTGCAAGTCTAGCCGCAAGAGATGAATGCTCATTTGCATATGTATCTGGTGAAAAGTGGCTTGAAATTCCATAGCTTGTTGATTCAACAACATTCACGTGCCCTAAAGAATGGATCATTTGCATCTCTTCACCAATAACCTCTATTGTATGGATAGAAAAACATTTTCTAGTAGCTCTAAGGCTTGCAGAAATTTCACGAAGGCAATCAAGCCTTTCTAGATGAGGATATGTCTCCATCTGAATCTTTGAATGTAGAAACATACGATCATCAAACCCAACCGATGTTCATCATTCTGACTGTACTGATCAACATGAAACCTGAATCATGGGTGATATGTAAGGCGTGAGAGTAGCCATCACACATTTTTTTTCTTCTAGCCTCTCATCTGGAACCTCAGAATTGCTTAGCCTTTTTACAGGTAGATAGGGTGATGCTAGGAATCCCTGATTGAGGATGCCTGAATTGCGATGTTCTGCACATGAATCGAAATGGGCTGAATCATCAGAATTGATCATCATGAAATTGGTGCAATACCATTTCATTTGTACAATAACACCTTCAAAAGGCTCCCAGTCTGTGTCATCGTCATCTTCATCATCTTCCAACAACCCTTCCTGCTCATACAAAGTAAGAAATTGCTCTGTACTTTTCCTATTACGACCTTGTTCTCTTATATTTCTATGGATACACGTCCCATATGTTTAGCAACAATAGCCTCTTCATTGCCTTCCGTGCCATTATTTCCACAACCAATTGCTTTACCGTGCTGATTGCCTTCAACTGTAACTACCATACATGCTTGCCTTTGAGGAATAGAACCCGTATTATTTATAGATACATTATCAGATTAATTTTCTTCTTCATCATCTATGCTGCTTTCATAATATTCCTTCTCCATGTCATCATTGTCCATGACTTTCTTAAGTTTTCCATGCCAACAATTTTTATCAGTTCCCTGCTCACCCTTTTCTTGTTGCAGATACTCTCTCGCATTGGAATATTTTTATTTCATACAATACAAGTTTTATATTTTCAATATGGCTTTCAATAAATACTCAAATGCCCACTATGTCTGACAAAAATACTACAAATAAAAATATTGGTAGCTATAATTCATGAAAAAATATGAGGAGCTACAAAACGTTGATTTTTCCATAGTTCCTTTTTTTCCCCGGAGTCTAGGCCTAAAATCTGGTGTGTGAAAATAGCCTTGAAATTTTGACCAATATTTGAATTCCCTGCAGAACCCATGCATGAAAAACATTTACGGGGTTTTTCCATTATAAAGAAGGTCACATCCCCTGCAAACCTGTAGGCATACTACGATAATATTTAACATGTGTGTATTCTTATTTATGCCACCTAGTGTTGGGCTGTATTCTGTAAACATGTCTATTGACAATCAATGATATGCTCTGGTGATTTCAATTTATTTGGAAATTTGTTTTGTGCCGTGATAACCATTATCTTAACATCTGGACACATGTTTTTTGGCATTCGGTCATTAACCCTTTTCATTTTTCAAATTGACTCCTTCACCACTATTCAAAAAATCTACCCATAAATCATACGTGCCATTTCCAAAGTCAGCTCGAGGTTCACAATATACACAAGATCAAATTTCTCTTGAACACTTCTTCTTTTACTACCCCTAAAATCAGTATTAGCCAACATTTCTTGTCTTTTTAAGAAGAGAAAATGAGCCAATAACTATTCCTGGTTGAGATAACTTAACTTGAAAAGGAGTTTCCTCGTATTGTGTTGGTTTGTGAGTTGTGATGTGGAGATTGGTGCAAGGCCATAGTTTTTGATAAAAGCTATAAAATTCTGTCATAAATTTGAGAAAAGAAAATTGGTTATAAAATCCAAATTTTTTATTTGTTAGACTCTCATAAATGAGCTTGAATCTATGTATACCAAACTAAGCATGTTGAAGGCACAAATGTTTCCAAAATTTATCATGTGATAACATTGGTTCCAACTAGGGATGTTGCGCCCCTATGGGGCAAGAAAGAACCGCAGCGCCTGTAATATCCCAAAACAGGAAAAACAAGAATACTGAACATAAAAATGGATTTTGCAGTAAATATCAATACATAAAACATGAGAAAATCATAGATACATTTTATTATGTATAACAGCAGCAAATGAGTACAATATATTGAGGAACAAGTCACTCAAACTAGGCAAGACAAGCCTCCAATGCTCAAATACACCCAAATATGAAATGTTGCCGCTACAAAAAATGATGAAGAAATAAGACAACACAGTCCAAGTGAGTGTAACTATAGCTGGAAAATAGAAATATATAGATCTGCTTATATAATTCTCAAAATTTTTTGGGAATAGAGATCTAAGCTCCCAAACACATTTCCAAGACAACCCAAAAAGGGTTTCCGGAAATACACAAACTATAAAATACGAAAAATATAGCCCTAAGGATTAATAATTCTCTGCAACTGGATCACTGGTAGGAGGTGGTTGATATGATATGAAAATGTTTGATATCCCTCCTTTCAAACTCTCTGAATGAATGGTTGCTCTCCCCACTGGAAAACAAGGTCAAGAACTTGGGTACTTCACCTCCCACTGCAACTGCACTGCAAGATAACACAGTTTATGGAGGAGATTGCATTGTGGGTGAATGCTGCCACTTGGCCTGATGCTGGATGATGGAATAAATCTCAATGAATTTCCTTACTAGCCTCCTTGATGAAGCGTTGATCCCCTCACGGGAAAACAAGCTCAGATATTGGGTCTATCAACCCTCCACTGCTATTTCCCTGCAAAACAACACAATCCTAAAGGAGACTATGTTGTGGATGAAGGTTGAAGCTTGGCATGATGCCATAATGTGTAAATCATTATCAATAATCCTCTGCTTAGTAGGCACTCGAATTCCCCTGAGGATGAGGGTGGGATTCCCGCTCGGGAACACCCTTGTGTTAAACAACACAACAGACTCCGCTAAACAGTTGAAACGTGCAGAAAGTCATAAAAGACCAAACGTAAACAATATTTAGAATGTCCTATATGGCTTCCATCCTCTTCCTTATATGCTTGGTGAACTTCCTCACCCTGGGTCCCACTCATTAAAGGTGCTACTCTCATGCATACACTCCTCCTCTATGACCGTGCTGCCCTCCATTAACTCTCCACTTCGTCCATGACAATGTTGTTGATTTGGTTAACTTTGACCCAGTCCACATGCTTTAGCCCCCGTTCACATATAAAGGTGATTTATTCAGCTGATACAATGATCCACATTCACATGAGAAGTGGTTTTATTCCTACTAAAGAAATTTATGGGTCTCTCTACCCACTTATTCACCTATCTTATTATCAAAAGAAAAAAATAATATTCCAACTAGCTGAAAGCTAATTAGGAATATTACAGTCCTCCCCTCCCAAATGTTGCTTGTCCTCAAGCAAATGCAAGGATGGATACTGCAAAATATCCTCTCCTTCTCCTGTAGCATCCTCATTTTATAAAATCCTCCACCAAATCAGATTCTCTCAAAGAAATCTGTCTCTTGGATGTTTCTCCCAAGTGTGAAAGTTAGCCCTTGGTGGTAAAACCAAATGGATCTCATCATAAATAAGTGGGATATCCATAGGGAAAACTATATGTTGTCTAATGGCCTCCTCGAGGCATGAGAGATGAAAATTGTTGGGGCCTTAACCCCAATGATAAGCTCCAATCCCCATGCTATCATCCAAACAAGATGGATCACCCTGGGTAGCTCATAGCAAAATTCCTCCATTTCCTGCTCCTGCAATGTAGATGGGATGTATGGCTGAACATGATAGACCAAATTGTCCACCCCATGTTGTCTCTCTCTCCATTTATGATATGTATAGAGTTGCTGCTGATCTTGGGCTGAGACAATGTTGTCCTCAAGAGGCCAAAAGGCATCCAGACTCTCAAGGATCCACTCTTTGGTTCTAGGAACCTTGCTTTCCCAAGCCATTCCACATAGAACATCATCACAATATGGGATCCAAGGGAGAAATATATTGAGTGTCATATGAAATTCCGGATGGTGACAATAGTCCCTCAAGTGACACCAACATTGTTTTGCTCCTAGCTGCCTCAAAACATGATGTGATAAGTGGCTATCCAACCAATTGCTTGCTACCACTATCTTCTCACATGCTTGGAAGTAGTAAAGGGAATTTGGTGTCAACTGAGTGCACCCAAAACCAAATAATACTTGCCCAAAGCCCTCTAGGAAGTGGTCATTCCCATCACTGACTGTGGTCCCAAGGAGACCATGAAGTTGAAGGGGAGGCTTACCCTCTTGTGGAGTAATACACTCTATATAAATGGCAAGGGAATGCAAATTTTTGGTTACATGACCAATAAGTAAAAAGACACAACTCTTACCATGTACAATTGGTAAGTTGGTGATGAGATCCATAGATGATCTCTCCCATCTCTCTCCCGGAAAAGTAAGTGGTTGTAATAACTTTTCAGGATGGTTGTTTCCCTCCTCATTCATCAAGAAAACTACATACCTCCTGATATGCTGGAGCGCATCCTCTTTGAGACCCTCCCATGGGAATCCCCCCATAATGGTATGATATGTCCCCATGAAATCTTTGTGACCAGAAAGGAGTGCTTCATGCGTTGTATGTAAAATATTCTTCTTGAGCTTGGAATATTTAGTCAAGAATATCCTACCCTAGTAATAGATGACTCCATCCACCACTCTATACCTCTCATCTCCTACTTGCCCATAAAGCACCTCACATGTGAAGTGATCCTTGGAATACTCCACCAATAGTTGGGACTCCCACTATGGATCTATACTCCTTAATGACATCGGTGTTGGCCTTTGTGATAAGGCACCTATCATCTCATAGCTCCCCTCTTTGAAATTATTAATTCCAAAGTCACATACTCGAATGCTGTTATCCCACTTTTGTTGCCTTCCTTGCAGCTACTTCTGCTCAGAAAAATATTTAATTTTATGGAGTTCAAGGCCTTTGCCCATCCAAAACTTCCCAAATTTGGCCAAAGCAGGCATGAATGCCAACAACCCTCTGATATATATGGAAGACTCATTCCTATGTGGATGTATCTTCTGATTCTCAAAGGCTATGCAGTAGCCCCTTTGCACCATGATTGTGCCACCATCTACTCTTGAAACTCCATCTTCTAGCGCAAGAGGCTTGGTGAGAGAAGGCAATGCAGATATTGGAAAATTTTTCATTCCTTCCTTGATCCAATCAAAGGCTTTTTGCGCTGTGCTAGACTCCCCCAAGGCTCCCTCCTTGGCCAGATATATCAGTGATGCATATTGTTGTGAGAACTCTTTGATCATATCCCAGTTAGGGGGCCTTCCTGGTGGAATTCCTCCATGTAATGGAACATCAAGGTCTAGAGTATATTATATATCTGAGTGCACTGATTTTTCCCTACTTCCATTGGGAAAACCAATCTCCTTCTTGTGTGCAGAGACCTCGTAGAATGGATGGGTGTTCATGCCCCTAATCACCTGATGTTGGCCACCCTTCTTATCTTCCCACTCCATCTGCAAAGTCTCCCAATATGTGGTGAACTTCCCTAATGTAATCGACCACTCCAAACCCAATATCATATTGGTGCCAGGAGTCTTGGAAAAAAAGAAGTGATCTATCATGGTGTATGTCATCAAAATTATAGTCAATGTCGGAACACACCTCCCCCACTCCTTAGTCCCACTGTCAATCAATACTAACACATGTTGCTCCTGGGTTGTGCCATGTTCTCCCAATGTTAAATTCTTTAGAACTCTGTAAGAAGTAAATGGATCCTCTAATTGGAGCAATTGCTCCATCTTCATCCCCAGGTGGTGGTGGATCTCCTCCTGGTAATACAACGCTGGTATCTCATTCCATCTCTTCTTCTTGCTTCTCATTATTATTGGATAATACCTCATCATCATCAAGAGATATTTTGTCTTGGTTCTCTCTTGAGGGAGGAACGTTCACAACTTCCCCTTCTAACTGAAAGGAGAGCTCTTACTGAAGGGGGACTCTTGCCCTTGGAAAAGTATTTTGCAAGTCTCTGGCCCTCTTAATAGCATCCTGGAGTGTATTTGGTCTAGTGGATCATACCAACTTATGAAAAGGCTCTGGCTTCTTGAGCTTGGCTGGCTCAAAAAAGGGTTCTTTTGAATATCTCTGATCAAACCTTTCCACTAACCTCCTAGTGAACTCTGCTTATGTAGTCACATTCGTATGTCCTAACGTAGAAAGACCATGAAACCACCAATCAGGAGCCTCACCTTCAAGGTGCAGTGCTGCTATCTTAATGGCCTCCATTTCTGAAACTTGGTTTAGCTAGAAATAGATGTCCAACTTCCCTACCCAAGCCTTAGTTATGCACTTGGGTGACCCATCAACGGTAGGACGAAAGAATCTACTCAATGTATGTTGCATACCATTTTTCTGCATGTACCCTCTACCTCTATTGTGATTACTAGGTCTTCTATTTTCCTTGATCTGACAGAACCCTTGGAAGTTTAGATGCTCTTTGAACCTATGAGATTGAGATTCATATTCTAGGAGATAATCATCTAGAGTCTCCTCCTTTTGTGTTTCCCCTACCTCATTTCCTACTGCTAGGAATGTAGGCATGGTAGAGCGTTGTGGAACTGGTAGTAATGTTGATTGCTCACACCAATAATGTGAGATGTCGGAACTCTCTCCATGTTGAGACCTTATTAGGGTCTCTTTCTGTCTTTTCATCCTCATCTCCTTGATGTCTCTGGAAATATCATGCATATTTTGAAGAAGAATTTTCAAAACTCTATTCCATCCATTGCTACAGGTTTATGGGTGTAGTGCCCCACAGGCTAAGCCAAGATTATGCTCTGATACCACTGTAATATCCCAAAATAGGAAAAATAGGAATACTTAACATAAAGCTGGAATTTGTAGAAAATATAAATACATCAAACATGAGAAAATAATAGATCCATTTTATTATGTATAACATCAGAAAATGAGTACAATATATTGAGGAACAAGTCACTCAAACTAGGCAAGACAATCCTCCAATGCTCAAATACACTCAAATATGAAATGTTGCTACTACACAAAATGCTGGAGAAACAAGACATCATAGTCCTAGTGAGTGTAACTGTAGCTGTAAAATAGAAATAGATAGATCAGCTGATACAATGCTCAAAAAGTGTCGGGAATAGAGATCTAAGCTCCCAAACACATTTCTTAGACAACCCAAAAAGGGTTTCCGGAAATACACAAAATACAAAATATGAAAAATATAGCCCTATGGATGAATAATTCTTTGTAGCTCGATCACTGGTATGAGGTGGCTGATATGATATGAAAATGGTTGATATCCCTCCTTTAAAACTTCCCGGATGAAGGGCTGCTCCCCTCACTGGAAAATGGGGTCAAGAACTTGGGTACTTGACCTCCCACTGCAACTGCACTACAAGATAATGCAGTTTCTGGAGGAGACTATGATGTGGGTGAATTTTTCTTCTTGGACTGATGTTGAATGGTGGAATAATTCTCAAGGGACATCCTTGCTAGCCTCTCAAATGAAGGGCTTCTCCGTCACTGGAAAAAAAACTCATAAATTGGGTCTATCAACCCTCCACTGTTATTGTCCTGCAAAACAACACAATCCTGAAGGAGACTACACTATGAATGATGGTTGAAGCTTGACATGATGCTGGATAGTGGAAATGATGCTCAATGAACCTCTCCTGAGTGGGAAATTGAAGTCCTCCAAGGATGAGGGTGGGATTTCCACTCGGAAACACCGTTGTGCTAAACAACACAACAAATTCCACTAAAAAGCTGAAGCATGGAAAAAATCATACAATACCAATACAATATCAATATCCAGAATTCCCTCTATGGCTACCATCCTCTTCCTTATATGCTTGGTGAGCTTCCTCACCCTGGGTCCCACTCATTAAAGGTGCTACTCTCATGCATACACTCTTCCTCTATGACTACGTTGTCCTCCATTAACTCTCCACTTCCTCCATGACAACGTTGTTGATTTGGTAAACTTTGACCCAATCCACATGCTTTAGCCCTAGTTCACACCTAAAGGTGATTTATTCAACTGATACAATGATCCACATTCACATGAGAAGTGGTTTTATTCCTACTGAAGAGATTTATGGGTCTTTCTACCCACTTATTCACCTATCTTATTATCAAAAGAAAAAGTTAATAATCCAACTAGATGAAAGCTAATTAGGAATATTACAGCTCCACTTCTCGACCACTAAGTAGTTCTCACATCCCTTAGCCTACAACTTATAACCTGATCTGAAACTCAAACCTTTATACAAACTTAAAATGATACTGAACACTGCAAACTGTAAACTAAATGCTAAAAGAGATGCTTTCCCAACAATATTATATATGTACAATAATCCTATTCTAACATTTGAGATCCATGTTTTTAATGCAAGCAATATAAAAGTGCCAATAAATCAAATCAATCAAATGACTATTAAAAAAAAAAATTGTATATGGTTTCTTCAAAAAGAAATAAAATCCTGAAAGATAACAACTCAAACTTCCAACTGAAGAGACCCCAAAGATCCAAGAATGCTGCAAAAATAGTTTTTCCTGATGATATTAATTGAATCTTCATAGGATCTTGAAAAACACGAAACATAACCTCGTTTTGAATATCAATACAAATACAAGCACTCTCTTTATTAATAGTTGCAACTTGTCCCTGTTTTATGCCTTCATTTTCAACATCATGCTTGGAATATATGGAAAAAAATTGTTCAACCTTCTCGTCATCAAGGTTGGGGACATGGTTTATATATCCTTTCAAATATTTAATTGAAATTACATCTTGAATAAAAGGAATATTTACAAATGAATCTTTAGGTATCTCAACCAAAGCGTTTTTTTGATCTTTTAAAATTTCTTAACTTGTAAACTCCAAGGATGAGGACTCATGAATAATTGGTGTATCATTTGGGCGGTTTAAAACAAGTTGCTCTTCAATAAATGACTAAGGAGATAAGAGGTTTTTGGGGAAAGTAGATTAACTATCATGATTTTCTTCTTGATCATCTAAGATTTGGCAAGGCTACAAACTTTCACCTATCTTAGGAGAAAGGACATGAATATCCACATCAAGATCTTGATATATTTCATCTTCAACCAGAGAATAATCTATAGTCTATTGAAAAGTTTCTTGAATATCAGGACCAATATCCTCTAACCTTTATTCTTGATGATGAAAAGGGTTTTCATACAAATCTTCGGTAATTTATTCATTCATAAACTCATCATATCCATAAATATTTTCAAGATTTTGAATAAAGTTTTCAAAATTATAACAATAATTTTGGACTAGTAACAGAGATGGAAAAGATTCTTTATAATGCTCAAGATATACTATGTGAAAGTCCTTAAGAGAATAAAGATTAGCAGGAAGTAATTTCTCATACCAAGATCTTGATTTTTCTTCTAAGGATACCATTATTATATTCATAAGACAATCTTCATGAAATTTAACTTTAAGCTTATATATGCATATGAAACCTAATCAGATGAAAATCATCATCTCCTTTTTTATCTTTGAATATAAGTAGATATGTCTACCAATCTATGAAAGGAATCTGATTTGGAAATCCTACAATATGATTTTGATTCATGGGTGTATACCTTCTAGATTGAGAACTCATCTTGATTTTTAGATCCTACTGCCAATGGAGTCCTTAGATAATATTGAATATGTTTGGAATCACTAGGTGAATGTTTCAACATTCATATGTCCGATTGTTGTCCACCATCAACAACCAAATCTGAAAATTGATAGTATTTCCTAGGGAAGATGAAACCTTTCTTCCCTAGTATGGTCGCCATAATTTTGTCACTCCATAATTTTCCTAGGCTGAGGAGGAGATTGCAGAGGTAAGCAAAAAAGAACTTACAAAGCTGGGATCTAGCCCTTCCATCTTTAGAGAGGGATCTCTCTCACTAAAAAACACACAGATTCGATATTAGGCTGGTTATTAAGAGAAATGGGAAAGTGGATTGGTTTAAAGGATGAATGGGAATAGAAAGTAAATATCTATTGGGCAATGTAATAAATATATCTCTCGTGAAGGTTTGTTTAAATGAGTCCTGAAGTTACGTATACAGAGGAGAGATAGCAAACCTTTGACTAGAACATCAATTTTTAAGAGGGTGAAAGGAAAACTGAGAATTTGTCTAAACATAGAATACAAAGATGAATTTTGTCTAAAAAAGAGGAAACACACTGGTTTCTTGAATATTATGAAATAGAGCTTAAACATAAGAATTATAAATCATTTACTCTCTTTTTTTTCAAGGAAAAATTTGTAATTTTATATTAAAACAAAATTAGATGTTACATGTGATGGTAAATGTCAATCAAGACAAACTATGAGGTTGCAAGTGACTAATATATAATACACGGGGAGAAAAATAATTAAGTTTTTCTCCCTTTCTTCTTTTCGACCTTACGCCAATGGCCTTGTGTTGGTGTGGCTGAGATAACGACGAGCTTATTATATTTAGTGTTTGCGCCATTGTCCTTATCTGAATCTGAATTGTCTGAGATGTGATGTCTTTTGTTCCCTGCCGAGTCTGGTGCCTCAAGGTCCTTTGCCAACTGGACCGTGAGGGTAATGTTGAAAGGATATTGCATCTCTTGTTCTTTTGACTCTGTTTCGATGGTTTTTTTATGATGTTCATTTGAATTGGGTACATCCTCTTCCTCTTTTGTCTCCTGTTCTGGTTTGTCTGAGGGAAATTTACACCCTTTGGGAGTTTTCCCTGTTTTCTTCTTTTCTCTGTTATCTCTTTTTTCTTCCGGACACGTGTTTTGCAAATGACCAATGTTTCTGCATATTCGGCACCTGAATGTAGTATTTTTGAAATCAATGTGATGAGTCCATGTCTGTTGTTTTCATTTCATTTGTATGCATTATGGCAGACCTTTACTGATAAATAATTTACTCTTATCCAAGAAAAGAATAAATTAATAGGATGGAAAACTAATAGAAATAAGAACTGAGAATTTGTCTAAACAGATCACACACAGATGATTTTTTTCTAGAAAAAGAGGAACCACAATGGTTTCTTGAATATTATGAAATAGAACAAACATTAGAGTTTTAAATCATTTACTATTATCCAAGCAAAAAAGAAATTAGCAGGATGGAAAACTAATAGAAAAAATTAATACAGGAAACATTGACCATCAAGAAGCCTACACATGAATCTCTGAAATTGAAAACTTCAGATTTTATTATATTCCTTCAGAAAGTCTTTACAAGGTCCAAGCCCAAAAATCTATTAGGATAGTGATCGAAAAATCTGCCCTCCTGATTTAACTATTGAAAATCATTCCATATATACAAAATTCTCATCAAGCAAGTTTCTAACTAATTATTGCAAATTTAAGAAATAATAAAAGTATTTTCCAAAGAATCTGGAAGTGATTTTTGATATGGAGGATCACTGTCATGAAATCCGGGGATTAATTTTGATAATATTTATCTCCTTTGAATCTGTGATAATCCTTTGACCAAGATCCCTCGCTGTCAAGTTCCCTAAAATATTGGATATGGTTTTGATTACTACTAGTTTATCCTTAAAATACTCTGATCAGTGATCCTTGAATGAAAAAATATGTCTCATTTTCAATCCTGCAGAAAAAATATTGATCCTCACGGATTTTTTCTAATAACACTCACACGAGTGAAGGGTTCCAACAATACATATATTGATTTGAGAGCATCCCAAAATTCCGTTTTACTTCCCATTGTATGTGGTCTGATCCAAACTGAAACATGGGAGGGCTAGTTTTTATTGGTTGTAGAGAAAACTCTGATGTGATATCTTTATTTATAAGCTTATATATTAATAAATTCTAAACATAATAGAGATTATGAAATTCATGGATATGGCTTTGAAAAATTTATTCATGTTTAAATATTGTTTGCTTCAAAATTTCTTTGTTATGTTGCATGTCATATCCTTCCATAGTTCCTTTCTTGAAATCATTTTAATTATGGTCCTTACAAAAACCTTGATTTTCTTGTGATGGTATCTGTTGGAGTGGGGTCCCCTGCACTACACTTTTTGGTATCTTTTTGCACATCTTTTACATATGCGCGATGCAGGAATGAGTCAAGGGGCTTTGGGGCGGGTCAAAGTCCATATTTTGATGTAAATGGGTTTAAGGGTAAATTGTGGGCCTCAAACCATGGTTTGAGACCATATTATCTGTGCGCTAGAATTATATAAATAGATAGATCGAGTCTAAGTACATTATTTCAAGTTGATAGACTATTATGATCTGACTGTTTATGCATCTATAATACTTTGTAAGGGTTTTTCTTCTTGGTTGGGTAGAAATGCTCCTGCTGGAAGTGTGCGTGGAGACCTAGTACTAGCTATGTGCAGACTCCGTTGGCTGTGTGCGTGGAAGGGTTATGTGTAAGGGGAAAGTATGATGTACTCGAAGAATCTGAATTAAGATAAGGACTGATTTTGGTGAACACTGTGTACTGATATGAGTTATTTGTTCTGTTTAATATCACATTGTCTCTATGTCTCTTATTTATATTTGCGTGAAGACATCTGTTATGGTTATTTATGCATATTGATGGTTGATGGATCTACTTAAGTAATCACACATTTTTTAGATCCGGATTTGGATCTGTTATATTATATCTATGCTAAAGCGACTTGCGATTTTTCTTATAACATATTAAATATTCCGTGCATCTGTGTATGATTAATATAAGTCTGCAATTGATCTTCTTCGGGCCACTTCATTATTTTCTTCCTCAGGGTGTGGAAACCTGGTTCCAACACCCCCCATAATGCTTCGGGTGAGACTTTGATTTGTGCAAGCAGGTCATTGTCGAAAGGGCCAGTAGTTGGAGGGTTTGTTGTTTGCGCGATAAAATATGAACCTGGGTCAAGACCCCTCAAGCCAAAAAATGGTTATTTTTCCAAGATTGTGGTCATTTTGAGGGAGATTTGATGTTGTGGCACCCTTCAAAAAATTAATTACAAGATTGGTTGGATAGAAATATCCTTGAATTCACACTCCAAGAGAATCGAAGTACTAAACTGTCTGACGAACAGTGGGTAGAGAAATACATCTATACAGAAGTTAACGAGATATTATTTTTCTCCTTTGTAGCCAAGCTGCATGAGTGGCTATCACTCTTAACTGAATTCAATACCTGTGTGAAGGATGACGCAGTCACTGAGTGGATTCCTGAATTGATCCAGCAAGTAGAAAAGTTAGACAATAAGATCACCCACGTGGTAGATCAGTAGATCGATCGCCTCTTGGGAGGATTTGTGACAGAATTTTCAATCGATCAAGTTGTATCTATTCTGAAGCAGAAAGAAGGTTTTTCAAACGCCCTAGAGGTAACTTCTTGCACTCTCTAAATTTGTTTCTGAAAATGCTATTATGTGAATAGGGTTGTCTGTGTGAACATATTTCTTGAATTCCTAGAAGAGGGCCGACTATGCGCAGTGGAAAAATTTACTGTGAAGACTCAAAAAATTTATTTATAGCCCTTTGAAGCCTAGATATATTAGTGAAGGTGAACCAAAAACTAGTATCTCGAGTGAAGGAGAAAGCTCATCACAGTAGACACCCTTGACTCTGTTTCCAACCCCATCCACTCCACTTGTGCACTCACATCACATAACACCCACTCCACCGTGCAATCCATCTCCACCACCACCTCCACCTGTCTTAGAAGTAGATATGGCTGTGTTAATGAAGTTACCTAATTTCAGAGGCATTTGAAATGACGATACTGAAAACTTTTGGTTTGTGACTAAGGCCATATGGCAGTCTCAATAGGTTAATAATAATGATATTAAGAAAGTGCAGCTCTCTACGGCTTTCTAATATCGCGCATTAGATTGGTACATTAGGTAGGTTCAAGAAAACCCTAATACCACCCTCGACCAAATAAAAAGATGCCCTGAAAGAGAAGCTTAAGAAGCCTAAGTCCTATGCACAGCTGGTGAGAGAAATGAAAGAGATTCATTAGGAGGTTAATGAATCAGTATGGGAGGTAGAACAAAGGCTAAAGCACATCATAAGAGATGGTGGATATTTCATTGATGATATCCAACATAAGGAAAGGCTCATTGCTATGTTTCTCCCTCATATGTGCGAGCCCTTAGGTTAGAAAAATATTGCCACACATGTTAAGGCTGTGGAAGTTGTAATGAATCTAGAAGCTACTCCAACACCTGTTGCACTTGGAACTCAACAAATTCAGTATCAGTTGGAAGCCATGAATCTAGAAATTCAAATCCTGTGCAAGGACAAGGGCAAGGAGGTTTGCATAGAGGTTTGGTGCATAAAATGTAAATCTTCTAGGCACCATAAAGATCAGTGTCCTTTATTCAACAATTATCTGAACGCTGGAAGTCCTAGTCCATTGAAGAGTCCTGTATGGTGCACAATCTATTGAATCACTTGATTACATGACACATATTCTTTCCCAAGGATTAGAAAGTATCAACCTGAATTGAAGTAATTTTTTTCCGATTCTATTCGTCATTAGGGCATGATGAGTAGCATTGTATTACTTATGATATGATGTTAGATAAAGCTGAAATATATGGGATGAAGACTGAGTCTACCTCTATAGCATCCCCCTCTGGGCGTGGAGAATTTCAGGGTAAAGGAAGAGGTCAAGGAGGTGGATCAGCTGGTCTAGGAAGAGGACAAGTTATTTTTTATAACTGTGGATATGTTGGTCATTATGTGTGCGACTGTCCTAATCCATTGCGACATTCATGCAGGTATTGTAGAAAATTTAATCATGTGATTGAATATTGTCATGCATTGATTGCTAAAATGCATGAGAAGAATACATAGACTCCAACGCAAAATATTTAGATAGTTAGAGTAGAAACACATGAAGAAGATCCCAATGTGAATGTGGTTACTAGGAGAAGTGTAGCCTTTAATGAAGATAAGGGAAAGAAACCAGTCACTGATGTATGGATCCGTAAGGCACCTGAAAAAAAAAAGGGATTTAATCTTTTGTGTGCAAAGGAAACTTTTGTTGAAGCATGGAAATAATTTGTAGAAGGAAGCGCATCAACATCAAGAAGACCGATGAAGGAATCAGGAGGAGATGAAGAGATCAAACAATTTTTACAAGCATGTATAAAATTATTGCACAAATAAAAGGCAGTTGAAAATATTTAGGCTTTGATAGATAATTGGGGATAGAAGGAACAATTTATGGTAGAACAATGAGCGGTCAACAAAATATACAATAATAAGAAGAGAATGGGTAGGGAGATGCGTATGACTGTGCAGATTGGTGCTTATGAGATGGACACTGTTATTCCATATTTGGGATCGGATGCTAATGTTCTACCTAAGGAAACATGGCAGTGCATGGGAGAGCCAAATATGGAGTGGTCTACCATTCAATTGTGCATGTCCAATCACTAGAAAATCATTACTTTAGGGAGGCTGGCGCAAGTTGTAGTCAGCATCAAGGGTGTTAAGGTGATGGCAGACTTTGAAGTCATACAAATTGTAGATGATACTAATCCTTATCCCACGCTGCTAAGGTTGGACTGGGCTATTGACATAGATGGTGTTATTCATTGTTAGAGAATTTGAGCATTCATGCAGTTGCTCCAACAGGCTGTATGCTTCCTTGGCATTCGTTCTTAGTGTGTCCCTTATGTTATGAATTTCTCTTTGCCTCTCTGCTACTTTCTCGGCATATACTGTAGAGGGATCTGGTAATGCTGGCTTGGCTACAAGCGCCTATTTCAACCCTTGGTTTGCTTTGTTCAGGATCATACATGCCATTTTGGATCGAATGGATCCTTTGACCATTGAGCATGATGAAATATCTTCAGGTTTTTTGCTATCCAGGGCAATGGTGGCAAGCCATTGGTCTTTAAAGACCTATGTTACTTGGTCCACCTATTGTTGTAGGCTATCCTTCTTTCCTTGGAGTTTTTTTTGCTCATTAGTAAGCACAATAAATTGTTGTTGTTGCTGCTCAAATCTCTGTAGGAGGTAATTATGCAAGCCTTCTGCTTGTCGTGCTACCGTATAGATGAAATGGAACAATTGGCTAGGTCCACAGCTTTGCATGTTCCCACTGCTGGACATCTCTTGGCTCAGATTTCTCTCCCTAAGCAGTTTCCCACTGGCGATTGATCTTTCATAATGTCCCTGTGGGGATTTTGGTTGACTCTCCTGTGGTGGATGGGGTTCAGGACTATGTAGACTAGTGGATGGCATGAACTATTGCAATAATAAATTGGATTTCTAGAATGGGTTTGGCTCTGGTGTGGTGGGGGTTGTATAAAAAATTAGGGACCCTTCTTGGATTAATAACTCTAAAAATTTTCCCTGTCCCACTATGGTTTGGTCAACCTCAGGTACTCCAGCTATACCCGAGTTAAACTCTACCTCAATATCAACATTTGTTAGAGTCCCTGGTGGTATCGGATCTGAAATGGATACAGAGGTGGACAAAGTGTGGGTTGGGTGGTCCTTGGACATGAATGAGGTGTGCGGTGATGAATTGTGCTTATGGAGTGGCGATGAGAATTATGTTGAGAAATGATGATGGATAAAGTACTAGTAACGCAGAGGTGGTCTGGGCGGCAACCTCTAGCTCTTCTTGAATTAACATTCCCATCACTATTGGCTGGGGTTGGTCTTCTCCAGTGAGATCGACCACTTTATTCGGTCATGTGGTTTGGGATATTTTCCCTTTAGGTGCTGGTACTGGGGGTTTAGTTGGCTTAGTCTTACAGATTGGAGTGACTGTGGTCAGCGCAGGGGAATTGAATGTGGTAGATGGAAGTGCAGTAAGGATGGGGGTGGTGGTGGAAGGGGATGCAAAATTCAATGTTTGAAATTTAGAAAATGTTGGAAACACAGTAGATGTGATGCTAAGAGTTTCTATTACCTTATTGAATTATTTCACCATGTTTCTAGTTGGTCCAGTAGTGGTCGTAGTTGAAATTGAGAGATTATCTGCACTGTTTCTTCCAGTGTCTCCCTTGGAAGTGCTTTTGGGAGCATCGCATCAAAATATTAAATTGGGATCCCACTTCTCATCTCCATTGTCGCGCTTGGCCATGAAGAAACTTCTATGTGGAAGGGAAGGCCTCTTCCATTATTTGGAACTTCAATGGTTTCTTATGGAAGGTATTTTCATCTTGGTTGGACATAGGTTCAGTTATGTGTCACCCCAAACCAGATCTATGGGAAATATCTATCCAATAAGATTCTTGGAATTCTTTGTTGTCTTCTGACCACATCGACCATCTATCTTTACCAATCTGCAAAATCTTCCTTATTGACTTCTTTGGTGCTTGGGTCCCCTGATATCTTCCATGTCGTGAAACTTAGCACCATTGGTTGGTCCTGAGTGATCTCTGCAAGTGGTCTGATTCCTAGTGGACTCCACTTCCACATTTCTAGAGCCATGATCAGGTAACCATATATAAATCCTGTGGCTTGCTTGTAGTTGTCCTCGCAAGCCTCAAACAGTTCATGTAACAAGAGTGTGCACCAATTTAGTTGTGCTCCTTGAATACAATACTCCATGACTGAGATTGTGTCAAGGGTGCATTCCCCTTGGTGTAATGCCTCATCATCTTCCCAGCAATCAAGTAGTAAGAGAATCTCACTGTTGGGTTGTTGATGAGGTCAATTTTTGCGCCCTGTCCTTCTCTCCTTGTTTCATACTTTCTGTATTAGTCACAATATACTATCTTCTTAGCTCTCTTGGATGTACTTTGAAAGGCCGTTGAGACATCGTTTCCTGACACTGATAACCCTGTGAGTCCGTGTATGTCTTGTGAATGAATTGGGATCTCCCTCCCAAGCCATAATGATCAGTTCTAAATTCTGTTAATAAAAAACTCGGTGCACTACATTGTTGCTCACAACGTCCCGAATACCGGAAGGCTTCTGAGGTGCAATATTGTCGATATCTGGATGCCTCTGAAGTCTGGGTGCACCTTCATTACTTCTCCTCCTTCCTCCTTCACATAATTTTCAATGTACACCTGCCTTTTCATTGCTGGGAACTAGTAGGAGTCTATGAAGTCGGTATCTATCAATGAGGCATTGTCATATTTTCCTATCAGCAACTCCACTCTTTGAATTATTCCATTGAGCTCGGGCTCAACGACTGAGGTTTCTATATTTGTCATTTTATTCCTTTTTCTGTATACTAGAAATACTACTGCTAGTTTGTTGCTCTAAATTTCTGCTGTTGGAATTTGGCTTATCGTTATAGCCATTTCTTTCTCTAATAACTTGGAATTTTCCGGCATTCCGCTGTTTCCCTCCTTCATGCGGGTTAAGTAGTATTAATAGCACGAATGATGTTGATGTGACACCATAAATAATTAATTATTGTTGTCTTTCCCCGCGACTATAATTGTGTGATTAGTTATGGGGATGAGGTGTACTCTGACAGTGCTGATGCTGGCTTCGGAAATCAGGTAGACTTGACGGGTAATAATTATGGCTTAATATGGAAACTTTAGTACGACATGGGGGTTACTAATTACGACAGTTATTTTTCAAATTTGGGTGATCTTACAAACTGAAAATGGTATGATGGGTCATTATGAGTGAATGATGGTTGACACGCATAGGTTATGTAGCACTGTAGACTCTCCCCCCAACCACAATTAGTTGCGATGTGGTATCCACATCGCAACAAGGTGATTACTGTTTTTGCACGACTTCACAGGTTTCGTATTGAGGATTCCTACTCTAATGGGATGAAAATATTCAAACATAACCTATTCTATGTCTCGTCTTGGTTGCGAGAGAGTTAAAGACTCTAATCTACTGACTCCTCTCAGGTGCGAGAGTTATTAAAATTAAAAGGATTGTGGTGCTTACTGATGATAGGGTTTCACGCATGCACCATTCACCCATCCTTGCAGTATTTATCCATCTAGTTGCGCTAGCATGACCGCACCTGAGTCTCTTATCTCTATGATGTAATATGGTCCCATAGAGTGAATTCTGAGCTTCCTCGGGAACTTCTGGAATTTTCTGTCATAGAGAAGTACTTTTACACCAATAGTGAATGTTTTATGCTCAATGTGGCTGTCATGCTAGGCTTTTTCTAACTTTTTCTATACAGATTGATGGAAATCCGCTAGAAATCTATCTTCTTCAAGTTCCTAAAATTCAAAGAGGCATGCAGAGATGGAGTCCTCCTCTGTCATGTGTGTTGTTGAAGAAATTAAGAGGCTTGGTCTGATAAACTCACCTGGTATTATTGCCTCTTTCCCGTATACTAACTGGAATGGATTTTTATTATGCAGTCTCTTTATGGTTGTCCTGTATGCCCACAATGTGGCTGGTATTCTTTGATCCTAGTCATCATGGTTAGCATTGCATATCTTTTTTAGTCCTTTCTCTAAGATTTTTTTGAAAGCCTCGATGGTTCCATTCGCCTGAGGGTGGTACAGGTTGCTCTTGTGGTGTTGAATCATAAAGTTTTCCAACAATGCTTTAATTGTAGCATTAATTAAATGTGTGCCTTGATCATTTGCTAGGCTCCTTGGATAGCCAAAACTGCTAATAATGTTCTCAAAAACAAATCTGGCTGTCATGTCTGTTGTACATCCCCTTACCAGTGCCGCCTCTGCCCATCTTGTGAGGTAGTCAGTTGCGGTGATTATATACCTTTCCTGCGAGTGTCGCACCACTGGTGCAATTAGTCCTATGAAGTCGACGACCCATTTCTCAAATGCCTGCGTAGCCCTCATGGGTTGTAAGGGTAGCTCATCACGATGTGACGGTTTCCCTGTTCTTTGGTAGACGCTACATTTCTTCAAATATTCCTTGCTATCTTTGTGCACAGTGGGCCACCATAATCCCGCATGTAGTATTTTCCTTACAGTGGGTTTTGCACCGACATGGCCTCCCACAACTCCATTGTGACATTCCCATAATATGTCTTCTCTTTCGTGATCTAGGACACATATCCGAAGGATATGATCCATGCATTTTATATAACTACCCTACTATGAGTTGATATTCTGCCGCTTTAACTACTAAATGTCTTTTCTGGGTGGCGTGTATTTTGATGGGTATTGTCTTGTGGCCAAGTATGTCGCTATCTGTTCTAGGTAATTTGGGATGGCTTCTAGTTGGAAGAGATAAACATCTGACAGTTTTTCATCAAGGGATCCCTCATTTTCCCCGTTATCCAATATTAACAAACGGTTAGGACCAACATTTAGCCTTCCTAGTTTTACTATCACTTCGAAAGTGAATTCCTAGAATAGTAGGAGCCATCTGCAGATTCTTCCTTCCAATACAGGTTTGTTTACCAGATATTTTAGTGCTAAGTGATCTGTGAAGAACTTGAATGTGCCTCCCAATAAGTAGTGGAAAAATTTATGTAGAGAGCATAGCATAGCAAGAGCCTCCTTTTCCATTGTCATGTAATCCCTTTCTCCTGTTGACAACTTCCTGCTTACGAAGTATACTGGGTGATATATGGAGGTTTCTCCTGGTTGTGCTAGTACTGCTCCCAAAGAAATACTTGAAGCATTAATGTGGACATGAAACTATTTATCCCAATTGGGATGGGCCAATATGGGTGCACTTTCTAGTTTCTCTTTCAATGTGTTCAATGCCTTAGTGTATTCATCGTTCCATATAAATTGTTTTGACTTCTGCAACATATTTTCTAGTGATGCTATGATTTTTGCGTAGTTGCAGATGAACCTCTTGTAGTATCTGGTGTGTCCCAGTGGTGACCTCAACTGTTTTACATTCTCCAGTACTTCCATGTTCACAAATACTGCCACTTTCATAGGGTCCATGCATACACCTTGTGTTGCAGATGAAATGTTCCAAAAGGTACTACAAAGATGCACTTTTTGAGATTTAGAGAAATTTGAAGTTGTCTGCATCTATCAAAAATTATCCTGAGTAGATTTTGATGGTTCTTCAGTAGACTATACACCATCCAATCATCCATGTATACTTCTAGGAACTTACGGATATAGTCTCTAAATGCTACGATTATTATTCGTGAGAACGTAGCTGGTGTATTATTTATCCCAAAAGGCATGTCATGATAGGCATATGATGCCCATTCTATTGTGGAAGTAGTTTTTCTTTTCTCTTCTTCTTCTATTCTCACCTCGTGATATCATAAGAAGCCATATATGAATGAGTATGCTTAATTTCCCGCTACATTGTCAAGAACTTCGTCGCTGAATGGAGTTGGGAACGAATCATTAATGCATGCGTTATTTACACTTTTGTAGTCCACACATACTCTAATTTCTAATTTATCCTTTTTATTTTTTATCACAATTGGGCTGACCCATTCTGCTTCCTCAACCGGAAAAATCAAGCTTGCATTCAACATTTTGTCTATCTATGCTTTAACATTTTCTTTCACTCTTGGATGTAGTTGGTAAGGTTTATGTTTTAATGGCCTTGCATCTGATTTTAGGACAATGAAAATCTCCCCCGAATCTCCTTTTATTCCTTTGAGCTCTGCTATTGAAGATGGGAATAAGTCTTCATATTATTGTAGTAGGTCAAAGATTTCTTTTCTTGTTTCTGTGTCCCAATAATCTCCGATGGATGCAATCTTGGGCTTCTCTATGCTTCCAATATTCTACTTCTTTGTCTTCAAGGGTAACAGGTGCAATCCATCAGTAGTTGGTTCTTATTGTATCTCCCGTTCCCCTTACTTTTATTTAAAGCATAGATGCCGAAGATTCTCTAAATCATTATCGTCTATCTCCCAATATATCCTTTTACATGATACTAACTCGACTTTATGCTCTGATAAAGATATTTTTGCACTCTCCTGAAGCTCTGGGAAGACCAATATTATTTTAAATGCTTGAAGGGTATCTGTAATTTTTTATGTGTCTCCCTTGAAAGAAAAACATTGAGTAAATTTTTCCGCAGCTGTTTTCCGGGTACCTGTTCCTCTCTTCTTCTCTTTTGTTAGGTACCAAGCTTGTGGAATGGTGTCCAATGAATGTATGAAGTTGTGTGCCCATTAAGATTCTGGATATCCCTATTTCTTCCACTTATACTCGCAACTGCTTAGATGTGCTAGGGAATCATAATTCCCTTGGTACTTTTCTCCTAGTTGCATTCTTGAAGCCGCATGAAATATTGTTCTTAATGCTTTGGAAATATCCTCCCATTGCAAAAGATATCTTTGATGGGTTTCCCACCACCTTGCTGACATGGATTGCAGTACTACGTCCATGAGAGGGACTCTATTTTCTATTGGTACTTTTTCTTCCACTTTGGTAATAAATGTATTCACAACTTTCATATTTGAAAGAGTTGGATATTCTCTTACCTTTGTACCAATCCAGTTGAATCAATGAACGTTGGCGCATCTTCTGGTGTTGATTTCATATCCTCCTTGCTTCCAATCATCCCAAGCTACTTCTGATCCTAGATCAGAATTCTAATCACTCCTTCGGCTTACTGTTCCTCCTGTTGTAGGATTATTGTAATCTTCTCTCCTTCCTGCTATCATTTGGTAGAGTTGATCTAGAGGATGTGCATCTTCTCTATTGTCAACAATTTCTGTGTATCAGGGTTCTTGATACGGGTCCAATGGCTGCACTAATTTGACTTCACCATCTTTGAATATCATCAATTCCTTCTTTAAATTGATGACTGCATAATTTTCAAAGTCCCAATCTATCCTCAGGTAGGATAGGGATCCTTGCCACCCATGATATCAATTACTTGAAAGTCGGTATAGGTCTTTACTCCTACAACATCAACCTCAACTTCTTCCAGCCTTCCTATTGGTACAATGCAGTATTTATTTTTCATTTTGAGTTGTATTGGTGAGTATGATAGCTTCGGTTTTCCCAGTGCTTCCCATGTCTTTCGTGATAGAATGTTAACATTTGATCCAAGATCTAGCATTGTGTCTCTGATTTTGAATCCTCCAACTTGACTGTTTACGTGGAACTCCTTTCTAGTCCTTATCTTATTTCTTTTTACTCTTCTTATATATATTTCAGTTGAGTTACCTGAGTCTCCAGGTCCTGCTCCTCCTTGCACGACCATTTCTAGGTTTTTCTTTGATTGTTCCAACATCTATCCATTGTTTAAAATTTTCAGGAACAATCGAAACCACTCTTCCATCGGTGTTCTTGTATGGATTATATTTCCTCCCTCACTATATTGTTGCAAAAGTTCCATACTCCATTGTCTTACTATATGTGAGAATGTTTCTAGTGCTTCTTTAAAGTATTTCTTCTATCCGTCTGGGCTGAAAGCTTTCTTTGGGGATGTCGATTTGATTAGCTTTATCGGGTCCATGTCTCGTGAATCATCTCTTATCTTATTCCCTCCCTGCGTGACTATAGCTACACTTTGCAGAGGTTTATTCTCTACTATTCTTGGTTCTGCATTAACTAGGTTAGCTCCCCTTTGTCTGGATCTCTCTTCCCACCTCTTAATCAACTCCGGGCAGTCTTCAGTAGCATGTGCATTGACTCTGCACTGAGAGCACCATGGTCTCCTCGATAGCAGACATTCTCTTGCTACATGAGCTTCATGATCACACTTATAACACCCTATTGGTCCTCTTCCTCCAGCTCTATTACCTCTCATTCCTCCTTCTCGCCCTCTTGGAGTCTCGTTTACTCTATAAGACGACCTGTCTAATCATTCTACCAATGCATAAAGGGCTCTGAATTGCTTTGTATTATGAGTTGTATAGGCAAAAAATTCACAGTAGATGTTATTTGGAACATTTGAGTACTTTTGCAGAATTGGACATAGTCGTGGAGGATGACCAACACCTTTACATATTTCGCAACATTCCGCTGTTGTTTGATTTTGTTGATTCAGGAACCCCGGTAAGTGGGGTTACGGTTAGTATAGCCCTTGAGTATTTATCTGTGCAACTCCAATGACTGGTGGGCCCCCCTGTGTTCTGACCGCTAAATTTCGAACGTTTTCTCCCCATAAACTCAAACATTTTGTGGCTACATGTCCTTCCATCAAGCAGTGTGTGTACAACATGTTGGGTCTTGTAGGTTGTACCGGTTGAATATCTTTTAGTTTCTTCATAAAACTGGCTATTTGATGTTGTAGTCCTAGTATGGATGGATCTTGTACTTCTTCCCCTCCTCTTAACTCTTGCAGGTATCCTGCCATTGCTTCTATTATCATTGCTTGCTTGAGAGCATCTTAAAGAGTATCAATCTTTTGTTGTGTCAATGATGTCCTTCTCAATGGTAGGAGTGCTTTGATGAACAAGTCCCATTGGTGATTTGGATCGATTAGGTAACTTAGCTTTCCAATCGCGTATTTAAATCTTCTCATCAAATCCAAGGCTGTTTCTCCTCCCCGTTGTTTTATTTCCCATAGCTCAGACAATCCTTGCTGATTCGTCTTAGGCAGGTTGAATTCTTGGACGAATTCCTTCTTAACATCATCTACTGCTAGGTTATGGTGTTCTTCTGACCATTTTATGAACCAATGCAAAGGTCTTTCCCTTAATGTGGTTTGAAACTCAATTAACTTGACTACATCTGGTGTCCGTTGAGACCTCCAAATTTCTTCACGGAGGTACCAGTGTTGTTCTACATCGATGTTACCTTTTCTAGAGAATTCTGGGTATCAAGTGAATGATCCCACCATATTTCCTTCTGTTGGTGGTACTAAAACAAAACCTCTACTTCCCAGATGAGATATTCCACTACCAACACTCTTGCTAGTAGATACCTAAACTGTGGATTTATTACTACTCAATTTGTTAATCTCTCGTAAATTAACAAAGAACTTATTAGGTGCATGATAGAGTACTAGGGGAAGGTTTGGAGTAGTACTACTTGAAGCTTTGGGAATAGGTTTACCTTGCATTATGGTTTTCGGTATCTCTTGGAATAGTTACTCCATTGCAACATATGGCTCCACATTAGACTCCTCCTCGGGGCACGCGTCCCGCTCATTGGAATTTTCTCCCTTGTCTCTTCGGCTTGGGCTCCTATAAACTTGCCTAACTTCCTTAACGGACCCTTCCAGTCCTTGGGGTCCCATCTGACCTTCTCTTTCCTCTATCATCTATGACGCCTTTTCCTTGTTCTGTCGATTCTTCTCTTTCTTTTCAAATTCTCGTATTGCCCTTTCCCTCCACTTATTAGCAATCTGCGCCCTTCGATGTGCTCTCCACTCTCTCAACCTACTGGAGGTTCCAACATCCATATCCCTATTCCCCCTTTTTCCTTACTCGTAGCATCTTTCCCTCAACTCCTTCCCCTAGTATTGGAGGTTTAGGTCTCCATCTTAGGATTTTGGAATGACATCAGGCCTTCGTCCTGTTGTGGTCTGGAAAATCGCTGCAACAACATTGGGGGATAACCACCCGGTCCAGAGCTTAAAGCAGCTCATTTTCCATTTATGATAGTGGCTCCGACTGGTTTAACTAGGTCCAGTTACCTTTTCCTTATTTCTATTAGTTTATGATGTATTTTTAACTAACAACAGACAGGAACATCAGATCACTTCTTCTTGTTGATTGGGCAAGAGAATGACCCTTCAGCTAATTTGGGTTCAACCAAACCACAACTAAGATTTTTCCTCTTCGAGAAGAGGACTTAAAAGAATGTAGAACTTAATCTAAATGCAAACTTGTTCTATAATACAAACAAAAGAAACTAATCTAAATCATATCTTAATTAGGTAGATATAGATCTAACCCAACTAAGAGCAAGATAATTAAATGATTATAATTTAAATATGTCTGGATTTTAATTAATGTCAAGCTAACAAAGAAATTCAATTAGCTCACTTTTGTGAATACCAAAACACACTCTATTGAGACCATTTGACTGAAATAATAAATCAACAACACTCCGAAATAAATTCACAAAAATGATATCGATTGTCAAATCAGTCAAGCCAATAATTAAACAATAATATGTGGAATAAATTCACAACACATTACTATTTAATAAATCAGTTTTATAAGACAGATTTCTGAGTAATGGTTACTCAGAAATCAGAGTTTAATTCATAAGAGCATAGATACATAACAATTTGGGACAAATTTTCCACATCAACAGAAATGCATAAACATGAATAAAATGAAACAACAATTTTATTAACATAAAAATGAAACTGGTATTTGATATAGAAATGCCAAAAATACCAGTTAATTGAATTTGCTTCTTTGATCTTGGTCTCTAACAGTACTTTACATTACTTTAATTTCTTCTTTCAAAACTAAAGCTGCAGAAATGCAAACTCTATCCATCATACATAATTCAAGATATAAAGAAAAAACCCTCAATAATGTTCAGATCTAAAATTTTCTCAACTCCCTTCTACAACTCTAAATTCCTATAACAGAAATTCTTTTAGAATTACAGAATTGCAGAGGAGAGCAGTCCTTTTTACATTTTGCAATTTGCAATTTATAATCCTTCCAAAAGTATTTTGAGAAGAGAGTTTGTTGAAGAAAAATCTGCCAAATCCAATTTTATTTGCTCAAAATTTCCAATCTTTAATTGTTGGAGCTTTCTCATTGATTGAGATCTTTTTCTCCATATCCCTTCTATTGTTTTTCCTGCAAAAAGAAACTAAAATAAATTAATATGCAACAATAAAATCAAAATATTATCTCTAGCATTAAAACAAATCCAATCAAATTCTATTTAAATAAATAAATAAAAAAGAAATTTGAGCTTCTTATTGATGCTCATAATGATTTTAATTAACCAAGTATATTATTGATGCATAAATATGAAATTAGAAGAGACTTGGGCAAATATAAATGAAGAAAAAAAAACTCAGAAAATGATTTTGTTTTAGAAATTCGAAGCTTGATTTTCTGCCTGATTTTTGACTCAAGAAATGACCAAATCTGTTAGTGAAACCTCTTCAAAAAAATTTTCCTTTATTTTCTCTTTCCAAAGAGCTATCCTGGGCCTCATTTGGCCAAGTAAAACTCAATTTATGAGCCTCCAAAGTTGATAAGTCAAATCTAATATAAATCTGGAAATTTTGTTGCTGGGCTAAAAAAAATCAAAATTTTAACTAAAGTCTAATCCTAAATTAAATTCTAATTATCTAATAATTAATCCTAATTTATTTTTTATTATAGATTTAAACTAATTATTTAATAACCTATTTATTAATGATTATTAATCTAATTAACAAATACAATTAACTAATTATAAACAGATTAATCTAATTAATAATAAATTTAATTATATTTTAAATATTAATTAATTTAATTAATTTAAAATTAATTATTTTAAATATTTAAATCTAAAACTAAACTAATACTATATTGATTGAAAACTAACCTACCACTACTAACTAACACAACTTACCTTAATATTAATACTACACTAACTAAAAAGTAACGTTAACAAATACTAACTTAATACTAAAAGTAACCTACGTTTTAAACTAACATACCTTACCACTAATGTAAACTAACAAATATTAAACTAACATACCTACCACTAACTTATAAGACTTACCATTAATGTTAATAACTCATCGCATCGGGGATAAGACAAATGAACCTAATCGCATCGCATAAAGCAAATGAAGGTCATCGGGGTTTTTAAAAGGATGCTCTGATGGATACTTCCAATGCGATATGATTTTTTAACTCATCGCATCGAGGATAAAACAAATAATGCATCGCATCAGCATATAACAAGTGAAGGTCATCGGGGTGTGTAATCAAAACTTCCGATGCGATGGAATGTTTTATTAAAACTTCTGATGCAATGTAATGTTTTATTTTATTTTTTTAATTTTTAATTTTTATATGTATTAACTTAAAACTAACCTAATACTAACATTAATATATACTAATGCTAACTTTAAAACTAATTTAAAACTAAGTTAATACTAACAAATACTAACTTTAAAACTAACGTTATACCTATTCAAATTGAACTAACATTACATTAAATAAAAAATAACACTTCATTATAAAACTAAAGCTCCACTAACGTTAATGACTCATTGCATCGGGGATAAGACATGA
This sequence comes from Pinus albicaulis, assembly GCA_034641835.2. Classification (NCBI taxonomy): domain Eukaryota; kingdom Viridiplantae; phylum Streptophyta; class Pinopsida; order Pinales; family Pinaceae; genus Pinus; species Pinus albicaulis. Next base: position 28,069 of record JAXQQM020087274.1, on the reverse strand, counting down.
GGTCATCGCATCGGGGATATAACAAACTCATTGCATCGGGGCTTTAAAAGGATGTGGCGATTGAAATTTCTCGATGTGATGTTTTGATTAATTTTATTTCTAATTTTTATATTTTTTATATAAAATTTTAATTTAATTAAATTAATGATATTTTAAATATTAATTAATTTAAAATTGAATATTGAATATTAGTTTTTATTTTTGTTTTGTTTTCATTTTAATGATGTTAAATTAGATTATGAATTTATCTAAAGTATATTTTCTTATCTAAACTACAGCCACTTCGATAAAAATGAACTACAACCATTTCGACATTTTGGATTTTTTCGAGATTAGTAATTTATTTGAAAATTGGAAAATTAGAATACATGACTGAAATCTCGATGCTTTATGATTTGATTGTATAAGAAAAAATAAAAATTGTTAGTAATAACTAACTAGGGGTTAATATTTAAACTAAATGCATTATTGAACTAATTTAATTTAAAAAAAAAGGAATATTTTGTACATTTTATGCATTTTTAACCTAGACGACATAGATGATTAGACTTCAAAGGAGTGTCATTTACAAACCAGTTGATCAAATGAGGTGAAACAAGCATCAATGAAAAGCTTATAAAAAATCGATTTCAACCAAGCAATCAAAACAAAAAAATCTGAAGAAGTTGAAAAATCAATAAAATCATGAGGTAATTAACTTAATAGAAAACTTAAAAGGCACTTAGCTAAAATTTTATAGAAAGGGTCCCCATTATTTGAAGTGAACAAGTTAAAAATGGGGGGGGGGGGTTGTTGTACCGTACAACAATTGACGATTCACTGGAAGAAACAGTTATCTCTGTTTGATATGAATGAAATTTTCCTAAAATTAAAGTACAAATAATTAAAGAGGAGAAAATTCTTTTTGGAATGCTTGACTAGGTTCATTAATCTGAATAAAAACAAGAATTATCTTATTGTAATTTTATTAAAATTCCTCACAAATTAAAATATTTCATAACTCTATATCAGTCCTTAATTAGTTGTAGAGATAAAGTAGAGGTCACTTTATAGCTTAGCTTTTAAAATGTACTCATTTGTCGCAGGTAGAGCCACTGCTGCCAGCAAACATCTATAGTCTTGACAGGGTTACCTTTTAATCATGAATCATTCAGAATCCCATCTATTTAAGAATTATTGATCTAGAGATAAATCCATTTATATATGTTTATTATTATTATTATTATTATTTTAATTCTTAAAAGCCATTGTCCTTGTTTGGTAGCCAAATAGTTGATAATGCCATTCACTGGTTATAATTGGACTGAACAAGTTGGCTCGTGATGAGACCCCTTGTCTTACAATTGTTTGCAATCATAAGCCATTACCCTGGTTTGTTTAACACTGTTGGTAATGTCAGCCTATTTTTCCCCTATGATCATGGTAAGCAGGCTCACGATGAGACCTCTTATCTTTTAAGTTTTAAATATATTTTGGATTACACTAGAAAAATAAAACTCTTTTAAATAGGGAGAATCATTGAATCTTTAAGAGTTCAGAATGACAATTTCAGAGTTAAAAGTGCTTTGCTGTAAAGTGTCTTTACTTGGTTAAAAATAAATTTTCTTGACTGATAATAGAATTTTGAAAGATCTTAATAAAATATTGAAATCTAAAAATAATTACAATTTTGATGAAAAAGAAATTTATCAGATTTCATGATAATTCGTCAACTTCTTTTGTTTTGTAATCTCTTCCTTAAGTATGTCTACCTATATAATAAGAAAAACAAATTCTGCTAAGAGATTTAAGAAAAAGCTAATATGATACTATTAACAATTTTTCCTATCTATGCCAACCATTGTTAGGTAACAAGAAGGCTTTCCATATAAATCATGGCAAAGTCACCAAAATCAAAACTGAAAACTAAAGAAAAAGAATTCTTAAGCTAAAGTGAGAAAAGAAATCAACAAACAAAAATAAAAATGAAGCAATTAGAAAGTGGAAAGGAAAATCCAAGTTTTGAAATACAAATTCTAACAAGAATTTTTATACCAATGTCTCAACAACACAAAGTAAAAGAAAATAATGATGTAATCATTCTTTCTTATGTTGAGATCCAAAAAACTTCTACCTTGCAGGGTTGTAAGTGTTTTAGGCTTTAGATAGCAGTGATCATAAAATTCAGCCACAATAAAAAAATTATGTCTGATGTCAATCTTCTTGTTTCAAAGCATTATCTTAATCATTTTGTAATAAAAGGAATGCTTAAAGGAACAAACTAAAGGTTTAGAAACTTCCTAGTGTAGTTGTTTCAACGAGGATTATTATTGCTTCTTGAAATGAAACCAGGAGAAGAGCATAGGGCTTCCAAAATATGATCTGGCAGGTGATTGAAAGCTTTTATGAAGAGCTGCAAAACATATTTTTTATATCAACATAATTTAAAAACAAAACTGAAACTAAAGTAGTGAAATGGAAATTAATGAAAATGGGCACATGAATCTTACCATTGGATAATTGCATTTGATGTTACCTGAAGGTATCAATTTCTCCAATAATAGCTAACTTCTTCTTTTAGTTGACATTAAAAATATGAAGAAGGTAAACTAACCAAAATCCTATAACCCAAAATCATTATTTATTTTATTTAAACTAAAGCAAGCAGTAAAATGTAAACATGGAATGCTTTGTGTTCAAGGGAATTGAAATTAAAACAAATTCATCAAAAATGAGATTGAGAAGTTGCAGTGATGAATATTCTCAAAATATTATAAGTTTTATACAAATTCCATGATTTTATAAATTGTTCAAAGACCAAATTTAAGATAATGAAATTTAAAATAGAGAGGTCTTAAATTTCATATTTAATTATGAAATTATTTAAAACTGAAATATATGAGAAATCAAAATTATTTGAATATGCTACAAATTTTTCATCAATTGCTTTCGTATCATAGGGGTTATCCAAGATTGTTTTAAATTAACCCAATGCCTTATCGGATGATTCGTATTGCATGCGTTGAAGTTTATTGCATCGGGGGTTGCAGTAGAAAATTGATGATATGAGATCATGCAACAAGAATATGTGCGATGAGATGGAGCGATCATACCATTGAAGAAATGTTATATTTAGGATCGCGGACAGTCATGTCGCAAATTGCACATCACACACCGCATCTCACAATTTGTATTTTGCGCATTGCACATTGCGCATCGCAGATTCGGAATAGTGGTATGGCCATGAATAAAAATTCGATGAAGCGATTGCGATATCGGCAATGCGATGGATGACGTGGCTTTCGACAGTATGATATGAGCATCAAAAATGCGATGAGCGATATCAATATTGGCATATCATAATATTGGAAAATAGTCATGTCAGAAATGCCAATATGATTCTTGCGATAGCAGCGATGCGATGGTTATAATAACCGGTGATGAGCAAAGAGCGATAAGTGATGAGCAATCGACGATTAATAAAAAGCGATAAGCGATGAGAAATAGGCGATGATTTATCACATCGCAACTTTTAAAATGAGCGCACGAGGATGTATTCAGTTTTCCTCTCGATTTGCGATTTGCAATTGAACTTATCGCATCAAAGGTCTTGCAAATGAATATATTAGAATGTGATTTCCCCAATTTGCGATTGTCGATTGAGTTCATCGCATCGAAACTTTTCAAATGGAAGGATTAACCTTATGTTTAATGCGCTTTTGCGATCCGATCCATCACATCGGAACATTTGAAATGAATCAACCTTATGTTAAAATGCGATATCTGTGATGCGATGGATGACGTAGTTAATCGATGATCGACAATCTTAAGCACATGACGTAACAATTATTGATACTCTGATATGAGATGAAAAATGGACCCGATGGATTTATTATGATCATTTAATATCATATCGGCTCCGAGACATTGATACTTTTAAAATTATGACCCTACCACTATTGTGATTGAACGGACGTGATATTTCTTATGAACTTGATTTAAATTTAATATCGGGTCCAAAATTATGTGAACATCACAATATTGGTAAAGTCATTATAATGGAAAATGAACAAAAAAAAGGAACATGGGAGATGTATGAATTTTGCAGTTTCGGAGATGTGAAATGTTCCGATATGAATCTTCCGATAGTGTTTTCAATGTTTCTTGGGTTTTCTAAATAAATGAAAGCAAAGTTAAAGAATGCTAAAATTCTAATGAATCACAAATAAAATTTCCCTGAACCTATTGGAAATTTGAAATGAGTTTGTTGCTTACTTCAAGTTTTGAAAACAAATGAAAACCTGCAAATAAAAAAAAACAAGAATAAAAAATAAACTAAGGAAAAGAGAAACTATTAATAGATGAAAATGAACTTGTAAATGCATACTTGGAAGAAAATTTACGGTAAATTTTACCTTTTCTGAAGCTTCAAGTTCTCCCAATTTTTCTCAAAATTTGCACAAGTTCAACATGTTTTAATCTGAAATGCTAATTAATGATTGCATCCTTTCCAAAATTACATCGGAAGACTAGAGTATTAAAAATGAGTTCTTAGAATTACTTGTGAAAAAAAATTGTCAAGTGATAGAAAATTCTTGGAATTTCTTCATGTATGATCAATGTTATGAATTTTTGAGAAAACAAGAAAGTTGAACTCTTGACAAGTAAGTATGATCAGATAATTTAAGAGTTTTTCAAATGATCTAGGCTGCTTCTCTATGATTGAAATGGATGCCAAAAAGAAATTGGATTCATTACTTGTTTTATTAAAAATCTGAAATAATGAAATAAATGCAAACGGAAAAGAAAATTAATCTATTCCTATTTTTAACTTAATGAAGGAAACATGACTAGGTATAGTCATACTTCCAATGAAGCCATGTAAGCATTTTAATTCCTGCATGTATGTACATGTCAAACATTAGTAAAAATGTAAATATAATTAAACTACAAAAACTAAATTTGGAAGCTGAATGTATCTTTATTGTTAGTAGATTATTCACCATTACTTTCTCTTGAAATGCCCTTTCCAACTGAATTTCAATTGGATCATAGAAATCTGGATGGATTTCCATTATTGAGTGGGAGAGGTTTAAAAGAGAAGATGACAGGAAGGGTTGTAGAAATGATCTTTCAGCAACAATGGCCTATGTGATTTTGTCTGTGTTATGATTAAGTGCTAAATTATTAACGATCTTCTGTGATGGAAGATTTCCAAATGTCTTTCAAATTGATCAATGAAAAATGGATGGGAGTCCAATAAATCAAACAAAAGATTATTAATTGAATTAGATTGTTGGTCATATTGTGAAAATACACTTGCTTGTTGGTACTGCTTTTGAGAAAAAAGAAGTGATTGATAAGGAATGAATATCAATTGAAATTGAAAGTTTAATAATTTTTTATGTTCACTATTATAATTTGAATCTTCATTTATCCATTGAAGCAATGCATCAATTGAGTGTTCAATATTGAGCTGCTAAATATGCCAGCATAAAGTATCTAAAATTTTAACACTAAAAACAGAAAATAAATCTGAAGGTAAAAATAAATGTTGAAATAATAACAAAATTGAATCATAGTTTACACTAGTGTTAAATTATTGTTACAACACAATTGGGACTGATTTAAAGCAATTTCATCTTCACAAGAATTGGGTAGAATAATGTGATTGTTGATACCCATTTGTGAATTAGAAAGAAGGGTATGACTCTGAATAGGAATGTGATCTTGATCATCATATAAATCATAGATTGGAATGGTTTCTTGAATGCTGAAATCATAAGTATGATAATTTGTTTGAAAATGAGAACTATTTTGAACAATTTCTAAATTAGATTGTTCTTCATTTTCACATTTGATTAGACTTTGATCATGAGGATTAAATTGTAAAGAAGACACATCAATATCCTCAATGCAAAGTAGTTATCATAAATAATCTCAAGGCTTTCATTAAAATTCCTTTCCATTTTATTCAATGAATTGAGACAAGAAGTAATATTTAGGTCATGTTCATTAATGCCAGAAGAATGATCATTAATTAATTTTCTATCTTGATAAAAACTAATTGGCAATTCATTTAGATCAACCTTTCTATTTTCTAAAATATCATTAATACTAGGAGAGGAGAAATTACCAACATTTAAAATATCAGGATAAAGGGAAAAATGAGAATCAGAAATAATTAATTCAAAATTTTCTCTGTTCTAGAAATCTTGTGCATTCGGTTCACTATAAATTTCAGATTCTAGATCATTTCTTTGTCTACTCATGCTTTCTTGAAGAAGGCTGCTTTGCTACTTTTCTTTCGGCATTTGTTCATCATGAAAAAATTCAGAAATATGTACAGCAGCTTGCATTTTATTATTCACTTTGATTGCTGCTTGCACTTGTTGATTTGCGATATGATTTTCTGAATTCAATGCAGAGGAATTTTCATATTTCAAGGTAGCTTTTTATCCAAAACTGTTTCTATTGTCTTCTTGCATTTGGATAGAAATATTTTCCAAGATTTGCGAGACCACTTCATCATAATTTATTTGCACATCGATATTGGAATTATCATTTATGTTAGAAGGAGATGGAAGAAATCTTGAACTAATTTCATATGGATTGGGAATGGGAGGAAGAGAGCAAATATATTCAAACCAATCTAGTGATTCTTCTTCCGTAGGTTTATCTTCAACTTTCAATATTAAAAAATTTAAATGAAATCGAATATTAAAATCTCTAACAGACTCATTTTCAAATCTATGTAGATATTCAATTTCATTGCATACCTTTTCATAATCGTATCCGTCAAATTTAAAAATGAAAAGTGTAACAAATTGATCCCAAATGTGAATTGAGACAACCAAAAGAGTTCTACACCAGTTTTTAGCTTTTGCCGCAAATGTGAGAGTAAAAATTATGCATAAAATGCCTTCATCAATTCCTTGAAAATCATAATTTGAAACATTTTAAATAAATTGAAAGACATGATTAAAACCAGAAGAATTTTTCTTACCATTAAAATTTACCTGAGACAAGAGTCTTACCACTTCGGGTGGAGTATTGGAAGATGCACGTCTACGTATACAACTCCAGATTGGAAGTTTAAGAGGAGCCATCATGATTTAAATCAAATGTTAGAATTGAAAAGACTCCAATGGATAACGAGTTTCAGGCCCTCCTTCTAGCACCAAAAATGTCGTGGCCTCGAAAATCGCTGCAACAACATTGGGGGATAACCACCTGGTCCGGAGCTTAAAGCAACTCATTTTCCATTTATGATAGTTGCTCCGACTGGTTTAACTAGTTCCAGTTACCTTTTCCCTATCACTATTGGTTTATGATGTATCTTTAACTACCAATAGATAGGGACATCAGATCACTTCTTCTTGCTGATCAAGCAAGAGAATGACCCTTAAGCTGATTTGGGTTTAGCCAAAATACTTGACTAAGATTTTTCCTTTTTGAGAGGAGGACTTAAAAGAATGTAGAACTTAATGTAAATGTAAACTTATTCTATAATACAAACAAAAGAAAATAATCTATATCCTATCTTAATTAAGTAGATATAGATCTAACCCAACTAAGAGCAAGATAATTAAATGATGAGAATTTAAATATGTCTGGCTTTTAATTAATGTTAAGCTAACGAAGAAATTCAATTAGCTCACTTTTGTGAATACCAAAACACATTCTATTGAAACCATTGTTAAGTCTCTGTAACAAGCAAGATTGGCAAAGTCCGATTACAGAGTTAACATCATTTCAACCAACTTTGGGATTCTAGGATCTAGCCCTCCTGAATCCGGAGAGGGATCTCTCTAATATGTACAAAGATGGATATTGTCTTTGAAGTTTAGGGTGATGATATTAGGCTAGTTATGAAGGCCAAGGGTTTTATTTGGTTTTATCGGATGGTTAAACATAGTTGCTGTCTGAGGCGGAAAGATCTATATGCAAATAGGTTCAAAGGTGAGAAGTTGCAAGCAAACAGAGTAAGCTTTGATCATAAAGAAGGATGATGGCAAGTTTCAGATCATTGGGCTATGGAGTCATAAGAGGATTTAATTGAAACGTTCAGGTTCAAGAAGAATCTATGGGGCAAGTCATCTATGCCTAAGGATCTCTTTAAAGCATGGTTTATGGAATGGGGTGATACAATAAGAAAGGGAAATAACAGATGCAGAACAAAGAGCAGCCCAGGATCTGGTAAGTACTTTGAAACTAGCCAGCCTTTGACCAGGCACTTAAGAAAAACATAGAAGTAAACTAGGATCTGGTAAGTACTTTGAAACTATCCAGCCTTTGATACACTTCTAATAGAATACAAATAAAAACGAAGGGAAAACTTGGAGGCAACCTTTGGAACAGAAACTAGTGGGCTGGGACTCACCCTGATCCTCTCCTAGTTCTTCTTTACTTAGTTACTTCCAAGACAATCACAAAGATAACACGGAATGACCTAAGATCTGATAAGTGCTTTGAAACTAGTCAGCTTTTGACACATCCTAAGGGAAACAATCAAATAGTTGGGCAAACAAGAAAGGGACTCAGGGCTAACCTTTGATTTCCTCAATTCATTCCTTACACAGCATATATTGAAAGTAACATTTAAAAATAACATTCAGCAGTGACGAAAAGATGAGGGAACGCCAACATCTCTGTACTTAGACTGAATTAAATCATTTCTAAATAACACAATTAGAAGAAAACATTGGGATAAAGATTTCTCAGCCAGAGAAGGTTACTGGTAAACAGTAGGTCCTAACACTGTTCAAACTGTTCTTTACAGTGGAAATGAAACAAATTGAAAACATAAATAAAATGAAAAGTTACAGTAAGAATAACATCACCATCAGCATAGACCAGGATCCCATAAATCAGCTTGTATTGATTGCTTCAAACCGGTTACAATCTTCAGATCCAATGTTTTAATCCACCTCTCTTCACAACCTAACCTAACTGTTACAAGCAGAGCTCCAAGAGCTTATGAAACCACTATTTACAGTCAAGAGTTTTCCACTCAGAGAAAGCTACAACACTTCAGCAATTACATTCACAACCAACTAATCCAACCCCTGACTCATCTTCTTCTGGAGTATTTATAGAAGGATGAGGAGGTGAGATCTGATAAAAAGATCTCAAATACAATTAATGCAGAATTAATGTCTTCCTGGCCCTGGGAGGCTCGATGAAGAAATTATACAGGTGTTCCGCTGCATTATTGTGTTTACACTTATGAAGTAAGCTCGGAGGGAGCTTTGTTGACCTTTGAGGCTCTGCGTACTGTTAGGGTTATTCTGCAAACATTCTGTCATTGAATCTGGTGCAGAAATAACTTCTTTGGCTGTTTCGAGGCATTATATCTAATCTTGTTCAATAAATTTGGCCTCTGACTGAGCATTTGAGGCAATAGGTGGCACTGCGGTGGTTGAGGAATCAATTCGCCTCAAAGTATGGCGGTGGAGGCAATATGTCTGATGAACACTTTTAGGTTTTCCTTTAATCTGTGTTCTGAGTCGGGGATTAGGCTTTTGATAACCGTCTTAGCCATAATCCCCACCAATCTATCCATAAAACTGCTGCTCTGGTTCATTTTTTCTTCAAAATCTGATACCCTTTCTCTGCTTTGATTTTGACGGCACTCTTCAGGCTTTACAGGGATGCACGTCAACCAAGGCTCATGAAACCTTGTTGATATCATTGTTCTTCACCCTGCGGTCGATTCTGTGGATTAATCGGAAGGACGAGAGTCGTCACCCTCATCTTTCAGAATTTCATAAAACACGACGAAAGAACCTTAGAACCTGCAAAATACAAGAAAAATGAAAAAATCCTGCGTTATATGGACAAGACTGCATCAGAGGGCGTGCGGGAAAATGGAGCAATCGGAGCCGTTGATCGTATTGCGATCAACGGTCGGGGGTGTTTTGAAAAGTCAGCGGAGAAAAAGGGATTTTGTACAATGGAATCGGGAGAACGAATGAGAACCGTCGATCTGCGGAGATCGACGGCGGAGATCGACTTTCGGACGCGCCGGGGGAAAGTTCAACAGGCGGGGAAATCCGTTAAAAGCCGGGCAGAAATGGCGATTGGCAACCGTCGGATGGGAGGGCCCAGATCCGACGGCAAAGGTGAATCCCGCTGCGGGGTTATGGGACGATAGATAACGCGCGGGCGAGGTGAAAGGACGGTGGTTTTGGAAATGAGGTGGAAGACATGTGTCGGCCAGCGTGTGGAATCGCTGGCTGACGGGATAAAACCGCCATTCGACGAAAGGTGGTGCGGGATACATACCATGGTTTTTGGAAACGAGCGCAGGGGAAGGGGGGTCCACCAGGTGTGAGGTACTCCGCTCCGTCGGATCTGGGGAGCAGATCAACTGTTGAGAAGGCTCGGGGAAAAAATACGTGGTTTCATATTTCACCCCCAAAACCTTATAAAAGATGGGTTTTTTTAAGGTTTCAAAGGAAAAGGGTGGAGTGGAGACCACGCTTCGGTTTAGCGCCTATGGACTTGAGCGGCCGGTCGTGGCGCTCGGGTATGTGAGGGCGGATAAGGCAGGGGCTTAGCCTGAGGGGCTTAAGCCTAACGCATAGAAACATGTGTTTTCTATGGTTTTTCCAAAGAATTCAAAAGGAAATATGATTCCGATAAGGTTAAAACATGGGTTTTTAACCTTGGGGAGAGAAAATAATGGAGGGATAAGGAAAACATATGGTTTGGTGGGGTTTTCATGAATGAAAGGAAATTGAAGAAATGAAGGTGAGATGGAAGCAAGGGAGGGGAAAAAGGAGGAGGATGCATCAATATTTGATTTGGATTTTTATGGAATATCAGAGGCCGGGAGAAGGAAAAGTATGAAGAACCAACCAGCAATTTATGATCTTACTAACAGACTTCAAGCGCCAACAAGTTTAGGATTGAATTTGTTTCTTGAAGGATGCAAAGAATATTTAGCCACCAGCTGATATAATTGAAAAATATAGGTGGCTAACAGTGGCTCCACTTGGGGATGGTGCCTTCTTGAAGGCATCAAGAATTCAGACTTGATTTCTCTGGGATGCTGACTGGTGCTTGACCCATTGCTTGCTTTTGCTTTCCTTTGACAAAATAATATTAGGAAGAAAGATGAATTTCATGAATACAACTTCTACCTACCCCAATCCTACTGATCTAACATTTTTTCTTCATCAGAGTGCTCTTGGATTGGAAAACTCTATACACAACATTTTATTCTTTTAAAGCAGGAAATCTAATCTATTTCTACTCCTTATTTCTCCCTGAACTCAGATTAAACAGTTGAGCTCAGATATTTCTCTACCTATTCTACTGTCTGTTGGGGTTAAACAGTCCAACAAACTTTCATTCTCTAAATTCTACGACAGAAATTTAAAAATAGTCAATTCAAGATTGAGTTGTTTGACTTGCTATGATCTATGGCATAAAAACAAGCTGCACATAGATTATTATTTGCAGAAAACTAAAAATCAAAACAGAAGGCTTAAGATCTGAAAGTTTCTTATCATGGCCTTCTCTTATTTTCATAGCTCTGTTTTTTCTTTTCTGTGAGTTATTTTTGCCTTTCCTCTGGTTCAGGTTTTGAGCAGATTAGAACCAGGTCTTCTCTTTTATGACTCAGAGAGATAAAACAATTTTGAGTCATATTTCTCTTGGGAACTTTGGTTCAAATTTTGAGTTTGTTTGAACCTTAATTTCTATCCTAATCTATCTACTGATAAGCCAAGATTAAACAGTTTGGCAAATCAAATTTCACTACCCTATCAGCAGAAAATTTAAAACTAATTAGTCAAGATTAGGCTGTTTGACTAACTAGAAGTGTGTTTTGCAGGAGTGGCATTTAAGCTTGCACACTTTCAGATTTACTTCTCTTTTTGGCATGGGGCCTTGCCTTTCTTGTTTTCATTTCTGCCCTCTTTTCTTTCTTTCTTTGTTTTTGTATTTTTTGATTTTTCACAACTCTGAATGCAATGATGGATGAAATATTTATAATGAAAAAGAAACATAAAAAGGCTTCAAAACTTAGAATGATTTAAGAAAGGTAATGCTTAAGCATCCTGGCATTGACAGGACCCCCAAACAATTTTGTTCCATTCAGCTCTTGTAAGAAGAATGCATTGTTTCCAGCAACTGAATGAATAGAGTAAGGGCCAAGCCATAGATGGTCAAATTTACCATGCTTTCCCTTGTCTTCCCTCTTTGAGTCCCACTTTAAAACTTTGTCCCCAACCTTGAAATCGCTGGCCTTTGTTCTTCTGTCAAAAATCTTCTTGATATTGTCTTGCTTCTGCAATGCTTTGTTGTACACTTCCTCCCTGGTTTGCTGAAGATGAATGGTCTGATTTATTCTTTTGATTATGTCATTTTCTTCAGTCTGCAACTCTTGAATTAACTTCATAACTGGTACACCAAGGCTGTTAGGAAAAATTGCATCTGTACCATATACAAGCTAGAAGGGTGACATACCAATGGATTTCTTCAATGTTAATCTGTCAGCCCAAAGTGCATAGATCAGCTTTGTGTGCCAAGACTTCTTATTGTCCTCCAACAGTTTCTTTATTATGTTCACTAAGATTTTGTTGGAAGACTCTGCAAGTCCATTACCTTGAGGGTAATAGGCTGTGGAGTGTCCCAATGTTATCTGGTACTTGTGACAGAATTCCACCATTTTCTTCGATCCAAATGCTGCTGCATTATCTGTGATGATCTTGGTAGGACAGCCAAATCTGGAAAGGATATTGGTTTCTATGAATTTAATAATAACCGAATCATTGGCCTGTCTACAAGGAATGGATTCTATCCACTTAGTGAAATAGTCTGTGGCAGTAAGAATCCACCTGTGCTGGGCAGAGGATGGTGGATGGATTTCTCCTATGAAGTCAAGTCCCCATTGTTGAAAAGGGGCTTCAACAGTAATTGGATGTAGAGGAAGGGGTAGTAACTTTCTCTTGCCCTCAAATAATTGGCATTTATGGCAAGTAGTTGTCATTTTGTGTACATCAGGAAAAAGAGTGAGCCAATAGAAACCAGCCCTCAAAATTTTGTTGGCTGTTGACTTCCAGTACAAATGGCCTCCACACTCTCCTTCATGGAATTCCTGCTTAATATTTTCTGCATCAAACTCAGGCAAACATTTAAGCAATATACCACTCGCATTTTTCCAATAAAGACATTTATCAATAATGCAATAGTTTACAGCTTTTAACTTTAGGAATCTTGCCTTAGTTTTGGATAAACCAGGAGGTGTATTCAGATTAAGCAAAACAAAAATAATATCAGTATACCAAGGAGAATTCGCAAAATGATCTTCAACAATGGGAGTTGAGAATTCTTCTTGGTTATCCAAAGCATCAATCATATTAATATCAAGAAGTTCACAATTTGATTCAGCCATTAATTTAGCTAGACCCTGACCTTTGATGAGCTTAGTGGGTTTTATTTCTAAATCATATTCAAGAATTACTGCAATCCACTTACCTCTTTTACCATCTGGATCCTGGGTTAGAATGTCTTTTACAACTGAATTTGGGACAAAGGAAATGATATGTGAGTGAAGGATGTATACTCTGAAGTCCTTCAAAGCCTTTACCAAAGCAAAAGCTTGTTTCTCCATAATGTTATACTTCAAAGGAGCATCCCTCAATGCCTTGCTAAAGAATGAAATGGGTTGCTCTTGTCCTTGTGGAATTTTCTGTAAAAGGACAACATCAATAGTATGTTCTGATGCAAATGAGAAGATATAAAAATCTTTTGAAAAATCAGGGCTTATGAGAACCGGTGTCTTGGTTAACGCTTGTTTTACCAGTTCAAAGGATGTCTTTGCTTCCGAGGTCCATTTAATCCCTTGCTCCTTCTTCAGCATGTTTGTGATATTCCTAAGGAGGTCAGCCAAGTTCGGGATGAACCTTCTCAAAAAGTTAATCTTTCCAATGAAAGACTGCAACTCTTTGCTGTTTCGAGGATGAGAGATTTGCAATATGGCCTCAATCCTCATGGGATCAATCTTTATGCCCTATTCTGAAATGATGTGCCCAAGAAGCTTACCTTCTTGGAGACCAAATAAAGTCTTCTTAGGGTTCAAAGATATCCCAAACTTTCTGCACTTCTCGAAAACTTTCCTCAAGTGTTCTAAGTGTTCTTCATCTGTTTTTGAAAACACGGTTACATCATCAAGATAGATAATGATGAAGAAACCCAATTCTTCCGAGAATGCTATGTCCATGGCTCTCTGAAAGGTTGCTCCAGCATTCATTAGACCAAAAGGCATTTTCACATACATGAAAGTGCCCCATGGTGTAGTAAAAGTTGTCTTTAATTGATCATCAGGGTGGACTAAGACTTGATTATACCCTGAATAGCCATCCAACAAAGAAATTCTTTTAGACCCCACCACCCTTTGTAAAATATGGTCCATCTTGGGCAAGGGGTAGTTGTCTTTTAATGAGGCTTTGTTTAAATTTCTAAAGTCTATGCAAAGCCTGATTTCTCCAGTCTTCTTCCTAACAGACACCAGATTAGATACCCACTCAGAATATCTAATAGGGACAATAATACCAGCATCGTGCATTTTCATGATTTCCTTCTTGACCAATGGGAGCTGCACAGGGTTTATTCTGTGCAGTTTCTGTTTGAATGGTTTTTGGTTTTATTTAAGAGGGATTTTGTGCTGTATTATTTCAGTGTCATAGGATTTAAGATCTTCATAACTCCACGCAAAAAAATCAGAAAATTCTCTGAACAGCTCTAAATATTTGAGTTTAATGGGAGCTGGTAAAGTTTTGGACAGCTTGATCATCTTCGGTTTTTCCTCACTGCCTATATTACATTCTTCCACTTCAGTTTCTACAGGTTCTAGTTTAGGTCTTTTTGCCACATCATCAAAATCAAACAGTTCTTCTAGAGGGGCCAAACCCTTGGGAAAATTATCATCCTTAGAATGCAGAGTTTCCAATTCCTCTGTTTCAGATTTTGCACTTAATTCTGTTTGGTTTCTAAGTTTGATAGTTTGAAAGTTTATATCTACCAGCTGTGGAGACGGTTCTTCTTCACCAAGAAAATTTTCTTCACTGCAGTCTGTGTCATAATCTGAATCTGAACTACGGAGCTCAAACTCATTTCTGAATTGCATGAAGTCTTCTATTTGTTTATCTCCATCAAATACTTGCCAGTATTTCTTGTTATCTGGTATAGCTGGTCTGAATTTTATCTGAGAGGTGTCATCATACAGTATTGGGCAGGTTCTAACAGCAAAGGCTAAATTGTGGGCTGCAATGTTTGTTTTTCTTGGGACAAAAGTCAGTGTGGACTCCTCAAATGTTCTCAAAAGATCCATGACATCATTCCTGTAGGCCCTAAGTCTGGGGTGATTTGCATTATACTCCCCATTAACTTGCCTAATGATTAATTCAGAATCCCCATATACATTGATTCTCTTGGCACCTAACTTTTTCAAGAGATGCAAGCCTAAGAGAAGGGATTCATATTCTGCTATGTTGTTGGAACACTGGAAATTTAATTTGCATGAAATACATTCGGTATGACTGTTTTCAGTGTTAGTGATCCAGACACCTGCACCAGCATTTGTTTTGGTGCATGACCCATCAAAATACATAGTCCAGAGAGGAACACTTTCATTTTGGTGAATGGGCTTTGTATAATTTGATTCCTCAAGTTTTTCATCGGGTTGAGGATTGTCCTGCTGACTGTCAAGTTTTAAGTTCAAAGGATTGATGACTTGCAGTTCAAGACCTGTGTTAACTTTGTTAGGATTTTTGGATGCAATAGACTGTTTTGGCAGTTTAGCGTTATGCTCTCCTTTCTCTGTTTCAGCCATTGATTCTGTTGAAATGATTTGTCCTGTAAGTGCTTCATCATTAAACATGATAAAAGAATAGAGGCTTGTGCTTACAGCATACAAAGGAGAGTTTTGAGGCTGGTCTTGACTTGTCACTGTGTACTGCATGTGGGTTTCCCTGTAAAGTCTTCTAGTCTGATTGAAAACAGGGATAGTCGCATAGGTCATGTCCATATGCATGGTTCCCTATAACTTAGCCCCCCAAGATCTTGACAAAAGCATTCCATACTTTGGGGGGACATCAGCCACAACAACATCCATGACTAAACATTTGGCTGGAATCTGGGTTAAGTTAACACAAAGATCTTTTATCAATCCTAGACATTTAACTCTGCTTGAGTCAAAGGAGTACAAGTCTTTGTAAGGTCTGGTAATTTCAAGACCCAGGCTTTCCATTACAGCTTTTGGCATTAAATTATGGGAAGCGCCCGAGTCATGCATAGCGTTGTGTAGAATTTTGTCATGAATGTTTAAGCTTACATAAAAGGGAGGGACAGGACCTTCTTGAAACTTACCTTCAATCTTTGGACCAAAAATGAGCTCTGGTTGGTCATCATTAAGATTGAGTGAATCTTCATTATCTTCTAAGTTCAAAGCTTTCAAAATTTTGGACCTATATACATGTTGGGCAGCTAACTCAGTCAAAGGAACAGAGATTTTGATCTTTGAGATTTCCTGTTCCAGGTTGAAAAGGTTTTGATTCTTTAAAGCATTGACTTCAGCCTTGTTTGCTGCCACTTTATCAGCAATAACCGTTTGCTGATTTGGTTTATCTACAGTTGAAGCAGTTGTTTTACCAGGAGTACTAACCGAGGTGCTAGTACTACTAAAGTTTTCACTCAGTTTTTCAATATTTTGAGTGTCTTTCTCCTTACCATTACCAGAATTAACAGCCATTGTTTTGTCTTTTTGCTTGATTGTTTTAGACTTGGTTGCAGCACTGTTTTGAGAAGGTTTGTCAGAGGTTTTATTGTTGGGGGTTTGTTGATTAGATCTACTTCTGAGTTCATATTCCCTTAAAGGCTCTATGACAGCGTTTTCCATGTTTTGATAGTAATTCTCATTATCATCTCTTCTGTCATCGTAAGGTGTATAAAGACCTTGTTTTTTATCAAAATGAACCTCAAAGTCATCATCATCTACCCCAAATAAGTTTATATCATCTTCCTCTGTTATTTGATCTATTTGTTCAACCTCACTTAGAAAGTTTTGATGAAAGGGAGGAACGATCTGCTGATCATCTTCCCTGGGTTTGTTTGGAAGTTGATTTCTTCTAACATTCTGATTCTGGTTTTGGTTTCTGTTTTGAGGAGCGTTCTGATTTAGACTTGCTTGTGCTCTCTCTAGAATGCTCATTTTCTTCATCATTTCTTCCATCATTCTTTCCATCTTTGAGTTTGAAGTAGAAGGGGTGGATTCCTCTCTAAAAGATACTCTCTTTTCGGCTTTCATCCTTGCTCTCTTCTCCATGAGGTTAACTTCCATAGAAAGAGCACCTCTTTGCATATCTTCAAGGGTTGCAAAAACTCTTTCTCTAAGTGAATATGTCATGTCAGGATCAAACCCTTCAGGAAATTTGTTTAAAGCTGAACCCTGAGGAGGTTTTAGTTAAGGGGAAAGTGCATTAGACACGCTGTTAAATCTAGTACAATAAGCTTGTACACTTTCCCCCGGGTTCCTATGGAGATTTTTGTAATCAGCAAGGACCTGGAGAGGATTCTTTCTTACTTCCCATTTGTTTAAGAAGGTTTGATGGAAGGCCTGGAGGTCGTTAATACTGTGGGGGGTTAAACCTTTAAACCATTTTCTTTCTTCTCCCGCCAAACTTTGAGAAAACAGTCTGAGTTTGACAGAATCATCATCAATTTCATTTCTGTCAAAGTAGTCATTCATCTTGTCCACATGTTGAGATGCTGTTATAGTATTGCTAGCATCATATAAGGGAATTTTGGACTGATAGTCATGTGGAAGATTGACTAATGGTACAGGAAGGACTAAGGGAGCATACCATGCTGCCATGATATGTGGTGGAGGTGGATTTACAAGAGGAGGTGTGGGTTGAAGTGGAGTGGTTTAAACAGTGGATGAAGGATGAGCAGAAGTGGATGGAACAACAGTAGACTGCTGAGCTGATCTTGGATGAGAGACACCTAGATTATGTAGAAAATGTAAATCAGGAGGTGTTGATTCTCTATCCCCAAGGGTTTCACTTGTTTCGGGAGATGAAAGTGAAGGCTCAGAATCTAGCTGATCTAAATCACCAAATGACCTAGTCCTAAATGGGTTCAATAAGTCAATTTGTGATTCCTGCAGAGCTGAAAGATTGTCGGGTACTGAATTAGCTCTTAGGGGTGATCTGAAACTAGTTGAAAATTGTATCTTAGGAGACGTCCTAAGGATTCTTTCTGGGTTATCAACTATCTCAGGTGGATCGGGGTCAAGATGGGCTCTAGTGTGAATCTTTTTGGGAGCCACAATGTTTGTATGTTTAGACCCAAATAAACAGGAAAAGTTCAACAAGATATGACAATCTTTGAGAGGTTAACTAATCAGTTTTCTTATTTTTAATCCTGCAGCCTTGTACCCAGGTTTGAAGGATATTTTAAGGATGAGGGTTCTTCCCAGTAGAGTCTTAAGGGCTGCTCAGGATTGTGGAGTCGCCAGGTGGAAAGTCAAGAATGTTTTCAAAGGGGTACACTGTCCACCATAGTGTTTGTGAAACTTTCCTTTTCAAGAATATCCCCAAACACAACAAACTCTAACCAGAGATTGACTGGGAGGGAATTCACCAGATATGTCACCTCACAAAGAGGATGAGATCCGGAGGCTACCTGGCCCTTCCCAGACTCTGTCTAAGAGTATAGGGTAAAACACATCAAAGATATAAACAAGATAACAAAAATTAGTGTTTTACTACCAATCTGAAATGTTTTTGGTATTTTCTAAACTGTTTTTATTTGTGGTTTTAAAAGAATGTCCTAACTTTGCCTCAGAACTTAGCTACGGTTATGAAACAAAGACAGTCTATCCTTATGGCTAAGCAAGCTGATTTTCCAAGGTTAGATAAAACTTAAAAGAATCCTAGGGTTGACCTAGTTTGTCACTGATTCAAACAAGCTTCATCATAATTACCATTTTTTGGTAGTGCTTGAAAGGCTTCTTTTTACTCTCAAAATGTTATATGAAGATTCTGGGTAAGGAGTCCCCAGTGGAGTCGCCAGAAATGTTAGGTTCTGGTGGCTCAGCTGCAAAATAGAATAATTGTCATGGAACCAGAGATTCTGAGTTAAAACCTCCCCAGTGGAGTCGCCAGAAATGTTAGGTCTCTATAACAAGCAAGATTAGCAAAGTCCGATTACAGAGTTAACATCATTTCAACCAACTTTGGGATTCTAGGATCTAGCCCTCCTGAATCCGGAGAGGGATCTCTCTAATATGTACAAAGATGGATATTGTCTTTGAAGTTTAGGGTGATGATATTAGGCTAGTTATGAAGGCCAAGGGTTTTATTTGGTTTTATCGGATGGTTAAACATAGTTGCTGTCTGAGGCGGAAAGATCTATATGCAAATAGGTTCAAAGGTGAGAAGTTGCAAGCAAACAGAGTAAGCTTTGATCATAAAGAAGGATGATGGCAAGTTTCAGATCATTGGGCTATGGAGTCATAAGAGGATTTAATTGAAACGTTCAGGTTCAAGAAGAATCTATGGGGCAAGTCATCTATGCCTAAGGATCTCTTTAAAGCATGGTTTATGGAATGGGGTGATACAATAAGAAAGGGAAATAACAGATGCAGAACAAAGAGCAGCCCAGGATCTGGTAAGTACTTTGAAACTAGCCAGCCTTTGACCAGGCACTTAAGAAAAACATAGAAGTAAACTAGGATCTGGTAAGTACTTTGAAACTATCCAGCCTTTGATACACTTCTAATAGAATACAAATAAAAACGAAGGGAAAACTTGGAGGCAACCTTTGGAACAGAAACTAGTGGGCTGGGACTCACCCTGATCCTCTCCTAGTTCTTCTTTACTTAGTTACTTCCAAGACAATCACAAAGATAACACGGAATGACCTAAGATCTGATAAGTGCTTTGAAACTAGTCAGCTTTTGACACATCCTAAGGGAAACAATCAAATAGTTGGGCAAACAAGAAAGGGACTCAGGGCTAACCTTTGATTTCCTCAATTCATTCCTTACACAGCATATATTGAAAGTAACATTTAAAAATAACATTCAGCAGTGACGAAAAGATGAGGGAACGCCAACATCTCTGTACTTAGACTGAATTAAATCATTTCTAAATAACACAATTAGAAGAAAACATTGGGATAAAGATTTCTCAGCCAGAGAAGGTTACTGGTAAACAGTAGGTCCTAACACTGTTCAAACTGTTCTTTACAGTGGAAATGAAACAAATTGAAAACATAAATAAAATGAAAAGTTACAGTAAGAATAACATCACCATCAGCATAGACCAGGATCCCATAAATCAGCTTGTATTGATTGCTTCAAACCGGTTACAATCTTCAGATCCAATGTTTTAATCCACCTCTCTTCACAACCTAACCTAACTGTTACAAGCAGAGCTCCAAGAGCTTATGAAACCACTATTTACAGTCAAGAGTTTTCCACTCAGAGAAAGCTACAACACTTCAGCAATTACATTCACAACCAACTAATCCAACCCCTCACTCATCTTCTTCTGGAGTATTCATAGAAGGATGAGGAGGTGAGATCTGATAAAAAGATCTCAAATACAATTAATGCAGAATTAATGTCTTCCTTGCCCTGGGAGGCTCGATGAAGAAATTATACAGGTGTTCCGCTGCATTAATGTGTTTACACTTATGAAGTAAGCTCGGAGGGAGCTTTGTTGACCTTTGAGGCTCTGCGTACTGTTAGGGTTATTCTGCAAACATTCTGTCATTGAATCTGGTGCAGAAATAACTTCTTTGGCTGTTTCAAGGCATTATATCTGATCTTGTTCAATAAATTCGGCCTCTGACTGAGCATTTGAGGCAATAGGTGGCACTGCGGTGGTTGAGGAATCAATTCGCCTCAAAGTATGGCGGTGGAGGCAATATGTCTGATGAACACTTTTAGGTTTTCCTTTAATCTGTGTTCTGAGTCGGGGATTAGGCTTTTGATAACCGTCTTAGCCATAATCCCCACCAATCTATCCATAAAACTGCTGCTCTGGTTCATTTTTTCTTCAAAATCTGATACCCTTTCTCTGCTTTGATTTTGACGGCACTCTTCAGGCTTTACAGGGATGCACGTCAACCAAGGCTCATGAAACCTTGTTGATATCATTGTTCTTCACCCTGCGGTCGATTCTGTGGATTAATCGGAAGGACGAGAGTCGTCACCCTCATCTTTCAGAATTTCATAAAACACGACGAAAGAACCTTAGAACCTGCAAAATACAAGAAAAATGAAAAAATCCTGCGTTATATGGACAAGACTGCATCAGAGGGCGTGCGGGAAAATGGAGCAATCGGAGCCGTTGATCGTATTGCGATCAACGGTCGGGGGTGTTTTGAAAAGTCAGCGGAGAAAAAGGGATTTTGTACAATGGAATCGGGAGAACGAATGAGAACCGTCGATCTGCGGAGATCGACGGCGGAGATCGACTTTCGGACGCGCCGGGGGAAAGTTCAACAGGCGGGGAAATCCGTTAAAAGCCGGGCAGAAATGGCGATTGGCAACCGTCGGATGGGAGGGCCCAGATCCGACGGCAAAGGTGAATCCCGCTGCGGGGTTATGGGACGATAGATAACGCGCGGGCGAGGTGAAAGGACGGTGGTTTTGGAAATGAGGTGGAAGACATGTGTCGGCCAGCGTGTGGAATCGCTGGCTGACGGGATAAAACCGCCATTCGACGAAAGGTGGTGCGGGATACATACCATGGTTTTTGGAAACGAGCGCAGGGGAAGGGGGGTCCACCAGGTGTGAGGTACTCCGCTCCGTCGGATCTGGGGAGCAGATCAACTGTTGAGAAGGCTCGGGGAAAAAATACGTGGTTTCATATTTCACCCCCAAAACCTTATAAAAGATGGGTTTTTTTAAGGTTTCAAAGGAAAAGGGTGGAGTGGAGACCACGCTTCGGTTTAGCGCCTATGGACTTGAGCGGCCGGTCGTGGCGCTCGGGTATGTGAGGGCGGATAAGGCAGGGGCTTAGCCTGAGGGGCTTAAGCCTAACGCATAGAAACATGTGTTTTCTATGGTTTTTCCAAAGAATTCAAAAGGAAATATGATTCCGATAAGGTTAAAACATGGGTTTTTAACCTTGGGGAGAGAAAATAATGGAGGGATAAGGAAAACATATGGTTTGGTGGGGTTTTCATGAATGAAAGGAAATTGAAGAAATGAAGGTGAGATGGAAGCAAGGGAGGGGAAAAAGGAGGAGGATGCAGCAATATTTGATTTGGATTTTTATGGAATATCAGAGGCCGGGAGAAGGAAAAGTATGAAGAACCAACCAGCAATTTATGATCTTACTAACAGACTTCAAGCACCAACAAGTTCAGGATTGAATTTTTTTCTTGAAGGATGCAAAGAATATTTAGCCATCAGTTGATATAATTGAAAAATATAGGTGGCTAACAACCATTTGACTGAAATAATAAATCAACAACACTGCGGAAGAAATTCACAAAAATGCAATCGATTGTTAAATCAGTCAAGCCAATAATTAAACAATAATATGTGGAAGAAATTCACAACACATTACTATTTAATAAATCAGTTTTATAAGACAGATTTCTGAGTCATGGTTACTCAGAAATCAGAGTTTAATTCATAAGAGCATAGATGCATAACAATTTGAGACAAATTATCCATATCAACAGAAATGCATAAACATGAATAAAATGAAACAAAAATTTTATTAACATAAAAATGAAACTCATATTTGATACAGAAATACCAGAAATACCAGTTAATTGAATCTGCTTCTCTGATCGTGGTCTCTAACAATAATTTACATTACTTGAATTTCTGCTTTCAAAACTAGAGCTGCAGAAATTCAAACTCTGTCCATCATACATAATTCAAGATATAAAGAAAAAACCCTCAATAATGTTCAGATCTGAAATTTTCTCTCCTCCCTTCTACAACTCTAAATTCCTATAACAGAAATGCTTTTAGAAGTCTAGAATTGCAGAGGAGAGCAGCCCTTTTTACATTTTTCAATCTGCAATTTATAATCCTTCCAAAAGTATTTTGAGAAGAGAGTTTGTTGAAGAAAAATCCGCCCAATCTAATTTTATTTGCTCAAAAATTCCAATCTTTAATTGTTGGAGCTTTCTCATTGATTGAGATCTTTTTCTCCATATCCCTTCTATTGTTTTTCCAGTAAAAAGAAATTAAAATAAATTAAGATGCAAAAATAAAATCAAAATATTATCTCTAACATTAAAACAAATCCAATCAAATTCTATTTAAATAAATAAATAAATAAGAAATTTGAGCTTCTTATTGATGCTCATAATGATTTTAATTAACCAATGATATTATTGATGCATAAATCTGCAATTAGAAGAGGCTTGGGAAAATAAAAATGAAGAAAACAAAACTCAAAAAATGATTTTGTTTTAGAAATTCGGAACTTGATTTTCTGCCTAATTTTTGACCTAATAAATGACCAAATTTGTTAGTGAAACCTCCTCAGAAATGTTTTCCTTGATTTTCTCTTTCCAATGAGTTGTCCTGGGCCTCATTTGGCCAAGTAAAACTCAATTTATGAGCCTCCAATGTTGATAAGTCAAATCTGATATAAATCTGGAAATTTTGTTGCTGGGCTAAAAAAAATCAAAATTTTATTTAAAAATCTAATCTTAAATTAAATTCTAATTATCTAATAGTTAATCCTAATTTAATTTTTAATTATATATTTAAACTAATTATTTAATAACTTATTTAGTAATGAATATTAATCTAACTAACAAATATAATTAACTAATTATAAACAAATTAATCTAATTAATAATAAATTTAATTAAATTAGTTATATTTTAAATATTATTTAGTTTAATTAATTTAAAATTAACTATTTTAAATATTTAAATCTAAAACTAAACTAATACTATATTAATTTAAAACTAACCTACCACTACTAACTAACACTACTTATATTAATATTAATACTACACTAACTAAAAACTAACGTTAACAAATACTAACTTAATACTAAAACTAACCTACCTTTTAAACTAACCAGGGAAAATTTTAGGGGCGAATTTTAGCCCAAAGGCGAATTTTAAGGGGTTTTAAATTTTGATAAGGAGAATTTTTTATATAAAACCCATTTTCTATACTTTTATAAAGTTAGCCCTATAATTATTTTAAAAATAATTAATTATTGAATATTAGCCCACCAAAATAAATGCCATAAAACTAAAAAATTGGAATTCGCTCTCGATTTTCTTTGCTTGGAGCAGGTTTCAATGGCATTCGCTCCAATTTTTTTGTTTGGAGCAGATTTCAATGGCATTCGCCTGGTATTATTGGGTCGGAGTGAGGTTTTGGAGTGATTCGCCCCATTTTTTCACTGGTTGGGGCTTGGAAGTTTGAGGTGCAACAAAAATTTCGCCAGATTTACTGGGTCGGAGAGGTGGCTGGGGCTTGGAAGTTATGTACAACAGCGCTCTGAAACTGGTGATGCCTTTCTTGAAGTTCAAAAAGGATGAAACACTTGCTGTCGACCTTGAAGCCCTAGATGTAAAACTTCCTTTTGATGAGATGCAAGTGTTGCAAGAAAATGTCGACTTAATCAAAAGGCAGATAGGACTTGAAAAGTTGGAGATTTTTTTTTATAACAGATGATAGTGCTCAACATAAAGTTGGTTCATATGTTTCAGTATTGCAACAAACTCCTCCTTCACCAGGAAATCCAGTTGCAATTTTTATGGCTGCTTTAGATTTCCAGCAGAATTCTGCCAGGACAGGGGCGTAGTGTCCTTTGGCATAAGATTTTTTCCGAGGTTAGGTATAGAAGACAAATTACTATCTACACCATGTTTTTAATTGTTGTCATTTTTTCTCTCTTTAGCTGATTGAGAATCATTGAATATATGAAATGATTTCTTAAGTTCCTAAATCAGGTGTTTGAGTCAGGTTCGATTGTTGTAATCCTTGTTCATTTTAGAATTACTAAATTTCTCTCAGATGGGGGTTGTGCCCATTATTTCTAGGGTGTTTTTCTAATGAAGCATTTATATCTTTGACCATGATTTCTTCGCTCTGCTATGAGTATTGGAGATGTCACTGAAAATCTGGAAATGCTGTAGCCACTTCTTTCTCACTGTTTTACTGAAGTTGTTTACACCAATGGATTGGTGACTCCTGGCTGTTGATTCACCTAGTTATTGTAGCTGGATCAGCTCACGAATAAGTCTTTTCCTGCTGGTTATATTTCCCGTAAATAGCTGAGCTAGCACCAGCACTTAGGAAGTTAAAAGGTGTTTATCATAGTTGCTGATTGATTTTAAGATCGGCATGCTGGAACTCTGCTTTGACAATCTTGATTTCCTAGACATTTCTGGCACCCTTTAAGTCACTTGAACATGAATTTTCCTTCGTAAGATCTTCTAAATGAACCCATTTGTCAACCATTTCTCTTGGAGGTAGCAATACAATCACCAATACTCTATGCTGGCAATATGGCATTATGATCGTTTACATGATGCACCAAAATGTTTGATATTGTTGAGGATGGAGCGTCATATAGACACCCTTTTCTCTTCTCTTTCTTTAAATTCTCGTAGTGTACCCTGATGTATGGATCATTGGTTCCTCACCTGTATGCTGCAATCATGTCCATTGATTCTATCAAGTACACACATAATCCAGTCATTTCTTGTTTCTGCAGGGGAATCCTCTGTCGAATTTAATATTGTCTGCTTCAGCTGCTAGAGATTGAAGATTGCATCTATCACAAAAAAACAAAATAATCAATATCCAAAAAAAAAAAACACATCCTACTCTTTCAACTTAGCACATGACATGTATTTGTCCTCTATTTCTTAATTGTTCATATTAATTATTTGTTTATGAGGAAACATTTTTGTTATCTCACTACCATTAGCCTTTCTATTATTACTTTTACATAAATTTTCAATTGGGAAAAAAGATAGTGCCTTTTCTTGCTTCAAACCAACAATTATTTTGCTCCATAGCCTACTTTCCATTTCATATGCATGCTTAACTTGCCTTTGCTCCTAATTCACTTACACCTCTAATTTTGACAAAAAATTTATTGTTTGAGTAGTTATGCAAACCACCCCAAAGAATAATGTGTAGAAGGAACAATGATGACGCCACTACATGCTTGACAAGGATAGAATAAATGCATGCCATCGTATTCTCTACAACAGTCATTAGTCCAACCTTACCTCTCAATCTAACCCAAACCAAACTACCATTCCTTCCCATATTAGTCTCCCCCCCCTATCATCCACCCCACCTCTTATGTTTTCCCTTCCATTTTCACTCGCCAACTAATCATTTCCAAACTCTAACCTTTCTTCACCTCCCACCTTCCATGTACAATCATCCCCCATGTGGCTTCCTCTTCAACTTCCCAACAATTCCACAACAACCATATCCATCATGCACATCGTTTCTTTCATGAAAGGATTGAAGCACTTAACCACATGCAATTATGCTCCACTTGTCATGAAGCTTACCCATACATAAAACCGAAAAAAAATTCTGGTATCACTTCCTCTTCAATTTCCCAACAATTCCAAAACAACCATATCCATCATGCACATCATTTGTTTCATGAAAGGATTGATGCACTTAACCACATGCAATTATGCTCCACTTGTCATGAAGCTTACCCATACATAAAATCGAAAAAAAATTATGGTATCATTATCTGGTCCTGTTGTGCCTCTAAGCGACCTCTCCATCATTTCTCCTCCTCAAACAACATGTACCCAGGAAAAAAACCCTATGTCCTCTCCTGCCCAAATCAATTTGAAGAGATGCTCATTGACCCTATCAACCCCATTCTTTTGGCAAAATTTTCCGCATTATTATAGAGAATATAATATTCATTGACAGTGAGATGCAGGGAAATAATTATACATCGAGGCAAAATTTGCAACCTGTTTTGCTTCGGAAGCTTATGATTCTTGAAGAAGAGGGTGAATAGCTTCTAAGATTATTGCAGAGGTGCTACAGGAGGTTGGATAGGGTCTAGGTCTAGAGAAGTTGCAAAAGATTGAACAAGGTTTGGAGAAGTTTAACTGTGAAGTTATGAAAAGAAGAATGGGTAACACACAACCCAAGTTATAACACACCTCGTAGAGTAAACACCTAAATTATAATTCACTTCTTGAATGGACAAGGTGCGTTACTGTCTGTTAGGGAAGAAAAACAAAAATCTCAGGGCAGAACGTTAGAATTGTTCAAGGTATTCATGTGTGAAAGGTTGTGCAATGTCTATTTGATCCTGTCAAATATTACTATCAATAAATCCCTGGGTTTGTTCAAGGTACTCTTAAGGAAAATAGATATAAATAACCAAGTATACTAATCAGTCAGGTGTGCAAGAGTTGTGGATTGATTTGGATTATGATTTTTCTTCTTTTGGTCTTTCTGCTCTTCGTTCTAGCACAAGTCTAAAGAAGGAAATGATGTACAAGATAAACTCTTTTTACCAATCAAGTGATCATGGAGGGTTGAAGGAATGTGTGATAATTTTTATTATATACTCATAACAATGTTCATTATTTTCAACCTAAATAACACTTTATTATGCACACCACCAAGTTATTTTCACTAGTTTTTTGATTGAATTGTTGATAGGCTTGGTTGCAATGAATTCATACAATATTTATGGAAAATATTAGTGTGTATGCGGAGATCAATGTGTTAGTGATTGAGTCTATTTATGATTTTACTAGTGTCATTCTTGCAGGAGTTGATTAATTTTCATCTATTGGATTGAAGTGACAAAGTTTTTTCTTTCTAATGTTGTTATATGCAAAGATTAAGGTCTTAGGCAGAGGTTCTTGTAGAAATTTTTTTTAATAAGATCACTCGCTTGATTATGCCTAAATCTAAATGTGCACACTAGTAATTCTAATTGATTCATTATATGTTAGATTTGTTGGAGATACATTTTTTTGACAAAGATTGTGTATTGATATGCTTGCTACACAGATTCTGATGCTAAATGTAGAGATTAGTACATAATGTCGAACTTTGCTATGA